>CM031238.1:830749240-831066359 GCA_018340775.1 Taxus wallichiana var. yunnanensis
AAGTGGATAAAGGAAATTAGAATTAGAAGTTCTAAAATTAAATAAATATTATTTATTTAATGCAGCCCCTTCATGTCAAAAAGTGCGCCCCATTTGGGAGAGGAATAATACATTTTAAAGTATTAATTGATTTAATTAATTCCTATTTTCAGTGGCTGAAGTCAAAGCATATTGTGAGGCTTAAGTTAACTGGAAGTAGGGAACTAAAATTAAATAAATTTAATTTATTTAATGGCAGCCATGAACATGCACAAAATAGGCGCCCCATTTGAAGAGAAGAGCTTATTAATTAATTAATTAATTGTCAGGAATAGGAGGGGCAATAATTAATTATAGAATGATGAGGGTTATATAAGCAAGGGCTGCCATAAGGATGAATTAATTAATTCAATAGCAAAGAAGTGCAGCCCAGACAAAAAGTGCGCCCCATTTGAAGAGAAATTTTGCACGAAGTGTATTTACTGCTGGAAGCTTCAAAATTTGGCGCCTAGGTTTGAAGGAGCTTGATTTGTGTCTGAATAATTGTCTGCATAGTGGTACAGGTGCTCAGGTGAAGTTGGTAAAATTCATGCTTGCTTTGCATGCAAATAAAACATCAAATTTTGGGGCAGCAGACTTGATATCGCAGATTTTATGATTAAAATCCATTGTTCATGTTCGGTTGCCATCTTTATGCGAATTAATTGCAGGAATTCATTACAGTGCTTTTATAAAAGAAAGGAGCTTAAATCAATGTCAATACATTGAACATATCCTCCAAATCGAAGAATTATCCGAGATCTGCACGGTTGTGAAGAATTCGGTCAAATAAAGAGGAAAAGAATTGTTCAGGCAAAGATAGATACGGCCATGACAAAGAGGGATGAAAAAGAAAGCACAGCAGAGTCATGCATCACTTCTAAGTTTGCAAACATTGGAGACACAGATCTAGAGTGCGGAACCTCTTTACGAATTGATTGTGAGATCCAAAGTAGGAAAAACTTCCCTCATGCGTGCGATAAAAAAAGTGGAATCATTCGAGCTCCAGCATTGCCATTCACTGACCCGGTTGTCAGAGTTCGTCATGGAGTGTGCTAGGTCTTATCATCCATTATCCATATCAATTCGAGATGCTGTGGGAAAACAATAATCCGGTTGGACGCACAATTAATCAATTATTGTTTGAAGATTCTGGCACGAAAGGTGGTGACTACTATTAGCATACAGGATGCCGGCAACAGATGGGAAAAGCTTAAGGTTGACTGCGTGGGCATAATGAACAACAGATACATGAAGAAGCCCAGATCTCTTTCCAAGTTCGAGAACTCTTCCATGATCTAATAAGTACAAGAGGTGGATGATATTGCCAAGTTGTTATGGAGAATAAATGGTAAGCAAATGCTCACAACTTCCGCACATGGATGTATGCTTTCATTAGGACCATTAAAATCAACAAAGCAAAGTCAATAATCAATTGGTGAAATCATTAGTGGAAACATGTGTGAGCAGCTCAGAATGTGATACGTATTTATAGTTTCAAAATGACTTCGTATTTGGTTTATGCACGGCTGACCATAGGGTATCTTCTTCAAGCTCGATAGATGTGTTCTTTCCGAGGACCCTATTTTCGAGTCTTACCCACGACTTATCGCACCCGTATGTAATAAAGATTACAAGGTGGTCAACGATGGATTCTTCTACGGATTCATTTGCAGGATGGACGACGATCTAAAGGCCAACAGGGTGAGAAAGGAAGCGTGGGAAGCTGTGTCCAGGATTGGTAGTATCTTTATCCGGTTGTGGATTTTACATACCTCAGGGTCACCAGCTTTTCAGGAGAACCAGTTAAGTTGCCCAGATACCCGAGTGATAGATTGGTCATCATGGAGTTGAGCAGACAACTCGTGGAGATGCATGACCTACAGTCGAAACGGCACAAGTCTCTGAGGAGTTTCTTCCCGATCCTTTGTGGGCCATTATAGCTGCCAGAGCATTCATAAGGCCCGAGGAATTGAAGCAGAGATGTTCTCTGAGTACGAGCAAGAGTTCTTCCCAGCACGGCTGAACTTCGATCCATTTGGAGTGGCAAGGAAGACAATCTCCTAGGAGTACGCGCACGTGCCTTCATTGGAAGATTTCTGGATGAAGTGCAGAAGCGAGTACGAGGTTAGAAAGAAAGATTTCAGCAGGTTATCAGCGCGCAAGTGTTTGACTTTGGATTAGCACGGATACTATGCGGATCTTAAAGATGATGGGCCTGTGTTACTTGACACATACCATCGGATGGGAGGAGATAGAGCTGTACTTTAGGAGAATGTAGGGGTTGCCATACGATCGAGGAAAGGTCTACCTGCTCGGTTAATACTTCAAACCAGTCATTCTTGTGAAGGGATCTTGCCTTAATGAAACTTTGATGAATCAAATCACGGACAACTTTGGCACAGGAGATTCCCTCAAGAGGAAGCACGAAGGAGAAAGCAGCAGAAGGCTTGAGAAGATTAAAGTGCACAGAAGGTCTCATTCGAAGGAGAAGATCACTTCTACGACTATAATGTTAGTTCCGACTTCTCCAGCATCAAGTACTTCACCGACTGTTGCACCTCAGCAAGACACTGCCATTCCTCCATTGAATTCGGCAACATTCATCTTCTCTCATCAGCCACTCCGTTCAGCCTCTTCCTAAAAAGCGTTGAAGCTGCGAGATGGCGAATTTGAAAGAGCTTTGTCTTTGGATGGCTCGAGAGGATGGCAGCCACAACACTTGTATGCGGTTTTGAATGGAGAGGAATCGAGGCGCGAGATAGTGGTACACTCAATGACTTCTCATTCTCTCGAGAAATAATTTCCCAGAATGGTTGACTTGCAGTTGGTTTTGAGGCTAGAGAAGAAATCAACTTGGAGGAACACGACTTGCAGCCTACTCCTGAATCTAGGCGAGAAAAGACAAAAAACCTAAAGTTCTTGCTAAGGTAACTTGAGGTTGATCATTGAGGAGTCAAGGCGAAGTTTTTGTAAGATGTCAATTCGGGCGAAGGGAAGAAGAAAGATGAGCTCACGGACGAGAAGATATACTTGATCACCCAGAGTACCCATCAATCGCCAAGCCACCACGGAAGGATTGAAGCAGACACGTAGACATTGATAGATGCTCTATTCCTTAGGCTTGACAAAGAAAAAGCGGAGAAAGTTGAACTTGAAGCGGTATTTTAGTTGTGCGAGATCATTACCAAGGTTGCTAAATCTTCCACTCGGCCCATTCGGCCTGAAGCTTGGTGAGTGATCATCGATGCGAGGAAATGGAATATGCAAGCAACTTGAGTTAAAGTTATCGATGAATGGAAAAGTCTGATCATTTGTCAAGCTTCTGTACAACTCGGAGAGGTGCCAGCCCGCCTAAAGGTTATGAAAGATGCATCGAGATCAATCAAAGCAACCGGTGACAAGCACGATAGATATGAATACGATTCTTTGAGAGTAACCTGAGTACTTTGGCCGAAATAAATAAGCTGCCGAGAGAGGTGTTGATTGCGGAACGGATTGTGCCCGACGGATCAGTTGAGAAGGGGAAACAACTTGAGTTTGCAGTATCTTTCCGTTTGGAGATCTGCAGAATTATGTTGAAAAGGATGCAGACACTTGAGAGTATGACATCATCTTTACCAGACAATGTCATCGCTTTCACTAATGAGGAAGTGGTCGGGAATGTTACTTCATACACACGGATCATTCCTAGCAAAGTGCCTAATTCCCTGGAAGGATCTCTTCTGATGGTGCAAGGGAGAATTGATGGAGCTGTAAAGCCTTTCACGATGAATTCCATCAGCAAACTGGTGGCACTGCAGTCAGATATTGAGAAGTTCGGGCCTAGCTTGGAGGATGTGGAAGCATGTATCAGGGTATTGAACGAAGGCTTGCTACAGTTTTAGACAGAGAAAAGGAAGCTATGGCTAAGACAGATGGGAAGATGTTGAATTACATGTTCGACAAGTATATTCAGTATCAGAACAAAAAGAAGATATAGATGTTACAGCTGGCGTGTCTTTCTTCTTCTTTTTTTTCTTCTATTTTCCATGTTCCGGATGTAATTGTAAAACTTTAAAGTTATTGGTTTTGAAACCATTACTTTAAGTTATGTGGAACAATTCTATTAGTTAAGTGACAGATGTGTCACTTGAAGAGGAATTAGAGGGAGATGATTGCCAGATGTTATCTTTACCTTTTGTTTATGTTTCAGTTCAGTTGAGTTTCCCATTTGTACTTTCCCTTCTACATTCTATAAGTAGGAGAAGAACCTTCGGGTTAAGGATCAGAATTTGTAAGCAACATTCTTGTGTTCCAGACTTTGTGCTGAAACCCTTGATAGCTATTTGAAGCAAAGGAATACAAAGGAGCAGATTTCCGGAGAACTTTGTGTCACGGTGCATTTTGTTTCTAGCTTTTGTCTTAGATCTACTTATAAACTGTGTTATTTTAGATCTAGATCTGAAGCTGCCTTTGCTTATAATTTTGTGTGTTGATATCTATTGGTTTCTTCTATGTGCATGCAATCAACTCTATTATCTATTGATTGGGTTGCACATCTTCCCTATTTCTTCCCTGTGTTTTATTATTTCCTTCTTTAAATATTTCCTTTCTTTAAATGACTACTTAACTGAAAACTATACACTATGGTTCATGAATTTGTATGGTTAAAGTAAAACCCCATATAGATACTATCATATTTTATTGACAAATCTGACACGGGAGCCTCACCGGTAAATGAGGGAGATTTATCTCATGACTGCCTAGGTTTTCAGCTATGCGAAAATCTAGTCAACAAGTACTCGAGAAAAATAAGATTTAATTCAAGAGGAAATGAAGGAAGAAAAGTCATTAGATGAAAATAAGCAAGGTATGGATTCATTGATTGAAGAGGTTTCTTTGTTTTGGTATGGTTGTATACATAATGATAAGATGATCATGGGAGATGAATCCAAAGAGAAAAGAAATCTTATTTGCAAGCTTGCATGGACAAGCAAAATAAAGGCTGCCGAGAGGTAACCAATGAACATTTTTTTGTTGTTACTAATGCTACTTGGGTTGATAATGAATGCAAGGATGAGGGGATGAATAAGAAGTGAGAGAAGAAGAGGCTTTTCGGGCACTTAAGATCATCCTCGGCTCATTAGTTTGCCTAGTGTCTCCAGATTTTACCTTGAAATCGAGACTACCCCAAGTTTAAAAAATTTCATTCTTTTTAAATAACGGGTGTTTTCATGTTTTTATTGTCGAGGAAGATATCGTATTACGTTAAGATATTCCTAGTGAATCATATGAGCCAATTTAGACAAATATCCAGATCACGAAACTCATTTTATCCCTCACCAAGTTTTATGTCAAGGGAAATTTTTATTTAATTATTTATTAAATAAATAATGCCCTGTTTGAAGTAAATTGTGCTCCGGTTGAATCTGTTGAAGTTTTGCATGCCAGTATTCACACATCTCAATAGGGTTTTCACCAAGAATGAATTCAGAGCTTTGTCTGTGACTTCTGGCAACGTTTTTCGTTTTTATTTATTTCTTTTGCATTTTTCTCCGGTTTTCCCTGTTGTCTTTCTGTTTAATTCCCCTGGGTCCGTTCTTTGTCCTGTATAGTCTGTTTAATTGCCTGGAACATCTGGAGATCATTTATGGCCGCTGCACTAGAAGGAATCAACCTCAGAAAGCAAACTTCTGATCAAAAAAGATGAAGTCAAGCACAAAAAGCCTCTCCTAGGCAAGTCGCACTTTTTGGAATAAATAGATCTAAGCTGCAATGGGAATTTTGGTAGTGGCAAGCAAGCGGGAATTTCTTACCTGCCTTGCAGGTACTTTTTCCCATGAAGTCAAAGTCACTTAAGCTGCAATGAGAATTTTGGTAGTGGCGCGGGAATTTCTTACCTGCCTTGCAGGGTAATTTTTCCCATGAAGTCAAAGTCACTTAAGCTACAATGAGAATATTAGAGGTGGCAGGCAGGCGGGAATTTCTTACCTGCCTTGCAGGTAAAAATTTTCATTATAAAAGAAAAATCACTTAAAGCACCGGTAGGAATTTCTTACCTACCTTGCAGGGTAAAAATTCCCATGATGAAAGTCAAATCACTTATGTGAAAGGGATTTTTGGAGCTATAGCGCAGGGTAGAAATTCCCATCAAAGTTGACTTCCTATTTTTGGAAATTACCCTTGCTAAAAAATGCGACCCACCTTGGGTGAATAACAATGCATTTAATAATATTTATTAATGGTTTATTCACCCAATTTTGGCGCCATAAATAGAAGGAAAGTCAATGCAAGTGGAAGAGCTAAAGAGAAGTCAAGGATGCAAGCTAAAAATAAACAAGATAATTTATTTAAAAGCAATCGACAACATGCATAATTGGCGCCCAATTTGGGTGAATAAACATGATTGTTTATTAATTAAATTGCTAGAAATAGGAAGGACAATTATTAGAAATAGAATGTTGAGGGTTATATAAGCATGGACTGCCATAATAAAAAAATAATTAATTCTTTTTATGAGGATTGCAGCCCAGACAGGTTTTGGCGCCAAAAGGAGGATTTTGCATTAAAGTTTATTTTCCACTGTCGGGAAGCTTCCAGTTTTGGCACCTAGGGTTGGAATAGCCTAATTTTGGTCATTCGAACATCTGCATGTTGGTATATGTGCCGGGTGAATTAAATAATATTTTTGATTGCTTTGCATGCAAGTAAAACCTCAAATTTTAGGGCAGCAGGCTTTATATGTAAATTTTGGTGATAAAAATCAAGTATTCATGCCATGGACTCCATCTTTGTTTGAATAAATTGTAGGTATTCATCACAAGTGCTCAAATCAATGTCAGGTACATTGAATATATCTTCCAAATCAAAAGAAATTGTCAAATCTGCACAAATTGATCCAATTGCAAGGGATTCGGCATAATTAAAAGAAAAAGAGCTCAGACAAAGATTGTTCTAGCCATGTTGAAGCATGATGAAAGAGAATGATTAGTTGAATCATGCATAGCTTCCAGATTCGCGAAGTCAATGATCTGAACATAGGCCCCTGAACATTTCACCGATTTAATTGACAGATCCAGATCTCATAATTGCAAAGGCTTTGGCAAAAATTCATCCTCTTGTTTCTAACATAGCCCGTGTAGAAGTCAATGCATGGAAAATTCCTTCCAGGATCTTGTGCATGTGCTCCCAATCTTCTAGTTGAAGCCTTCATTGAATTTACTTTGCATGTACTGAAGAAGAATTGCAAAAGCTTCAAGGATAAAGGGAAGACATGTCAAAGGCAATACCCACAAGCAAATCATAGTCATGCATAGCTTCCAGATCTAGTTTGGTGAGAATCAAAGGCAAAAAGAGTCAAACTTTGCATGTAGAATATGGAAAAGAACAAGACCGAAAGTATTGTAGCTTTCTTTTAATTTTTTTCCTTTCTTTTTTTTCTCTTATTTTCTCGACAAAGTAATTGAGCAATCAATTAAACTATAAAACTTAAATGAATGATTTAAAAGTCGTTACTTGAAGTCAATTACTTGGAAATAGGTGGCGAGACATGCAAAATAGAAGGTTCTATTTTCGTTAAAAAGATGCATGTCATGCAAATAGGAATTCCAAGAGGAAGATCGTCAATTGCTACCTTTTTCTATAGCACGCATGAGGGAATTCATTAAAAGCTTCCTATTTGTAATTGCCCTCCATACACTATAAATAGAGGAAGAACCAACGGTTAAAGGATCAAAATTTGTAATCAGCATTCTTGTGTTCTAGACTTTGAGTTGAAACCCTTGATATCTTTTTGAAAGATAAGGAATAGAGAGGAGGCAAATTTTCGGAGAACTTTGTGTCAACGGTGCATTTGTTTCTTATTTCTTTTTAGATCTTTGCATAAACTGTGTTATCTTAGATCTGGATCTGAAACTTTCCTTTGCTTTGAATTCTGCATTTCAAGATCTATTTGTTTTATCTATGTGCATGTGACCAACTCTATCAACTATTGGTTAGGTTGCACATCTTCTTTCTTTTCTGCTCACATTCAATTATTTCCCTCTTCTGCATATATACATTTCTTACAACTGCTTACTTGCTAAAAATTGCCTAGCTATGGTCCATGAGCTATGCAGTTAAAGTAAAACCAACAAATAGATATTAGGAAATATAATTGATAAGATTTTACACAGGAGCCTCACCGGTAAATGAGGAAGATTTATCTCATGACTTGCTAGGTTTTTAGGTGTGCAGAAAATCTAGCCAACACTGCCTATAACAGCAGTCATTAGAGAGCAAAAATATGACTTCATCCACCCAAAGATGAAGCTTAAGGAAGCCTCACACCAAGTACAAGCAAGGTTGCATAATGTCAAGGTAATAAGAGATGTTTGGGTTGAAAATTTCAAGGAGTATGAAGGTATTTCATGGCACAATAAATGGTATGAGTTTCCTTGCATTTATGATTTTCCTTTTCCTTATGTGAATGATGGGATAGAGATAAGGTGGTATAATCATGCACATGCTATCACATGGGATGGAGAAGTAACAAATTGTTTATATTTACATGTGCTCATGAGATGATTGAGATGGACATTCTATTGATTTTATATCATGTTGAAATTCAATTTTTGGTTGTTGGAATCATAAGAGGAAGATATGAGCATTGTCTACTCATATTTGAGTTTGCAACCAAGAAGAATATGTGTATGCTTAATGTTTCCATGGACATTTACACTGCTGTCATGCACATTTTCAGATTGTTTGGGGATATGTTAGCATGCATACAAAAGGGTTTAGTCACATGGTATGCTAATTTTCAGTTTGGAGCATCATTGGTACATGTTGCAGGTTCTTTTTTTGACCATTCAACACTTCTTTTACATTGGGAACAACAAAGAGAAAGGTATGGTGTTGAATTTTCATGCTATGTTTTGGTAAAAAGGGATGAGCATGTTGTATATCCAGCTATGATAGTGAGAGGTACCAAATTTGTCATGAAATTCACTTTGGATCAGCTCTATAGCATGCATATGAATGAGTTTCAGCATGTGTCCTCATGGGAACAATGTATTTGGGGTTGTGTGAGTGAAGTGTTGGCCTTACTTAGGGTGAGTTGGGATGTCTTGAGATCAAATACTTTTGTTTACACTGCTGCAATTTATTTCAGCAGTCTTCTTATGACTTGTAGAGCCATCAAGCATGGAAATAAGGGACACTTCTCCATTGGTACTCTCACACTTGGGTCAAAGGATGAAGAATGGATCACATGGGCTTCACATGGCATGGTAAGAGTCTCATTTCCAGTTGTGCATATGGATGATTTTCAGATTGATATTATGGGGAGTGAAATTTCAGTTACATGGGGGCCTATTGCATTCACTAGATTGTTGCTCATTCATGTGGGGAAAAGAATTTTGAAACATGATAGCTGTTGTCCTCTAATTTCTATGGATGATATCACCTCCATAATTCAGATTTTTCACATGCATTCGATGACATGGGTGATGGTGTTTGATTTTGGCTCATGGGTGACTATTTGGGGGTGGAAACCAGCCACTCCAATTCTGATTTTTGAAGACTACGGCGGTATCTTGGGCCACATGACAGAGTTTGGGGGCAGCCCATATATGGAGGAGACTTGCACACCATGGAGGCACCTTGAAAGGTGTTCTTGACCCCATTTTTCTAACTTGTTTGCTTCTGTGCAGATTTGAAAGAAAAATTGCAGGGAAAGACACTTCTAATTTTTAGGAGAAAGAGACACTCTACGTTATTACAAATGCTACACCATTTGAGTGGCATGGGAGCCCGGTTTTTGAATGCTACAATTTGGGACTGGACACATGAGCTTGTTATTGCTTAAGGAAAGCAATCTTGGGAAGGGAGGACCGTAATGTCCCCATTTTGAAGACCCCGAGCCTATCTTTCCCGTGGGCTTTTGGGATGTTGAAAGGAAAATTATATTAAATAATTAAATAGTATTGCCTAGAGAGTGTTTTTTATCATTTGACATTATAAAGCAATAATTATTTAATTATGTAATTTAATTCCTAAAATGCAAAATTAAAAGGGGAATTAATTAAATAACATTTGGGTGGCTTTTAATGTTAAAAACACCCTTAGAAAGGGGACGCCACACCTAGGGAGGATAAACTATTTTTATTTAATGATTTCCCTCTTCTAGGGACTTCAAATTTTGTGCTCCTTGTTTATAAAAGGAGAGCTTGGGATCATTATGAGACTTATGCTATGATGAAATTAATTTGAAACTCCATGCTTGGAGTTGGGATGTATGCCCACCCCTGATATTTGCTCTCTCTTGCGTGGGAGGTTTTATTGAGCTGGTTTTGATATTCAATTGAAGTATTTTTCATGTGCTTTGCAAATCGACTTGTTGGTGTCTTTCATTCCTAGTTTTGGCGACTTCCTATTGATGTTTATGGACTGTATGGTATGCAAAATCTAGTGTGAAATCGACCAATTGGGTTTTAGATTATTCTTTGAGGTAAATTGGTGTCCTTAGATTTCACCCTAAAATGCGAGACTACCCATTTGAAAAAAATTCGTTCTTTTAAAATAATGGGTCCTTTTGTGTTTTTATTGCGGAAGATGTACGTATTATGTTAGGAAATTCCCGATGAATCATATGAGTCAATTTCGACAAATACCTAGACGCCCAAACACAATTTATCCCTTCGCCAAGTTTTTTTTGTGGGAAATTTTTATTTAATTATTTATTGAATAAATAATGCCCCGTTTGAAGTAAATTGTGCTCCAGTTGCATCCTGTTGAAGTTTTGCATGCCAGTATTCACTCATCTCAATAGGGTTTTCACCAGGAATGAATTCAGGGCATTGTTTGCAACTTTTGGCAATGTTTTTCGTTTTTATTTCTTGTGTTTTTCTCTAGTTTTCTCTGCAGTTTCTTTGTGAAATTCCCCTAGGTCTATTCCTTGTCCAATATAGTCTGATTAATTTCTTGAAGCATCTGGAGATCATCTACCGTGACCATGCAACACCGAAGGAATCGGCCTCAAAATGTAAGCTTCGACCAAAAAAGATGAAGTCATGCACAAAAAGCCTCTCCCAGGCAACTCGCATTTTCTGGAATTATTGAGTGTAAGCTACAATGAGATTTTTAGTAGTGGCAGGCAGGCGGCAATTTCTTACCTGCTTTGCAGGATACTTTTTCCCATGAAGTCAAAGTCACTTAAGCTGCGATGGGAAAATTAGAGGCGACAGTGCAGGCGAGAATTTCTTACCTGCCTTGCAGGGTGAAAATTCCCATTATAAAATAAAGAAAATCACTTAAAGCACCGATGGGAATTTTCTGCTTGCCTGACAGGTTAACTTTTCCCACCAAAGAGGTTTATTCACCCATGCAAGTCGCACTTTATCAAAGGAGGCTAATTTTAATGCAAGTCACACTTTTTGGGAGATATTTTAATTTAATAATGGGAATTTTGGCAGTGGCAAGCAGCGGAAATTTTTACCTACCTTGCAGGGTAAAAATCCCCATTATGGAAGTCAAACAACTTAAGTGAAAGAAGAGATTTTTGGAGTTGCAGTGCAGAGTAAATAATCCCATTAAAATTGACTTCTTATTTTTAGAAATCAGCCATATCAAAAAGTGCGACCCATTTGGGCATTAAACAATGCTTTTAATGGTATTTATTAATAGTTTTTCGCCTATTTTTGGTGCCATGGATGAATGGAAAGTCAAAGCAAGAAGTCAAGCCAAAGACAACTGAAGGATGCACGCTATAAATAAATAAAATAAATTTATTTAATGGCAGCCAGCAAGCATGCAAAATTGGGTGCCAATTTGGGTGAATAAACATGTTTGTTTATTAATTAATTGCCAGGAATAGGATGGACAATTATTATAAATAGAATGTTGAGGGTTATATAAGTATGGGGTGCCATAATGAAGAAGCAATTAATTCTTTTTGCTAAGGATTGCAGCCCAGACAATTTTGGCGCCAAGGAGGATTTATGCATCTAGAGGTGTTTTTCATCGCGGGAAGCTTCAAGTAGGGTTGGAATAACTTGATTTATGCTATGATAATTATTTGCATGTTCTTTATAAGTGCCCAGGTGAATTTAAAAATATTTATGCTTGTTTTGCATGCAAAAAGCCTCAAATTTTAGGGCGCGAGCTTCATATGCAGATTTTTGGTGATAGAAATCAAGTATTCATGCTCTGGACTAAATATTTGTCTGAAATAATTGTAGTTATTCATTTCAGGTGTTCATACAGGTGAAAGGGAGTTCAAATCAATGTTAGGTACATTGAATATATCTTCCTAAAGAAATTGCTAGATTGGCATGAATTGATTGAGTTATAAAGAATTTTGGCAGGATTAAAAGAAAAAAAACACAGAAAAATATTGCCCAAACAAAGATTGCTCCAGCCATGATGAAGCGAGATGAAAGAGAAGGGTCAGTAGAATCATGCATAGCTTCCAGATTTGTTGATATCAATGACACAGACATAGGCCCGAGAACCCATCTCCAAAATAATTGATAGATCCAGGGCCGGAAAGACATTTCTCATGGGCAATGAAAAGCAGTGGAATTATTCAAGCATCAGCATTCCCAATCACAGCTCAATTGCCCGAATTTGTCATGGAGTGTGCAATATTATATCATCCTCTTTCCAGAACAATCCGGGATGCTGCGAGAAAGACAATTATTAGGTTGGATGCATAGTTTATTAATTATTGTCTGAAGATTCCGACACGAACGGTGGTGATTGCAATTAGCATCTTTGGATGCGGAGTATGAGATAGGAGAAAGACAAAGCAGATTGCGTGGGCATAATGAATAGCCAATATATGAAGAAGCCTAAGTCCCCATCAAAGTTCCCGAGGACTTTTCCGCGATCCACTTAGTGCGTGGGAGGTGGGTGATATAACTAAATTGCTTTGCGGGATAAGTGGAGAAGCCAATACTCACAACTTTCGCTCATGGATGTATGCTTTCGTGAGGACTATCGAGATCAGCGAGCTGATTCGATAATCGGTGGGCAAATATCATCAGTGACAGCATCGGTGAGCAACTTCGGAGTGTGAGGCGGACTTACAGCTTCAAAATGACTTCATACCTGGTATATGCAACAACCTCGCAGGGTATATTTTCCAAGCTGGATAGACGGGCGTATTGGCGAAAGATCCTATCTTTGAGTGCTACCCACATGATTGTGCAGTCCCCTGAATGCCACAAAGATTGCAAAGCGGTCAATGATGGGTTCTTCTATGAATTCATCTGCAAACTAAATAGTGATATAAAGACCAACAGGGTAAGCAAAGAAGCTTGGGAAGCTGTATCCCAGCATGGTTGCATTTTCATCCAATTTGCAGACTTCACCTATCTCAGGGTAACCGGCCGGGAGAACCAGTAAAGTTGCCGAGATATCCAAACGACAAGTGGGTCATCATGGAGTTGTGCAGACAACTCGTGGAGATGCATGACTTACAATCAAAGTGGCACAAGTCTACAGGTTTCTTTCCAGTCACAGTGGGTTACTACAGCTGCCAGAGCATCCACAAAGCTAGAGGAGTCGAAGCTGAAATGTTTTCTGAGTATGAGCCTGAGTTCTTCCCAGCACGGCTAAACTTTGACCCATATGGAGTAGCGAAGAAGACAATCTCCCAGGAATACTCACATGTGCCTTCATTGGAGGACTTCTGGATGAAGTGCAAGAATGAGTATGAAGTCAGAAAGAAAGACTTCAGCAGGTTATTAGCGCAACAAGTGTCTGATTATGGTTTGGCACGGATACCTGCAGATCTCATAGATGATGGGCATGTGATACTTGACTCATATCATCAGATGGGAGGAGATAGAGCTGCTCTTCAAGAAAACATTGGTGGTTGTCAGACGATTGAAGAAAGATCTTCTGCAGTTTTGGTTAACACTTCGAATTGGTTGCTGACAAATGGGTATTGCCTGGATGAAGCTTTGATGAATCGAGATCAGCTGACTTTACCACGGAGACTCCCAAGAAAAGAAAGCACGAAGGTGAAAGCAGTAGAAGGCCGGAAAAGCGTAAAGTTCACTAGAAGCTCACATACGAGAGAAGGTCAAATCTATAGTTATCGTGTCAGTTCCAGCTTCTCCAACATCAACTCATAGCACTTTAGCAGCCCCGGAACCTCAGAGAGATCTTGTTGTTCCTCCTTTGAATCCAGCGTCATTTGTATTTTCTCCTCGACCACTTAGGTCTTCACCTATCTATGTAGAGAAGTTGAAAGCACAGATGGCAGAGTTTGAAAAAGCATTATCTTTGGACAATTCAGAGGGTGACAGTCATAACACGGTGGCAAATTTTGATAGAGCGGAATTAGAGCATGAGATGGTGGTGCACTCGGCGACTTCTCATTCCCCAAGAAGTAACTTTTCATCATGGTTAGCTTTGCATAGACTGGTGTCCCCAAATTTCATCCTGAAATCTGTGACTACCCTATCCGAAAAATTTTCGTACTTTTAAAATAATGGGTCGTTTTGTGTTTTTATTGCTAGAAAGTTCTTGTATTGCGTCAAGATATTCCCAAAGAGCCATATTAGCCATTTTCGCCAAATACCCAGATGCCTAAAATTGTTATATTCTGTCGTCGGGATTTGTCTGCGGGAAATTTGTATTTAATTATTTTGAGCCCGTTTGAGGCAATTTGTGCTCCGGTTTAACTCTGTTGTGATCATACATATCATTATTCCTATATACCAGTAGGGTTTTAACTAGGAATGAGTTCTGCACTTTATTTGTGACTTTTGGCAACGTTTTGTGTTTTCCCATTTTGTTTTCTGTGAAATTTCTCTAGATCAATTCCTTTGCGGTTTGGCGATTCTTGGCTGGAGTAACCGGAGATCACATACACGTGCCAAAAGAAAGTCGCCATTGGAGGTCCAGTTCCTTTGGGAAAAGACGAAGTTGTGCACCAAAAGCCGCTTCGGGCTGGCCGCATTTTTGGATAAAAAGAATTGAAGTGGATCATGGGAAAATTAGAAGCGAAGCGAGCAAGTGGGAATTTTGTACCTACTTAGTAGGGTATTTTTTCCCATGAAAGCAACGCCACTTAAGTGACAATGGGAAAATTAGAAGCAACAGCGAGCGGGAATTTCTTACCCGCATTACGGGGTTGGTGTCCCCGCATTTCATCCTAAAATCTGCGATTACCCTATCCGAAAAAATTTCGTACTTTTAAAATAATGGGTCGTTTAGTTTTTATTGCACGAAAGTTCTTGTATTGTGTCAGGATATTCCCAAAGAGCCATATTAGCCTTTTTCGCCAAATACCCAGATGCCCAAAATTGTTATATTCTGTCGTTGGGATTTGTCTGCGGGAAATTTGTATTTAATTATTTTGAGCCCCGTATGAGGCTATTTGCACTCCGTTTTAACTCTGTTATGATCAAACATATCATTATTCCCTTGTACCAGAAGGATTTTAACAAGGAATAAGTTTTGGGCTTTATTTGTGACTTTTGGCAATTTTTCGTGTTTTTGTGTTTTCCTGTTTCGTTTTCTGTGAAATTTCTCTAGATCAATTCCTTTGCCGGGTTAGCCCGATTCTTGGCCTGGAGTAGTTGGAGAACATATACGCACGTTATGCCCAGAGGAAGTCACCATCGGAGGTCTGGTTCACTGGGAAAAAGCGAAGTCGTGCACTAAAAAGCCCCTGCGGGGTTGGGCACATTTTTGGAAAACAAAGGATTTAAGCTGTGGATCATGGGAAAAATAGAAGCAGTAGGCAGGCGGGAATTTTGTACCTGCCTAGCAGGGTACTTTTTCCCATGATAGAAAATTCACTTAAGCTGCAGTGGGAAAATTAGAGGTAGCAAGCGACGGGAATTTATTGCCTGCCTTGCAGGGTAAAAATTCTCATGGTAAAATAAAAGAAAAGTGACTTAAGTGAAATCATGGGATTTTATTGCTCGGCATGTAGGGTAAATAATCCCATTGTTAAAGTCAAAGCACTTAAGTGGATCATGGGATTTCGGGGCTGCCTTCAGGGTAAAAATTCTCATTGGCATGTGTTTTTAAAAATAGAACTCTATTATGCTAAAAAGTGCGACCCACCTTGGGTGAATAATAATTCATTAAATAAATATTTGTTAATATTTATTCACCCAATTTGGCACCCAGGACTTGTGGAAAAGTCAACAAAAGCGAAGTGGACAAAAAGAATTTAAAAATAGAATTCCAAAATTAAATAAATTTAATTTATTTAATGCATCCCCTTTTGAGAAGAAAATAATACTTTTTAAAGTATTAATTGATTAAATTACATTCTATTTTTAGTGGCTATGGTCAAAAGCACACTATGAAGCTTAAGTGAAGTGAAGAGTGGATGATTAAATTGATTAAATTTAATTTAATGGATGGCTGTCCTTAATCATGCAATTTTAGCACATCAGTTAAAGAGAAAAACATGATTTTTAATTAATTAATTGCTAGGAATAGGAAGGGCAATTATTAATTATAGAATTATGAGGGTTATATAAGCATGGGCTGCCATAAGGATGAATTAATTAATTCACAGGTGAAGAAGTGCAGCCCAAAGGAAAAGTGTGCCCCATTTGGAGAAGGATTTTGCTCAGAGGAAGGTGGATTTGATGCTAAAAGCTTCTAGTTTTGGCGCATGCTTTGAAGAAGGCTGATTTGTGTCTGCATAATTGTTTGTAGAAGTGATACAGGTGCTCAAGTGATGTTGGTAAAATTCATGCTTGCTTTGCATGCAAATAAAACGTCAAATTTTGGGGCAGCAGCTTGAATTATGCAGATTTTTGTGATTAAAATTCACTATGCATGCTCCGGTTGCCATCTTTGTCTGAATTAATTGTAGGAGTTAGATACAGGTGCTTTTATAAAGAAAAGAAACTTATATCAATGTCCAATACATTGAATATTTCCTCCGAATCTGAAGGATTATCAGATCTGCACCAGTTTTGAAGAATTCCAGTCAAATAAGAAGAAAAAGAATTGTTCAGACAAAGATAGACAAAGCTATGGCGAAGAAAGATGAAAAAGAAAGCACAACAGAGTCATGCATCACTTCTAAATTTGCAGAAATATGTGGAGACACGGATCTAGGCTCGAGAACCTCTTGCTTGAATTGATAGACAGATCCATCCAGAGTAGGAAAGGCTTCACTCATGCGTGCGGGGAAAAACTTCACTCATGCGTGCAAATTAAAAAATGCGTGGAATTAAAAGCAAGTGGAATTATTCAGAGTTGCAACTTTTCCATCCACAACCCAATTGCCAAAGTTTGTTATGCAGTGTAGATCCATATCCAAATGCAGATCCAGATCCAGATGCAAATCCATATGCAGATCCGAGATCTAGATCTCATATTCGCAAAAGCTTTAAGACAAAGGCTTCATCCTCTTGTTTCAAATGCAACTTTGTGAAGAAGTCGGTGCGTGGAAAATTCCTTCCAAGATCTTGTGCAAATGCTCCTATCTTCCAGTTGAACCCTTCATTGAATTTTTATTATCCGAGTGCTTTTGAATTTTTAATTGCTCATATGCAATTAAAAATAAGGATGATGAGTTATCTATGGCAAACATTGCATTGATGCATATCTGGAGAAGAACTTCAAAAGCTTCAAGGATAAAAGCTATGTTGCCAGGAAACGGAAACGGGTACGAAACGTGGAAACGACAATTTTCAAAAAACCTTGGATACGAAACGTCGACGGAAACGTCCGTACAATATATTATTAAAAAATAAAATAAAAATATATATATGCATAGTACTCATTTAGCAAGAGAAAAATGAGAGTGTGATTTAGAATGGACCCAAGAGGTCATTATATAGCTTTTAGGAAGTGTGTTTAGCAAGTCTAGGTAGTTGTATTAGGGTTAGGGTTCATTTAAAGCAAGGTTTTTTTATTTTTTTTTTTTAAAAGTCGTTTTTTAAAAGCAAAAGGTTTGAAACGCGCAAAAGGCATTTTCCGGAAACATCACGACGAATTTCGGAAACATTTTTGGCGTTTCCCCTTTTCCTGTGTTTTGCATTTCCAAAACGCTTTCAAAAGCGTAAACGCGGGCCCTTTAGGCATTTCACAGTAACAGAGGATAAAAGAGAAGACAAAAGGCGAAGGCAAAATCCGATTGTTTCCAGATCATTTGCTCCCAGATCCAGTTTGGTGAGAATCAAAGGCAAAAGAATCACCAATACGCAGACATGAAAAAGGACAAGACTATAGCTTTCTCTTCTTCTTCTTTTCTCCAAACAAAGCAATTGAGCGATCAATTAAATTATAAAACTTAAGTGATTGGCTTAAAAGCCATTACTTGAAGAAGTCAACTACTTGGAGATAGGTGGTGGACGTGTAAAATAGAAGGTTCTATTTTCGATTCTGCGAAATCATACATGTCATGCAAAGAGGAATTCCATGATGGAGATTACGGTTGTTTCTTTCTCCGACTTCCACATGTGCCGAGTTCAACTAAAGCTTCTAACGTGTAATTACCCCTCTACATATAGAATGTAGAGAAGAACCTTCGGGTTAATCATTAGAATTTGTAAGTAGCTTGACCTTGCGTTCCAGACTTTGTCTTTGAAACTCTTGAGAGCCACTTGAAGCAAAGGATTATATAGGAGCAGATTTTGGAAAAGCAATTTGTGTCATGTTGTATTGTGTTTCTTGTTTTTTATCTTAGATTTTTAATAGACTTTGTGTTATTTAGATCTAGATCTAGAGCTACCTTTGCTTAGAATTTTGTGTTTATATCTATTGGTTTCTTTTATGTGCATGCAATCAACTCTATCATCATCTATTGATTGGGATGCACATCTTCCCCATTTCTTCTCTGTGATTACATAACTTCCTTCTTCTATAAATATTTCCTTTATTTAAACAAAGTGCTTAATTGTAAATGCTAACTGAAAAGATTATGGTTCATGAACCGAGTAGTTAAAGTAAAACCCCATTTAGATATTAGCATACTTAAATTGACAAATTTGACACGGGAGCCTCACCGGTAAATGAGAAAGATTTACCTCATGACTGCTTAGGTTTTGTGCTATGCAGAAAATCTAGCCAACAAGGGTAAAAATTCCTATTGTGGAATAAAAGAAAGATCACTTTAGTGAATCAGGGGGATTTTATTTGCCTTGCCTTGCCTCAGCAGGTAAATCCCATTATGAAAGACAAGTGACTTAAGTGAATCATGGGAATTTTAGGGCTGTCTTGCAGAGGTAAAAATCTCATTGTCATGTGTTTCTTAAAAATAGAATTCTTTATGTCAAAAAGTGCATCCCCTTTGGAGAAGTAAAGCCAGCCTTTAAATTGATTAATTTAATTAATTATTCACCCAAAATAGGCGCCTGGGCTTGTGGAAAAGTCAACTGAAGTTAAAGGACAAAAGGTGGTTGAAAATAGATTGTTCTAAAATTAAATAAATTTATTTATTTAATGGCAGCCCCTTTATGTCAAAAAGTGTGCCCCTTTTGGGAGAGAAATAATACTTTTTAAAGTATTAAATGATTAAATTAATTCCTATTTTCAGTGGCTAAGGTCAAAGCACACTGTGAGGCTTGAGTTAAGTGGAAGCAAAAGTCTAAAATTAAATAAATTTATTTTATTTAATGGCAGCCATAAGTATGCACAAAATAGCGCCCCATTCAAGAGTGAATCTTATTAATTAATTAATTAATTAATTGTCGTGTAATAATAGCAAAGACATTAATTAATTATAGAATCACAAGGGTTATATAAGTAGGGGCTGCCATAAGGATGAATTAATTAATTCACAGGTAAAGAAGTGCAGCCCAGAGGAAAAGTGCGCCCCATTTGAAAAGGATTTTTGCTCAAAAGAAGGTGAAATCAATGCTAAAAGCTTCCAATTTTGGCGCATAGGTTGAAAGAAGTTGATTTGTGTTTGGATAATTGTTTACATAAGTGATACAGGTGCTCAGGTGAAGTTGGAAAATTCATGCTCACTTTGCATGCAAACAAAACATCAATTTTTGGGGCAGCAGACTTGAATTATGCAGATTTTTATAATTAAAATTCATTTTCATGTTCCGGTTGCCATCTTTGTCTGAATTAATTGCAAGAATTCGTTACAGGTGCTTTACAAAAGAAAAGGAGCTTTAATCAATGTCCAATACATTGAATATATCCTCCGAATCTGAAGAATTATCAGATCTGCACCAGTTTTGAAGAATTCGGCAAATAAGAAGAAAAAGAATTATTCAGACAAAGATAGACAAAGCCATGGCAAAGAGGGATGAAAAAGAAAGCACAACGGAGTCATGCATCACTTCCAAATTTGCAGACATAGGAGACACAGATCTAGGTCCGGAACCTCTTTCCGAATTGATTGATAGATCCAGAGCAGGAAAGACTTCACTCATGCGTGTAGTTAAAAGCAGTGGAATTATTCGAGCTGCAGCCTTTTTCCATACACAACAGTTGCCAGAGTTCGTTATGGAGTGTGCTAGGTCTTACCATCCTTCATCCAGATTAGTGCGAGATGCTACGGGGAAAACAATAATTCGATTGGACGCAAAGTTCATCAATTATTGCTTGAAGATTCCGGCTTGAAAGGTGGTGACTTCCATTAGCATTCAGGATGCCGGCAACAGGGGAGAAAGCATAGAGTCGATCGTGAACATAATGAACAAGCAGATACATGAAGAAGCCTGATTCCTTCTAAGTTCCCAAGAACTCTTCCGCGGTCCAATTAAAGTGCAGGAGGTGATGATATTGCCAAATTGTTATGCGCAGATAAATGGTGAGGCGAACGCTCACACTTTCCGTACATGGATGTATGCTTTCATCAGACCATCAAGTCAACAAGGTTGATTCCATAATCAATGGTTAGAAATCATTAATGACAACATTGGTGAGCAACTCCGAAACGTGAAGCATACTTTCGCCTTCAAAATGACTTCTTACTTGGGTGTACGCTAGCAAGACTTCACAAGGCATCTTCTCCAAGCCGGATAGATGTGGTGTTCTTTCTAAGGACCCCATTTTTGAGTGCTACCACAACATGACATACATGTACTGCGTGCGAGAAAGATTTCAAAGTGGTCAATGATGGATTCTTCTACGAATTCATTTGCAGGCTAGATAGGGACCTAAAAGCCAACAGGTGAGCAAAGAAAGCATGGGAAGTGTATCCAAAATCGCGTCTATTCATTCAGTTTGCATAGATTTCACATATCTCGTGGTTAATGGCTTTTTTCTCGGAGAACCGGTTAAGCTCCCAGATATCCGAATGATAGATTGATCACCATGGAGCTGAGCAGACAACTTGTGGAGATACACGACCTTCAGTTGAAATGGCACAAGTCTACGGGCTTCTTCCCAATCACTGTGGGACATTATAGCTGCCAGAGCATTCATAGAGCTCGAGGGATGGAGACGGAGATGTTATCCGAGTATGAGCAAGAGTTCTTCCCGACACGGCTGAACTTCGATCCATTTGGAGTAGCCAGGAAGACGATCTCCCAGGAGTACACACATGTGCCTTCATTAGAGGATTTCTAGATGAAGTGCAAAAGTGAGTACGAGGTTAGAAAGAAGGATTTCAGCAGCTATCAAGCACGGCAAGTGTTCGACTTTGGACTAAGCACGGATACCTGCGGATCTTAAAGATGATGGGAATGTGTTACTTGATGCTTACCATCAAATGGGAGGAGATAGAGCCGTACTTTAAGATAACGTAGGGGGCTGCCATGGAATCAAGAAAGATCTCAGTGCTTATTTTGGTGAATACTTCAAACTAGTTGCCGATTTAAGGGATATGCCCTTGATGAAGCATTGATGAATCAAATCACGGGCAACTTCGGCACAAGAGATTCCCTCAAGAGGAAGCACGGAGGAGAAAGCAGCAGAAGGTCCGAGAAGATGAAAGTGCACAGAAGATCTCAATCAAAGGAGAAGATCACTTCCACGGCCATGACTTTAGTTCCGGCTTCTCCAAAAATCAGTACTTCACCGACTGTTGCACCTCAACAGACACTTCCATGCCTCCACTGAATCCGGCAACATTCATCTTCTCTCCTCAGCCACTCCGTTCAACACCTGTTCCAGAAGAGACGTTGAAGCTGCAGATGGCAGAGTTCGAAAGAGCTTTGTCCTTGGATGATTCAGAAGATGGCAGCCATAACACTGTAGCACTTTCTGATGGAGAGGAAACAGAGTGGGAGATAGTAGTGCACTCAGTGACTTCTCATTCTCCGAGAAGTAACTTCTCAGAATGGTTGGCTTCGCAGTTGGTTCCAGAAGCTAGAGTGGAAATGGAAGAACACGACTTGCAATACTCCGAGTCTCAGGCGAAAAGACAGAAGACCTAAAGTTGCTAAGGTAACTTCAAGGTTGATCATCGAGGAGTCGGGGTAGAAGTTTGTTGAGATGTCAGTTCCGGCGGAAGGAAAGAAGGAAGATGAGCTCACGGCAGAAGATGTAACAGTAACCAAAGTACCCATCGGTCAAGCCACCACAGAAGGATTGAAGCAGATACACAAACATTGATAGATGCTCTATTCCTTAGGATTGACAGAGAAAAGGCGAGAGAAAGATGAGCTTGAGTAAGGGTATCTCGGTTGTGCGAGATCATAGCCAAGGTTGCTAAACCTTCCACTCAGCCCATTTCAGAGCAGGTGAGTGATCATCTTATGCAGGAGATGGAGGATGCAAGCAATCAGTGAAAGCTATCGATGAATGGAAGAATGATTATTCGTCAAGCTTCGTACAACTGGAGAGGTGCCACCACTCAAGGTTATGAATGATGCAACAAATCAGTCAAGCAATAGTGACAAGCATAGTAGATATGAACACAGTTGCCGAGAGTAACCTGAGTACTTTGGCCGAAATCAACAAGCTGCCGAGAGAAGTATTGGTTGCAGAGCAGATTGTACCGGACGGATCACCGAGAAGGGGAAGCACTGGAGTTTGCAGATCTTCCGCTTTGGAGATCTAGAGTTTTGTCAAGAGGATGCAGCACTGAGAGTAGGACATCGTCCTTACAGATAGTATCATTTCTTTCACCGAGGAGGAAGTGGTTGGAAATGTTACTTCATACATGCGGATCATTCCTAGCAAGTGCCTAATTCCTGGAAGGGTCTTTCGATGGTACAAAAGAGAATTGATGGAGCTACTAAACCTTTCACGATGAATTCCATTAGCAGATCGGGTGGCACCGCAGCGGATATCATGAGGTTCGGGCCAAGCTTGGAGGATGTGGAAGAGTGTATCAAGGTGTTGAACGAAGGTTTCATGTAGATTCATGACAGAAAAGAAGAAAGTGGCTAAAACAGATGGGTAGATGTTGAATTACATGTTCGACAAGTATATCCAGTATCAGAACAAAAAGAAGACATAAATGTTACAACTGGCATGACTTTTCTCTTCTATTTTTCTTCTATTTTTCACGTTCTCGGATGAAATTGTAAAACTTTAAAGTTATTGGTTTTGAAACCATTACTTAAAGTTATGTGGAACAATTTTATTAGTTAAGTGATACATGTGTCACTTAAGGAGAAGTTAGTGGAGGATGATTGCCAAATGTCATCTTTACTTGTTTATGTTTTCGTTTAGTTGAGTTTCCCATTTGTACTTTTCCTTCTACATTCTATAAGTAGAAGAAGAACCTCCGGGTTAATGATCAGAATTTGTAAGCAACATTCTTGTGTTCCAGACTTTGTGCTGAAACCCTTAAGAGCCACTTGAAGCAAAGGAATATACAGGAGCAGATTTCCGGAGAACTTTGTGTCAAGGTATTGTGTTTCTAGCTTTTATATTTTAGATCTTTTAATAAACCTTGTGTTATTTTCAAATCTAGATCTAGAGCTGCCTTTGCTTATAATTTTTTGTTTATATCTATTGGTTTCTTCTATGTGCATGCAATCAACTCGCTATCTATTGATTGGGATGCACATCTTCCCATTTCTTCTCGTGTTTATATAATTCCCTTCTTCTATAAATATTTCCTTTCTTAAACAATGCTTAGCTTTTGCAGAATCAGTATACTATAGTTCATGTTTGATGAACAAGTTAAAGTAAAACCCCATATAGATACTAGCATACTTTAATTGACAAATCGACACACAAGAGCCTCACCGGTAAATGAGGGAGATTTATCTCATGATCGCTAGGTTTTATGCTATGTAGAAAATCTAGCCAACAGTTTTTGGTGACTCACTGGGAACAACTATCTTTGCAGATCAAAGCTTATCTATCAAGATCGAGTGTTTTCCATACAAATTTCAACCTAGTGAACGTCCATTCACCCGATCCATGAAGGCGCAAGGAAGGATGACCGATCATTTCTTCGATGTAGGAGCAATTCAATTTCAATCATCATCCTCAAGTTAGAAGCAGATCTAGTCTCTCACCAGAAGGAGAGTACACACCCATCCACATCCGAGATCATCTTCAAGCATAATCCGGCGGCTAGAATTATTCACCAAGTCTACACAAGGAGAAGACGTGCTCGCATTCGTCATGGCAAATCGAGAACAGATAGTACTGCCCCATGGGGAGCAGCTTTTGGGCCCTCGAACTTGGCTCCACCTATGCATGATCTCGCCAAAAGGATCCAAAAGAATTTTCCAAAATTCTTTGGAGATGGAAAGCAAACCGGGTGATCATTTGGCGGCCTTCTTTATATCTTGTGGTGTGCTTGCGAAGTGGAGCATGAAGATGTCTCGGTCGCCGACTCTTCATTGACATTTTACATGACTTTCTTTGGCGAATGGTTCTATCGGCTAGCTCCGCACCATAACCAACTCGGGCGACTATGCGTGAGCAATTTCGAAAAGATTCAAGCCTCGCAGAGGATGCTAAAGACGTTGATCACTCAACCGACACGGTTGAAAGAACCAAGTGAGAACATGCGGGACTTTATTGCAAGGTTCCAAAGGATTTTATATAAAATCCCCACTTTTGCCACATTGAGCGATGAAAATCAAAAGACGTTTTTTATAAACGCTCCATCGCTCAAGTCGATATCACTAAGAAGGGCAAGACCCGTGAATTTACTTGAAGCACAAAATGCTGCCGTGGAAGTTGAAGATGACTTGATCATGGTTGGAAAACTCAAACAACCATCTCACAAAGGTGATGGTGCTTCTTCAAGTACTTCAAATCCTTTCACAAAGACTAGCTAATGACATGCTGCAAATCAAGAAGCAGATCTCTCAAGCAGGAATGCGACCCTTCAAGATTAGCTCCCGCCGGACCTTTAATGGTCAAAATCAAAATCAAAATCGAATGCAGACTTGTTGCCGCACCACAACGGTTGGCAATCAAGTCGCTTGCTCAAGGAATAACTAGGAAACTAATGAAGAAGATCTCGCATTGACAATCGTTTGATGATGAAGACTTTGTAGATCCCGCTGGCGACTCTAATATTGGTTACCTAGACTACGAATCTGACGATGGCTATTATGAATCTTTTGAAGATTATGATGGTCACAGATTTGCGGTGTTCACAAGGTCTCAGACACGCCAAAATGCCGAAGCATCCACAAGAAGCCAAAGGAGAGAAAGAGAAGATCCTAGGCCGGATGTTACTATCTTAAAAAGAGGCAGCCCTCTTCCTTCTTCATTAGCGCCAAAAAGATAAATATTCTAATTCTTCAATTAAGCAGAGGGCCAACACACATTCAGCTGAAGCAAGTCAAGCTTTTGACATCATTGGCCACATCAAGAAGACCAAGGTCCAAATGTCAGAAGCTGAGTATTTGAGAGCATTTCCTAATCGCTGAAATAGATTGGTCAAGTATGTGCAAAGTAATGGTCCCAACCCAACAAATAATACTTCACGGGGTATCTTGTCAAGTCCAAAGATTACTCCTTCAAATAATGCGCTGCAAGTTCTTCTCCTTCTACCTCTTCTCCTGCTACATTAGAAAGGATCGAGCGATTTTCTGTATCTTTGTTTATCAACGAATACAAACTAAGTAATTGCATTTTGGACTCGGAGCTTCGACAACGTCCTCCTCGCCAAAGTTGCCAATGCCTTGGGTCTCACATTGACAAAAACCATCAGAAGATGCTATTCAATGGAAAGGCAAGTTCCTCTTGTGGGGAAAATCAAAGATGCGCAGGCAGTGCTTGCTTCTTTTCCAGACAAAAGACGAAAATGACTATCCTTGTAGCAAACATCCTAGTCTCTTATGGCATGTTGTTAAGTAGAAATTTTTGTAAAGAGCTGGGCGGAGAAGTCAAGATGGATTGGTCTTGTGCGCACATACCAATCAAAGGAGTTAATCAGAAGTTAGAACCTAAGAAGAAATCCAAGTACACAGTATCAAAGTCTGAAGATCCTAGATCTCAGATCTTGTTTCAGGAATTTGATCACGGAGTCTATTATCTAGAAATGGATAAAGAAGATGTTCAACCTGTGATTCAAGAACCACATCAACTTGACAACAAGGTTTGGACTCTGGAATTTGATGGCAGCTGCTGTTCATTTGGATCCGGCGCAGGCGTTGTTCTTATCTCTCCTGAAGGGAAGGTGCATGCACATTCCTTCAAATTGATGTTCGAAAATACTAACACAACAGAGTATGAAGCAGTTGTTGTTAGGCATGGAGCAGTAAGAACAATGGGAATCAAGCTCTTACATGCAAAGGGAGATGCTGAGCTGATTGTTAAGCAAATAAGAGGTCTCTATCAAGTAAAAAAGGACAAACTTCGGCATTATAGAGATTGAGTCTACTCTGCCATTCTGGATTTTTCAGCTTTCTCGGTATCTTATATTCCAAGAGAACAAAATTCAAGAGCTGATTCACTTGCAGTGACTGCAGCTTTGTTAAATCCAAATCAGCCTCCCACATTTTTTAGACAGGGGGATTACAAAGTTGAGATGGTCTTCCGCCCAAAAGTTCCCGACAACGTCCAACAATGGTAGGTTTTCAACGATGACAAGCAGATTGCTGCGTTTCTCCAACAAAAGGACAACTTTGAAGAGATCTACTATGAGGGAAGCAATTCACCTCCAAGACAAACTACTATGGGAGAAATGGATGCGGACGTCTCAGAAGTCAGGAGATTATCCAGCTAAAGGGAAATAAAATTCCCAAAGGCTTGGTATCTCTTGAGGAAATGTTTGACAAGCATGATCAGATGCTTAAGAAAAATGAAGAAAGTGGGGAAGGTTCTTCCTCCGATACACAATTACTAAATTTGGGAGCCGACAATGATCCCAAATTAGTAAATCTGGGTAAGTGTTGTTCAGAGGCCGAGAGAGAAGCCTTTACAGAGCTTCTTAAGAAATACATGGATGTTTTTGCCTAGTCTTACCAGGATCTGGAAATGTATTAGCCTGCAGAAGTTCAACACTACATCCCACTAAAACCAGAACAAAAGCCTTTCAAGCAGAAGCTATGGCGGCATAACCCTAGCATTTCCAAAACCATCTTTGTAGAAATCCAGAAGTTGTTAGACACAAAGATTATTTATCCCATACATCATTCCGAATGGTTGGCCAACATAGTTCCTGTGAGGAAGAAGAGTGGCGAAATTAGGTTGTGCGTGGATTTTCGTAACCTCAATCAAGCTTCTTTAAAAGATAACTACCCCATCCCCATCATGGATCACACTCTGTAGGTGGTCATTGGATCTGATATGCTTTCCATGCTTGATGGCTTCTCAGGCTACAATCAAGTCAAGGTGGTCAAGAAGATCAATACAAAACGACATTCATTACACCTTGGGGAACCTTTGCTTACCAGAAAATGCCGTTTGGCTTGATCAATGCTAGAGCTACATTTCAAAGAGCTATGGATTTAGCTTTTGCTCATCTCAAGGATATAAGCATAGTGGTGTGCCTTGATGATCTGACAGTCTTTTCCAAGGATAGAAACACGCACATTTCAAATCCGGAAGAGGTTTTCATACAATGCCGCAAATATGGTATTTCTTTCAATCCTAAGAAATCTATCTTTTTTCAGAATGTGAAGGAAAACTACTAGGGCATATTGTTTCAAAGAAGGAACCAAGATAGATCCGAGCGTGTCAAATCCATTTAGACATTGCCATTGCCAACATCCAAAAAAAGGAGTTCACTCTTTCTTTGGAAAAGTTAATTTTCTCAGAGATTCATTCCTAACTTCGCATTGAGCTAACCTGTCATATCTCGAATATGATGAAGAAGACAAGATTTTAAATGGAGCACACAGGAAAGACGCTTTGAGAAGATTAAGGAGGCTCACAAAAGCCCCATTCTTGGTTTCACCTGACTTCAAGTAAATAATTTATTCTTTCTTGTTATTCCTCCGAACACACCATGTCAGCAATATTGATGTGAGAAAAATCAAGAGGACGCAGAAGCTCCGATTGCTTTCATGAGTACGCCCTTAAAGCTTATGAGTTGAAATATACTCCCATGGAAAAGCATGCATATGCGGTGGTGAAGTGTGTAAGGCATTCTGTGTTTTATATTCTTTCCTCCACACCGTGGTCTTGGTTCCAGTATATCTGAGTGAAATCTATCCTCACTCAACAAGAGTTAGGATTGTTAAGAGGCACACGGGTGACAAAGGTTCAAGAATATGATCTGGATATTAAACCTACAAAGCTGGTTCGAGGAAGAGGTTTGTGCGAACTAATGACAGAGATGAAAGCAAAGTGCTGAATGTATCAAGAAGAGATAGATGAAGATTTGCCTGCGGTACTTTTTATAGATCTGATGGAGTGGTACAGTAACATTGCTTACTTTCTGACATATGGAGAATGTCCGGATCAACTTTCTCGGAAAGAGAAACGAACAATTAAACTAAAGTCCAAAGATTTTGTTCTATGGGATAATGGTTTATACAAAAGAGGAATTGATGGTGTATTTCTCAGATGCGTGGATAAAGCTCAACAGGATCAGCTATTACAATAGTTTCATGACATGGCTTGCGGTGGTCATTTCTCAGCCCGAGTCACTGCACACAAGATCCTCGCAAGCAAGGTATTACCGCCCACACTTTTTCAAGATACTGCAGAGTGGGTAACTAAGTGCCAAGCATGCCAACATTTTGTTGGGCGTGTGAAATTGCCTGCATTACCTCTAAAACCCATTATAATTGAAGAACCTATCCAACAGTGGGGAATGGATTTTATTGGTATGCTTAACCCGGCTTCCAAAGGATGCGGCCACCACTACATTCTAACAAGCTATCGATTATTTCAAGTAAGTGGGTGGAAAGCCATTCTGTGAAGAACGCCACTTCCATCAAGGTGTGCGCTTTTATAAAAGAAAATATTATTGTCAGGTTTGGCGTGCCCAATAAAATAGTAGCAGACATAACGCTCCGAATCTTTCTTCCGAGGAGTGGTTGATTTTTCGCTACACTCATGGGATCCTGGTTCATTCCTCAAACTACTATCCACAAGGAATGGCCAAGTGAATCAAGTAACAAAAACTTGGTGACTATCGTGCGGAAGCTAAGAACGGAAATCAAAGGACTTGGCATAAGAAGTTGTTTGATGCATTATGGGCCGATAGAATTACACCAAAAGGGCTATAGGCATGTCCCCATTTCAGTTTTTATATGGTAGAGACACAGAGCTTGCCTCTTACCTTGGAACCGCTTCGCCCGCAACTTTCTAGAGCCCTAGAAGATTCTACATTCACAGATGCTATTGATAAAAGAATTATGTACCGATCAATTGAGGGAAGTACAAACTCAAGTCAGTAGATAGGTGACAGAGCATCAAAGGAAGGTGAAAGTCATCTTCGACAAAAAGTCGGGAAAGAAAGTTTGAAGTTAATGACTGGGTCCTTTTATGGGACAAAAGAAGAGAAGCAAAAGGCATGCATGGAAAATTCGATTCACTATGGAAAGGGTCTTTTGTGATTAAGAAGATCACGAGAGATAGCTTCATTCTTGCTCATTAGGATGGAGTTGAATTGCCATTGCCTTTCAATGGGCAACACTTCAAGTTTCAAACATGAGAAGCAGGGTAAAACCTGTATGTACATAAATAAAACTTTGTTTGTTTTTCCTGTTTTGTTTTTGTTTTTGTGTTGTGTTTGTTTTCCTGACCCCATGCCCAAAAGACAAGATACGAAACCAGAGATGTTGGGATCTCATCTTTTCCCTTGTCATTCTGACAGAGAAAAAGATGTCCACAGACGAGCCGACTAGTGTCCCCGTGATTTCATACTCGCCAAAACCAAAACTCGCTGGACCCCAAAAAAAAAAAAACGCTTAAAAACTCGCCAATATTCGGCCAATACTCTGAATATTCGACAACTTAAAAATACTCAATTTTTTTAAAAACATAAATTTTAAGCAACACATAGCTACAAAATGTATCAAATGAGCCCATAAAATGTTGGAGAAGTGTTTTCTATTAGATTTGAATACAAATACAATACAAAATCGCATCATCATGCGAATAACGACGTCGATAAGTAATATGAATTTATGATGATCGACATTGAAAAATATCATCATAAATTTCATATCTACGCAAGTTACAATATACAATAAATTACATTTTCCTCTTCCCCAATCTAGAGAAATATTGGGGAGAGGGTCTAGTGCCTCGGCTCCACTAGTCCCCACACTCGGCCGCGTCTCCACGCTCCTCCTGTAAGGCCGCGAACTGCTCGATCCCGGAACTAGATGGTGGTGTTGGTGGCTCCTCTCGCCGCATGTTGGAGATCACCTCCAAAGATGTCATCCACTCCAATATCTCCTGAGTCTCGCTAGTGCTTCTCCCTCCATAGCCTCCCTCTCAAAAGAAGCAATCTCGCCCACTGTGAATGCGCAGGTTTTCCTCTTCTTCGCCTACCCACTCACCGTATGGATCTATCTCATCCAAATCAATGAGCTCCTCTCGATGTCGCCTCAACTTTTTGCATGCAAAGCCGGAGATCAGTATTGCACAAAACCAAGTCGTTGAGTCTTTTTGAGTCAACTTGTTGCGCTTCTTCGTGTGAATGGCCTCAAACAAAAGCCAAGGCTCACATCCGTAAGCGCTACAAGGTCGAGATAGAATTCGAGGGCTAATATTTTTTTGAAGATTTGGGGTATTCCCTCCCCAATCCTCCCACCAAGAACCTACAAACATTTAACAAGATAATCAAAAATTTATAATTAATTAATAAAATCAAATATGTAACTAATAAGTAACTTGTAAACATTCTAAGTAACTTGGTATTACCCGTGACTGTGGTGGTTCTCCTCAAATAGCTAAAGCGCCGATGAAAAGAGTCTCCCCTACCATGTTTCAGAATCTCGCAGACTCTAAAATAACGAGGTCCCTCATCTCAACATCCGGTATCATCCTCTCAATACATGTCGAAAGGCCCTCCATAACCTCTCCATTCACATCTCGTGAAGCCGCCGAGTAGAAATACTGGGGCCGAGGTAGTACCCGCCGCATGAATAGGTTGGTGGAGTTGATTGCTCCACCTCCGATCAATAATCTCCCAAAAGGGACCATATCTCGACGATATCCCCCCCGTAATAGTTTTGGATAGAACTTTGGTCCTATCCATGGCCTCATATACAAACCCCATGGGGTTTTGCTCCCCATCAACCAAACGCAAAACTCTCACCAACGGCTCGACACCTACACACAAATTAAAATGTAAGATCGCAAACTTACAAGTTACAATACATATTAGAAATGAAATAAAAAAGTGAAAAGTAGAACAATGTATTTAATATTTATAATTTAACAAATTAAAATAAAGGAATGAAATATAAATCGAAGTTTGAAATTACTCGATGATCTCTATAGCTCTCTTCGCAAAGATATCATCAAAACTATCTTCGCAACCCTCTCTCCATCAGTTTTCTTTGAATATGTGAGTCTAGCCATGCTTGACTCACAAACATTTGTTTCAAAGATGTCAACAAACTAGAAATACTTGCAACGCCAAGAAGTTATTCAGCAGAAACCTGCATGACACCGGCTCGAACAAGTTCTTTCCCTTGTGTGTACTCTCATCAAGCTCGGAGAACCCAAGGGTGATCAGATATGTACTTCGTTATAGATCTTGCATCTTCTACAACCGGCCTCACCCAATCAATTTTGCCTATGTCCTCCAAAAGAAGGTCAATGCAATGAGCTGCACAAGGAGTCCAAAAGAGTGATGGATGTCTCTCCTGCAATAGTCTCCCAGCTGCCACATATGCTGCTGCATTGTCTGTGACAACTTGCACAACATTCTGTACACCAACCTCTAATACAACTGTCTCTAACATAACACTCAAATTTTCTGCATTTTTTATTATGTCAGAGGCATCAATAGATTTTAAAAACACCATCTCACCGTTTGAAGCTGCTAAAAAATTAACAAGGGTGCGGTTCCTTCCATCCGTCCACCCATCTGAAAGAATGGTGCATCCGAATTTTTTCCATTGTTTCTTGTGCTCTTCTAAAGCATGGTAGTGGGCATCTCGCAATCGCACCCTCAAGTAATTTTCCGCTCAAATCTTTTTTGGAGAGGGTGCCTTGCACTTTCCCTACAATCACAATCGCTCACCAAGTACTCCTTAAAAGATGGGCTATTTGCTTTCGCCATGAATGGCAAGTTGTCAGAAGTACCAAAAATTGCACAAGCTTTATCCACTTCCTCGTGCATATCTTTGTTCCGTAATGCACCATCCAATGAAGGTTGTGCTCCGTGTGTTCCTCGCCACAAAATAACCTCAGATGCCGCTTTCGAACTCGATGAAGATGAGCCTCTTCCGGCTCTTCCCGATCGTATGTGGGACCACGAGTAGAGCCCACAATCGTTGCCGCATCATCGCCTAAATTCTCTTCCATCAGCAGCCCCTGTGTCTAATAGCTCAGGCATATGGTCGCCTTCAACCTCAAGCGTTCTCTAGTTTTTCTCCTCTAACTCGCCACTGCTTTTAATCTCTCGTCGTTGCCTCTTCCGACACGTTGGCAAATCAGTAACATCTCGGCAAGGAATAGTTGAAAGGTGATATTTCAAACGATCGATGCCTCCATTCATTTTCTTACATGTAAAGTGCAAAGAATTTCGCCCGCACAACTTCCACGACATAAACCATACTTCCATTATGGAACGGCATTCGGAGGAACGGTCCCTGCTAGTGATCCAGATGCCGAACCTGATGCCGAGCCTGATGCCATTGTTAAACTCTAATCTGCAACACAATGCACATTTAAAAAATTAGAAAACGTAAACTTAATTTAATTTTAAAAACAAAACATGCCTGAATAACAAATTTGCGTAAGTAAAAAAAATACATTACAAGCATTCAATTTTACATTACATGTATTTAGAATTACACAACGAATCGATTACAATACACATACATAAAATTTAACTAATTTACAATGAATTTGCGTTAATTAAAAAAATACGTACACTCTATTCAGAAATGCAAATGAGTATTAAAAATTTACAAGTATTCAATTTTACATTACATGTATTTAGAATTACACAACGAATCGATTACAATACACATACATAAAATTTAACTAATTTACAATGAATTTGCGTTAAAATAAAATAAAATTACATACCTGGCTGCAAATGAGTATAAAAAAAGTACAAGCATTCGATTTTACATTGCATTGATTTAGAATCACAATAGGAATCTATAAAACCTAAATAATATACACAAAATTTGGAAAAACTTCAAAGAATTAAAAAAAAAAAAAACCTACCTCCAAATGCAAATCTCCAAATTCTCTCCTCGAATTCACTCCAAAATCCACTCAACACAAGCAATGCAAGCTCAAATGGTTGTGTGAGTGACAATGAGGGAGTAGAGGGCCTTAAAAAGAGCCAAAACCGTAAAAAAGAATGTTTTTGTGTTGTTATTGAAAAGTGTATCCGCTGTATAGCCGCGTGTCGCGAGTATTCCCAAAGAGCTCGCCGAGTTTTGGCGAGTACTCGCCGAGTTAACTGGCGAGTACTCGCCAAATTGTTATGCGAGCCCTCGCTTTGGCGAGTTTTATGGCGATTTAACCGGTTTAGGTTTTTTTAAGTTTTTCAAAAACCGGCGCAGTTAAGGCAATTTGAAGTTTTCCATCTATGGTACATATCATTATTCCTATATACCAAGAGGGTTTTAACTAGAATGAATCCGCACTTTATTTGTGACTTTTGACAACGTTGTATTTGTGTTTTTCTGTTTCGTTTTTTGTGAAATTTCTCTAGATCAATTCCTTTGTCGGTTTGGCCTGATTCTTGGCCTGGAGTAGCTGGAGATCACATACGCACGTTGTGCCAGAAGGAAGTCACCATCGGAGGTCTGGTTCATTAGGAAAAGGCAAAATCATGCACCAAAAAGCCTCTTCTGGGCTGGCCGCATTTTTGGAAAAAGAAGAATTGAAGTGGATCATGGGAAAATTAGAAGCAGCAGGCATGTGGAAATTTTGTACCTACCTAGCAGGGTACTTTTTCCCATGAAAGCAACGCCACTTAAGTGACAATGGGAAAATTAGAGGCAGCAGTGGTAGGCAGGTAAAAATTTTATCATTGTGGAATAAAAGAAAATCAATTAAGTAAATCATGGGCCTTGCTCTTCAGGTAAAAATCCCATTATGAAAGTCAAGTGACTTAAGTGAATCATGGGATTTTTAAGGCTACCTGCCATAGGTAAAAATCCCATTGTCATGTGTTTCTTAAAAATAGAATTCTTTATGTCAAAAAGTGCGCCCTTTGGAGAAGTAAAGGCAGCCTTTAAATTGATTAATTTAATTAATTATTCACCCAAAATAGGTGCCTAGGCTTGTGGAAAAGTCAATGAGGTTAAAGGACAAAAGGTGGTTGAAAATAGATCGTTTCTAAAATTAAATAAATAATATTTATTTAATGGCAGCCCCTTTATGTCAAAAAGTGCCCTTTTGGGAGAGAAATAATATTTTTTAAAGTATTAAATGATTAAATTAATTCCTATTTTCAATGGCTAAGGTCAAAGCACACTACAAGACTTGAGTTAAGTGGAAGCAAAAGTCTAAAATTAAATAAATTTATTTTATTTAATGGCAGCCATAAGCATGCACAAAATAGCGCACCCCATTGAAGAGTGAATCTCATTAATTAATTAATTAATTAATTGCCAATAATAGCAAAGGCATTAATTAATTATAGAATCACAAGGGTTATATAAGGGGATTGCCATAAGGATGAATTAATTAATTCACAGTAAAGAAGTGCAGCCCAAAGGAAAAGTGCGCCCTATTTCAAAAGGATTTTTGCTCAAAAGAAGGTGAAATCAATGCTAAAAGCTTCAATTTTGGCGCATTGTGTCAAGGAAGTTGATTTGTGTCTGGATAATTGTTTACATAAGTGATACAAGGGCTCGTGTGAAGTTGAAAAATTCATGCTCACTTTGCATGCAAATAAAACATCAATTTTTGGGGCAGCAGAGACTTGAATTATGCAGATTTTTATAATTAAAATTCATGTTCATGTTCGGTTGCCATGCCATCTTTGTCTCAATTAATTGCAAGAATTCATTACAGGTGCTTTACAAAACCAAAGGAACTTTAATCAATGTCCAATGCATTGAATATATCCTCCGAATCAAGAATTATCCAGATCTGCACTGGCTTTGAAGAATTCCTACCGAATAAGAAGAAAAAGAATTATTCAGACAAAGATAGACAAAGCCATGGCAAAGAGGGATGAAAAAGAAAGATGAGTCATGCATCACTTCCAAATTTGCAGACATAGGAGACACACAGTCTCAGGTCCGGAACCTCTTCCGAATTGATTGATAGATCCAGAGCAAGAAAGACTTCACTCATGCGTGTAGTTAAAAGCAGTGGAATTATTCGAGCTGCAGCCTTTCCATACACAACCCAGTTGCCAGAGTTCGTTATGGAGTGTGCTAAGTCTTACCATCCTTCATCCAGATTAGTGCGAGATGCTACGGGGAAAACAATAATTCGATTGGACGCAGAGTTCATCAATTATTGCTTGAAGATTTCGGCTCGAAAGGTGGTGACTTCCATTAGCATTCAGGATGCCGGCAGCAGGTGGGAGAAGCATAGAGTTGACTGCGTGAACATAATGAACAACAGATACATGAAGAAGCCCAGATCTCCTTCTAAGTTCCCAAGAACTCTTCCGCGGTCCAATCTGGTGTAGGAGGTAGATGATATTGCCAAATTGTTATGCAGGATAAATGGCGAGGCGAATGCTCACACTTTCCGTACATGGATGTATGCTTTCATCAGGACCATTGAAGTCAACAAGGTTGATTCCATAATCAATTGGTCGGAAATCATTAATGACAACATTGGTGAGCAACTCTAGAATGTGAAGCATACTTTCACTTCAAAATGACTTCCTACTTGGTATACATTGCAGCCTTCACAAGGCATCTTCTCCAAGCTTGGATAGATGTGGCATTTTCTAAGGACCCCATTTTCGAGTGCTACCCATACGCTTTATCAGTACTGCGTGAGAGAAAGATTTCAAAGTGGTCAATGATGGATTCTTCTACGAATTCATTTGCAGCTGCATAGGACCTAAAAGCTAACAGGTGAGCAAAGGAAGCATGGGAAGTCGTATCCAAAATTGGCAGTCTATTCATTCAGTTTGCAGATTTCACATACCTCAAGGTTACCTGGCTTTTTTGGAGAACCGGTTAAGTTGCCCAGATATCCGAATGATAGATTGATCACCATGGAGCTGAGCAAACAACTTGTGGAGATACACGACCTTCAGTTGAAATGGCACAAGTCTACGGGCTTCTTCCCGATCACTGTGGGACATTATAGCTACCAAAGCATTCATAGAGCTCGAGGGATGGAGACGGAGATGTTATCCGAGTATGAGCAAGAGTTCTTCCCGACACGGCTGAACTTCGATCCATTTGGAGTAGCCAAGAAGACGATCTCCAAGAGTACGCACATGTGCCTTCATTAGAGGATTTCTGGATGAAGTGCAAAAGTGAGTACGAGGTTAGAAAGAAGGATTTCAGCAGGCTATCAACACGGCAAGTGTTCGACTTTGGACTAGCACGGATACCTGCGGATCTTAAAGATGATGGGAATGTGTTACTTGACGCTTACCATCAAATGGGAGGAGATAGAGCCGTACTTCAGGATAACGTAGGGGACCGCCATGGAATCAAGAAAGGTCTCAGTGCTATTTTGGTGAATACTTCAAACTAGTTCTAGCCGACAAAGGGATATCGCTGATGAAGCATCGATGAATCAAATCACAGCAACTTCGGCACAAGAGATTCCCTCAAGAGGAAGCATGGAGGAGAAAGCAGAAGGGCCGAGAAGATGAAAGTGCAGAAGATCTCAATCAAAGGAGAAGATCACTTCCACGGCCATGACTTTAGTTCCGGCTTCTCCAGCATCCAGTACTTCACCGACTGTTGCACCTCAGTAGGACACTTCCATGCCTCCACTGAATCCGCAACATTCATCTTCTCTCCTCAGCCACTCCGTTCAGCACCTGTTCCAGAAGAGACGTTGAAGCTGCAAATGGAAGAGAGTTCGAAAGAGCTTTGTCCTTGGATGATTAGAAGATGGCAGCCATAATACTATAGCACTTTCTGATGGAGAGGAAACAGAGCGGGAGATAGTAGTGCACTCAGCGACTTCTCATTCTCCGAGAAGTAACTTCTCAGAATGGTTGGCTTCGCAGTTGGTTCCAGAAGCTAGAGTGGAGATGAACTTGGAAGAACACGACTTGCAGCTACTCCAGAGCCTAGGCGGAAAAGACAGAAGACCTAAATTTACTAAGATAACTTCAAGGTTGATCATCGAGGAGTCGGGCAAAAGTTTGCCGAGATGTCGATTCGGCGGAAGGAAAGAAGGAAGATGAGCTCACAGAAGATGTAACAAGAACTGTAGAGTACCCATCGATCAAGCCACCACGTAGGATCAAGCGGGATACACAACATCGATAGATGCTCTATTCCTTAGGCTTGACAGAGAAAAGACGGAGAAAGACGAGCTTCAAAAGTGTATCGCAACAGGCGAGATCATAGCCAAGGTCGCTTAAACCTTCCACTCACCCCATTTGAGCAAAGTGAGTGATCATCTTATGCAGGAGATGGAGGATGCAAGCAATCAGTGAAAGCTATTGTGAATGGAAGAATCTCGATTATTCGTCAAGCTTCTGCATAACTTGGAGAGGTAACCTGCACTAAAGGTTATGAATGATGCAGCAAATCAGTCAAGCAAATGGTGACGCAGCATAGTAGATATGAACACGCTTGTCGAGAGTAACTCGAGTACTTTGGCCGAAATCAACAAGTTGTCGAGAGAAGTATTCGTTGCGCAGAGCAAGATTGTGCTTGACGGATCGGTTGAGAAGGGGAAGCAAATGGAGTTTGCAGATCTTTCCGTTTGGAGATCTATAGAGTTTTCTTTGAAGAGGACGCAGCACTATGAGAGTAGACATCGTCCTTACCGAGATAGTATCATTTCTTTCACCGAGGAGGAAGTGGTTGGAAATGTTACTTCATACATGCGGATCATTCCTAAGAAAGTGCCTAATTCTGGAAGGGTCTTTTTGATGTTACAAAAGAGAATTGATGGAGCTACTAAACCTTTCACGATGAATTCCATTAGATGGTGGCACCGCAGACGGATATTGCGAGGTTGGGCCAAGCTTGGAGGATGTGGAAGAGTGTATCAAGGTGTTGAACGAAGGATTGCTGTAGTTTAGGACAGAAAAGGAAGTAGTGGCTAAAACAGATGGCGAGATGCTAAATTACATGTTCGACAAGTATATTCGATGATCGAACAAAAAGAAGACATAAATGTTACAATTTGGCATGACTTCTCTGAAAGATCCCAAACCCGTTTTTGTCACGAATATATATATTTATATCATAGATGGAAAACTCTTGAAAACTACTTTGCCTTTTGAAAAACTCGCCAAAAAAACCTAAACCCGGTTAAATCGCCATAAAACTCGCCATGCAAAGCAGGCTCGCCGAGTTTTGCATGAGTACTCGCCGAGTTAACTCGGCGAGCCCGTGCTAAATACTCGCCAGACGCGGCCTGTACACGGATACACGCTTTTCACACGCAAAAAACATTCTTTTACACGGTTTTGGCTCTTTTTAAGGCCCTCAACTCCCTCATTGTCACTCACACAACCATTTGAGCTTGCATTGCTTGTGTTGAGTGGATTTTGGAGCGAATTCGAGGAGAGAATTTGGAGATTTGCATTTGGAGGTAGGTTTTTTTTTTTTTTTTTTTTTTTAATTCTTTGAAGTTTTTCCAAATTTTGAATATATTATTTAGGTTTTATAGATTCCTATTGTGATTCTAAATCAATGCAATGTAAAATCGAATGCTTGTACTTTTTTTATACTCATTTGCAGCCAGAGGTATGTAATTTTATTTTATTTTAACGCAAATTCATTGTAAATTAGTTAAATTTTATGTATGTGTATTGTAATCGATTCGTTGTGTAATTCTAAATACATGTAATGTAAAATTGAATACTTGTAAATTTTTAATACTCATTTGCAGCTAGAGGTACGTATTTTTTTTTTAATTAACGCAAATTCATTGTAAATTAGTTAAATTTTATGTATGTGTATTGTAATCGATTCGTTGTGTAATTCTAAATACATGTAATGTAAAATTGAATGCTTGTAATGTATTTTTTTTACTTACGCAAATTTGTTATTCAGGCATGTTTTGTTTTTAAAATTAAATTAAGTTTACGTTTTCTAATTTTTTAAATGTGCATTGTGTTGAGATTAGAGTTTAACAATGGCATCAGGCTCGGCATCAGGTTCGGCATCTGGATCACTAGCAGGGACCGTTCCTCCGAATGCCCGTTCCATAGCATGGAAGTATGCTGTACGTGGAAGTTGTGCGGGCGAAATTCTTTGCACTTTCTGTAACAAGAAAATGAATGGAGGCATCAATCGTTTGAAATATCACCTTTCAACTATTCCTTGCCGAGATGTTACAGTTTGCCCCAACGTGTCAGAAGAGGCAACGCGAGAGATTAAAGCAGAGCTGGCAGAGTTAGAGGAGAAAAAACTAGAGAACGCAAGGTTGAAGGCAGCCATAGCACAAGCTATTAGACCTGGGGCTGCAATGGAAGAGAATTTAGACGATGATGCAGCAACAATTGTGGGCTCTACTCGTGGTCCACGCATACGATCAGGAAGAGCCGGAAGAGGCTCATCTTCATCGAGTTCGAGCAAAGGCATACCGAGTTATTTTGTGGCAAGGAACACACCTGGAGCACAACCTTCATTGGATGGTGCATTCTGGAACAAAGATATGCACGAGGAAGTGGATAAAGCTTGTGCAAATTTTTGGTACTACAACAACCTGCCATTCAATGTGGCAAAGAGCCCATACTGGGAGTACTTGGTGACAGCGTTGACAGTTGTAGGGAAAGGGTACAAGGCACCCTCTCCAAAAGATTTGAGCGGAAAATTACTTGAGGGTGCGATTGCAGATGCCACTACCATGCTAGAAGAGCACAAGAAACAATGGAAAAAATTCGGATGCACCATTCTTTCAGATGGGTGGACGGATGGAAGGAACCGCACCCTTGTTAATTTTTTAGCAGCTTCAAACGGTGAGATGGTGTTTTTAAAATCTATTGATGCCTCTGACATAATAAAAAATGCAGAAAATTTGAGTGTTATGTTAGAGACAGTTGTATTAGAGGTTGGTGTACAGAATGTTGTGCAAGTTATTCTGAGATGCAATGCGCAAAGACATATGTGGCGGCTGGGAGACTATTGCAGGAGAGACATCCATCACTCTTTTGGACTCCTTGTGCAGCTCATTGCATTGACCTTCTTTTGGAGGACATAGGCAAAATTGATTGGGTGAGGCCGGTTGTAGAAGATGCAAGATCTATAACGAAGTACATATACAATCACCCTTGGGTTCTGAGCTTGATGAGAGTACACACAAAGGGGAAAGAACTTGTTCGAGCCGGTGTCACAAGGTTTGCAACTAACTTCTTGACGTTGCAAAGTATTTCTAGTTTGTTGACATCTTTGAAACAAATGTTTGTGAGTCAAGCATGGCTAGACTCACAATATTCAAAGAAAGCTGATGGAGAGAGGGTTGCAAAGATAGTTTTTGATGATATCTTTGCAAAGAGAGCTATAGAGATCATCAAGGTAATTTCAAACTTCGATTTATATTTCATTCCTTTATTTTAATTTGTTAAATTATAAATATTAAATACATTGTTCTACTTTTCACTTTTTTATTTCATTTCTAATATGTATTGTAACTTGTAAGTTTGCAATCTTACATTTTAATTTGTGTGTAGGTGTCAGAGCCGTTGGTGAGAGTTTTGCGTTTGGTTGATGGGGAGCAAAACCCCATGGGGTTTGTATATGAGGCCATGGATAGGACCAAAGAGTCTATCCAAAACTATTACAGGGGGGATATCGTCAGATATGGTCCCTTTTGGGAGATTATTGATCGGAGGTGGAACAATCAACTCCACCAACCTATTCATGCAGCGGGGTACTACCTCAACCCCAAGTATTTCTACTCTGACAGCTTCACAGATGTGAATGGAGAGGTTATGGAGGGCCTTTCGACATGTATTGAGAGGATGATACCGGATGTTGAGACGAGGGACCTCGTTATTTTAGAGCTGCAGAGTTACAAACATGGTAGGGGGAGACTCTTTTCATCGGCGCTAGCTATTCGAGGGAGAACCACACAGTCACCAGGTAATACCAAGTTACTTAGAATGTTTACCAAGTTACTTATTAGTTACATATTTGATTTTATTAATTAATTATAAATTTTTGATTATCTTGTTAAATGTTTGTAGGTTCTTGGTGGGAGGATTGGGGAGGGAATACCCCAAATCTTCAAAAGTTAGCCCTCAGAATTCTATCTCAACCTTGTAGCGCTTCTGGATGTGAACGCAACTGGAGTTTGTTTGAGGCCATTCACACGAAGAAGCGCAACAAGTTGACTCAAAAAAGACTCAACGACTTGGTTTTTGTGCAATACAATCTCCGGCTTCGCACAAAAAAAGTTGAGGCGACATCAGAGGAGCTCATTGATTTGGATGAGATAGATCCATACAGTGAGTGGACTGGGCAAGAAGAGGAAAACCCTGCATTCACAGCGGACGAGATTGCTTCTTTTGAGAGGGAGGCTATGGAGGGAGAAGCACTAGCAGGACTCCGAGGAGATATTGGAGTGGATGACATCTTTGGAGGTGATCTCCAACATGCAGCAGAGGAGCCACCAGCACCACCATCTAGTTCCAGGATCGAGCCAGATTCGCAGCCTTCTAGGAGGAGCGTGGAGACGCAGCCGAGTGTGGGGACTAGTGGAGCCAGAGGCACTAGACCCTCTCCCCAATATTTCTCTAGATTGGGGAAGAGGAAAATGTAATTTATTGTATATTGTAACTTGCATAGATATGAAATTTATGATGATATTTTTCAATGTCAATCATCATAAATTCATATTACTTATCAGCCGGTTGTCGTATTCGCATGATGATGCGATTTTGTATTGTATTTGTATTCAAATCTAATAGAAAACACTTCTCCAACATTTTATGGGCTCATTTGATACATTTTGTAGCTATGTGTTGCTTAAAATTTATGTTTTTTAAAAAAAATTGAGTATTTTTTAAGTTGTCGAATATTCCCGAGTATTGGCCGAATATTGGCGAGTTTTTGGCGAGTTTTTTTTTTTGGGGTCTGGCGAGTTTTTGGTTTTGGCGAGTTTTCCTACTATGATTTATATAATGCCCAGCTCTTGATCTCGAACCGATAATATCAAAAGAATTCATGAAACATCACACTTGAAATCGCATAGATAAATTAAATACAACAAACCTCGCAAACCTGGGCAAATGCAGAATAGGCGCTAGGGTTTAATTGGCGATTTCTTAATAAATATTTCATTGTATATTTAATAATGATTTACGAAGCTAAATATTACGGCAATACAAATATAAATCTGCAGAAAGATTTAATAACAACGATTGTCCAAAAACCCACAATAAATGAACCAAAACCCTACCCAATTTGATATATTTCTTCACTGGGAATTACAATAAATATCTATCATGAAAAATACCTTGACACGTGAATAAATAACTGTAGAAGAAGCCGCCCCACTCAAATAGATGTGCAAAAGCCCATAGCTGCAATTTGTTCTTTTTTCTCTGAAACTGTGAAATGTTGAATAATTGGTGTAAACAATGAAGATTCCTGAATGGAAGCTTCTCTCACTGCTCCTGGGGTTTCCGTCCTCAAGAGGAATAATCCAGAGGGTTTCGTCCTTGGATTCTATCTGCAAAAGCTCTGTGCTAACTAATTTGAGTGAAAATAATAATATCTTTGGATGCTTTACCCAGTGAATTTTTCCTCATATAGCCAAAAACCCTCCAAAGGCCAAATCGTACTTTTTGGCTAACACCACATAATTAATATTTAATTAATTATTTTTGCTTCACTAATCAAGTCAGACTTTTTGGGTATATTTGGCCATTACCCAAACAAGTCGCATTTTTGGCTAGGAAGGCAATTTAAATAATTTATTAATTTATTTAAATGCACTTTCCTAAGTCAAAATCACTCAAATAGTCTATTAGTTCATTATATGTGTTTTAATGATATTTTACTTTAATTCGAGCACCATATAATAAAATAATAAACCAAAGTCACCCTTGAAAACACCCTTTTGTCATCGAGTAGACAAAACAGGCCAAAAGGTCTTCGGCCGAACTAATCGAGAAAGAGGGACATTACATCCTCTTCTATTCTTTCTTCTTCTATTTTTCACGTTCTAGGATGAAATTGTAAAACTTTAAATCTATTGGTTTTGAAACCATTACTTAAAGTTATGTGGAGCGATTCTATTAGTTAAGTGATATATGTGTCACTTAAGGAGAAGTTAGTGGAGGATGATTGTCAAATGTCATCTTTACTTGTTTATGTTACTGATTGATTGAGTTTCCCATTTGTACTTTCCCTTCTACATTCTATATGTAGAAGAAGAACCTCCGGGTTAATGATCGGAATTAAGTAAGCAACATTCTTGCGTTCCGGACTTTGTCTTTGAAACCCTTGAGAGCCACTAAGCAAAGGAATATACAGGAGCAGATTTCCGGAGAACTTTGTGTCACTGCGGTGTATTGTGTTTCTAGCTTTTATATCGTAGATCTTTTAATAAATTTTGTGTTATTTGAGGATCTAGATCTAGAGCTTCCTTTGCTTATAATTACGTGTTGATATCTATTGGTTTCTTCTATGTGCATGCAATCAACTCTGCTATCTATTGATTGGGATGCACATCTTCCCCATTTCTTCCCAAGTGTTTATATAATTCTCTTCTTCTATAAATATTTCCTTTCTTAAACATTTGCATTACTCTTTGAATCAGAAGCAGCTAATCTGACTATGGTTCATGAGGTGACAGTTAAAGTAAAACCCCATATAGATACTTAGCATACTTTAATTGACAAATTCGACACAGAGCCTCACCGGTAAATGAGGGAGATTTATCTCATGATCGCTAGGTTTTATGCTATGTAGAAAATCTAGCCAACAGAAACTACTCTTGAGTTTGGGTGGAAGAGATAAAAGACCTAAAGTTGCCAAAACGACTTCTAGGTTGATTATTGAGGAATCGGGACAAAAGTTCGTTGAGTTAGGCTGTTCTAGCAGAAGGAAAGCACAAGGAGAGCTCACGGCGGTGGTGATAAGAAGTGACCAAAGTGCTGATAGGTCAAAGCGCCACAGAAGGATTAAAGCAAGATACACATACACTAATGAACACTTTATTCCTTAATCTTGACAAAGAGAAGGCTGAGAGATCCAAGCTTCAAAAGAAGGTGTTCTAGCTATGTGAGATCATTGCTAAGGTTGCCAAACCTTCCTCATAGCCCATTTCAAAGCACATGAGCGGGTGAGTGATCATCGATGCGGGAGGTAGAAGATGCACGGGGGACCAAGTCGAGCTATTGTCCTTTGGAAAGAGCAAATCATTCACCAAGCTTCAGAGCAATTCGAACCAATACCGGCTGAATTGGAGAACATGCACATGGCAGTATCTCAGCTAAAGGTTCTGATGACACAGATAAAAGATGAGAACATAGTTGCTGAAATTCATTTGGATACTTTGGCTAAGATACACTCGTTGCCAAAGGATGTGCTTGATTGCAGAGCAGGTTGAGCCTGGCGGATTGGTGGAAAAGGGGAAGCAGTTAGAAATTTCAGTTTCCTTTCACGTAGAGATCCTCAAGCTCATGTTGAAGAGGATGCGATTCGTTGGAGAGTAAGATGGGAGAAGTGTCGGAGAGCATCCCAGATGAATTACCTGCTTCCCATGAGGAATTTATGTTGGTTGTATGGAAAGAAGTTGATGAAGCCACCATACCTTTCACGATGGATTCGATTGGTAGACTCATAAAGCTTGATCGGGATATTGGGGGATATGGGCCTAGTTTAGAGAAAGTGAAGGCTAACGCTGTTGCTTTGTCCAGAGGGTTGTTACAGTTTAGAACCGAGAGAGATGCTATTGTTAAAACAGATGGGAAGATGTTGAATTACATGTTTGACAAGTATATTCAATATCAGAACAAAAAGAAAGTATAAGTGTTACAGTGATGAGATCTTCTTTCTTCTTTTCTTCCTTCTCTTATTTCTTATGTTCCCAGATGAAAATGTAAAATTAAAGTTATTGGTTTAAAAACCATTACTTTAAGTTATTTGGAAAGATTCTTTAAGATAGGTGACAGATGTGCACAATTTTGGCTTAAACTCCTGATGCATGTCACTAAGAGAGGAATTCTAGGAAGATGACTGCCAAATGTTCCCTTTACTACTTCTTCATGTTCTAGTTCAGTTTAGTTTACCATTTGTATTTTCCCCTCTACACACTATAAGTAGAGGAAGAACCTACGGGTTAAAGGATCGGAATTTGTAATCAGCATTCTTGTGTTCCAGACTTTGAGCTGAGACCCTTGATAGCTTTCTGCAAGCAGAGGAATAGAGAAGAGATTTCCGGAGAACTTTGTGTCAACGGTGCATTCGTCTCGTATTTATTTCTAGATCTATTCATAAACTTTGTGTTATTCTAGATCTAGATCTGAAAGTTTCCTTTGCTTTGAATTATGTATTTCATGATCTATTTGTTTTAATCTATGTGCATGCGATCAACTCTGTAAACTATTGATTGGGTTGCACATCTTCTCTCCTTTCTTCCCGTTTCCTATTATTTTCCTCTTTTGCAGATTTTTCCTTTCTTTTACAGCTGCTTACTTGTTGCAAAACTATCTAGCTATGGTTCATGAGCTACATAGTTAAAGTAATACCAACAGATAGATACTAAAAAATGTAACTGGCAAAATCTTACATGGGAGCCTCACCGGCAAATGAGGGAGTTTTATTTCATGACTACCTAGGTTTTTCAATAGAAAATCTAGCCAACATAAATCGACCAAGAACTATACATAATTGGTGCCCTTGCTAGAGTGACTCATTTTATACAAGTCGACACTAAACTTTGGTGTATATGGGTTGATTATAGTTGAATGTAATATGTTGCCCCCTTCTCTAAAATTTGCGACTTCTTTTGGAGTGAATACTGAATGTTTGATGCAAGTTTGGAGTCTTATATACCCAGCAAATTGATAGATATTGTTTTAATAGCTATAGCGACTATACTGGGTGTGTTTTGGTCTGATTTCGGATCTGAAATAAGTTGTTGTTCTTTCCTTCCTAACAGCGACTTAGTTTGGATGAATATTAAATATTGTAATGCATGTTTGAGCCTCTTTGGATCTGCGAACTGTTAGCATTGCTTGTCTAAGCTTAACATCATCATTGTGGTGTGCAATCATTGATTTTTGCATCAATTTCTATGCATGTTGAGTGTCTCTAATATCTGGGTGCAACGACTGGGATTAATGCATGATTTAATGGTGGTTTGAAGTCTCATTGGCAGCGAACTACATGTGGCCAGTTGATAACATATTTTGATGACTGTGTTTGCATATTATTTGGGTGATTTCGAAGTCCTCCATTGCAGATCTAACTGTGGTTTAACCAGGGAATACTTGTTGGGGAAAGTCGATTGGATTAGTACCTTGATGCATGCCTGACTGAGATTTATATGAGAATATTTGAGAGTATTTTCAAGTGTTAATTACAGCTGAGTCGTGTTTACTTTGATGAGTGCTCAATCATAGTGACTTGTATTGCTAATTTGGGGGTTTGGTTGGAAGTTATTTGCAGTTATGATTGGCCTTCATGTTGTTGACAAAAGAAATCTGAGTTTTTGAGTTCCATTAGTACAGCTGAGAATTAATTGCTTAGCTAATTAGTAAGGGCCATTAAACCCCTATCTTCGGGTTTATTGAGTCATCTATTGGCTGGGTTTTATCATGTGGATCTGATTTCTAATCACTGGTGGTGTTGTTTGCTAATTGAGTGTTGCATTTTCCATTAATGAATGGATAAATTTTGTGGTCTAGTTTTGGATATTGTATAATTAGTAGGGATTTGCCTATAATCCAAGTTTGCCTTGAAATCTTAGAAGCAGGACGTTACACCTCCCCAAGACACTTGTCCGCAAGCAATTACAAGTACCTAGATCCCAAATAAATCTCAACTGCTCCTTTGATGTACCTGCACATGAAGCAAACTCATTAAAGAAAAAATGTGTCCCCTTCTTCATCCACTCTTGCTTTGTGGATATGATGACCAACTCTTCTTCTTTGCTTGCCAAGGCCTCATAATTACCATCCAAACATTGGTTGTTCCCAATTTCCCTCATGTTGTCCCAAACACCAATGTAATCTTGTTTTTTCCTTCAAAAATCAGAATGAAGGTGGCTGGAATTCCACTTTTACTTGCATAGAATAGTACAAGTATGTTAGTGTGTAGTGAATACAACTCCCAGCTATTAAGATGTCTTTTTATGCTCCAAAACTTTGAAAAGAACATACTGAAAATGCACCAAACAGCAGGTCTCCTTTGTTGGACAACCCTCAAATTGACCCTTGGGTCAAAGTATTTGTCATTCCACATTCCCTTTGGTTCTTTCATGGAACCATAGATTGAAAAATCAGAATTACAATCCTTACCTTGATGACCCAAACACCTCAATTGCATGGCATAAAAATGATGTAAACAATCTCCTATATGAAGATGATCATATTGCTTGTGTTCCCCATAAGATTCATTTGATCTTTCCCTCATCCCAGCACTCATAATGATAAAATTATTAGTAGTATTGATCTTGAAATCAGAAGTTTCTCCTTTTGCAAGCCTCACAAAAACACCCATATCCCACATACGGAAACAAACTTGAAATTGAATCAAAGATGTGCTTCTTACCTCATCATTCTTTGTAGTATGAGATGCATGATGATACCCATACAAAAGTGATATAGGAGTTGGAAATGATCCTATATTGATTGCCAACAATGCTATGAACTGAAACCAACACTTCCCATGACTGAATCCACCAAATGATTTTTCCCCCATATACCATCTTCTTGTGTCAAACACCTTGTTTCCCTTGCAATGATGAATGAGGTGAGAAGGGACCAATCCCTAATGGCTGAAAATGCTTTGGGAATTTGGAAACTATCTCCTCTCATGGCTGTCCTCTTATTGATGACAACAAACATATTGTAGGGAAAACTGAAATAGTTGATAACAAGTTCAAAATCCCAAAATCAATTTTTGCAACCTTCAAAGTCATACCTTCTATGAGAATAAGCAGCTGGAATATCTTCTTTGTGCATAGTGCATTCTTCAAGAAACATGGACCATCAATTTCCCCTATGTCTGAAATATGTACAACTGCAATTCCATCATGATTGCTCCTCTTTTTCCACCTTCTCTCCAGTCCTTCCATGGAACCATGGGTTAGCAATCTATGGAAAGGATAATCAAAATTTTCATCATGTCCTTGATGCCCAAAACATACCATGATAAAATTGTTCCCCATACTGATTTTGAAATCAACAATCCCTCTTTTTATAGGGCTCAACACATCACTTATATTTCCTATGTGAAAACAATCTTGAGATTGAATCCAAACATCCATACGTTCTTTACCACAAGAGGTACTTCTTACCTCATCATCCCTTGACATATGTTGTGCATGATGATATCCCATTAGCGGTCTCATAGGACACAACAAGCATGAATTATGATCACTCCCCCATATCTGAAATGACAAAGTGGTAAGCAACGAATCTGAGATACTTACATGCCTTGGGTTGCTTACAACAATCTTATAACTTAGAGATTCCAAGTTAGGTGCAACACTCTTGTAGGGAACATCTTTGGGCTCCTTTCCCCAGCTGAAAATGTCATTAATTTGCTTGTTATTAACCGTTGTTAGGAACAGTCCAACAAGCTGAATGTTATTAATTTCACCTCCCAATTTTTGTAAACCAAACTCTTTCTCTTCCCACTTGGTACCCTTCATCTTCACAAAATGTTTAGGGTATTCTTTATGATGACCAAAACATTGTAAAGACATAGAATGAAGGTGATGTAGCAAATCCTTGCTAAGAATATGATGAAATAGCTTACCATAGGTCGCTGTCCTGAAATTTCCAGCGAGCTGAAGATTAATATGAGCATCAAAAGAGGCCCTCATTATATGGGCATGTCTCCCAACAAGGTCGCTTAGAATGCTAGCTTCATTAAACCCATGCGATCCTGATTTTCTTCCATTCTTAGCACCATGAGGGTTGCCCATTTGCCATGATTTGCTATGGAGCATCAAACTTGCCCCAAGGTCATCTTTTCCAACAAATTGCCTATGTGTGTAAATATGAAATGGCATGATAGAAAGTAACAAATCTGAATTGTCCTCATACCTTTGGTGGTCTTCGCAAGAAATTGTAACCTTTTTCTTATCCTTTGGCAATTGAGCTTCTTCAACACCTTGTAAATCTGATTTTTCTTCAAACCCTTGTGTCTTCATGGTGTTGTCCGAGAAAATCCGTCAAGAGTTCCACTTGGGCAAGAGTGTTGGGGGTTTTTAGGACTCCCAAGGGCTGCTCCATCTTGGTAACCAACCGTTGCAATATATCTTCTTCCTTCTTTGCCTTAGAAGGATGGCCATCCTCTCCATCATGTAGCTGATCCGCCACATGCTCTTTGACTTGTTTCTTCATGAGGGAAGGGTTTTTCCTTCTAGGGTCGAGTCTTTTCGTCGTGGCTCCTTGGTGTGGTTCGGTTCTTAGGCCTTGTGCCAATGCCCACTCTCTTGTTCTCTAATTCCACGAATTCCTCAAAAGAAAGGGCATCACGCATCCCTTTAGGAAGGGCTTGGTGTTCTTTTGTCAATTTTCAACCCTTGAAACCCTATTTTCCTTAAGCGAACCACCACCCTGCGTATTTTGGATGGCTAGGGTAAAGCCTCTCCAGTGCCTCAGCTATCCCTTCTTGTGTTTTCATGATCCTTTCTAACTTGTTTCCCATGTTTCATAGGATGGGAGGGTGATCCTCTGATACCACTGTAATGTCCCTTTTTGGGGGACTTCCGAAAAATGGCTAGGGGTGAATGAGAGATGACTGAAATTAATTTTTAGATGGCTGTAAGCAGACTTTTAGGATTGGATATGACTAAAAATGCACATTGAAACTTGTAATTTTTCCCTTTTCTAGGGTAGGAACCTCTTTTTGAACTCCCACTCACTTTTGGATGCCCTAAACTCAGTGAAAATGTGCCCAATCAAGTTCAAAAATTCTGATTAATTACTAGCAATCAAAATATGAAGGAAAAATTATTTATAGTGCCCCAGAATTGAAGATATGAATTTTAGGAAGGGTCGGTATCCCAAGGGAAAATTTTCTATAAACCCTCTGCAGAATTTATACATTACTTTAAAAATTCATAACTTTACCTAGGAAGCTCCAAAATTCACAAAACTTGGGATCTTGGGGTTTAAAAATATGAAGAATGCAAATATCAAATCAACTTGCCCAAACATGCCAAACCTAACTTACAAGCAATTCACCCTCTTGGAAATAATGAATTAGTGGCTCAAACATGCAAGGAAATGATTGCTTTCACCTTTAAAAATTAGTACAAGTCCATCCATGCAAGAATCATACCATACATCCATCAAAACACATCCAAAATGCTCATGATGCAAGTCGCCTAGGGCTAGATAGAAAGATATCAGCTCCAAATACCTTGAGATATTCAATAGTTCCAAATATCCTTGCTTGAGGGTTTTCATCCCCAAGACAAGTTCCACTATCAAGGGTTTTCGTCCTTGAAGTGGTCTCAAACAAGGGTTTTTGTCCTTGATGAGAAAGGAAAGGTACAACCTTTACCCAGAAGAAATAATAAGATTCAACACAACATCATAATGGTCAAACATCCTCCCTTTATAACATAAGGGTGCTACATCAAAACTTATGGCCGACCTTATAATAAGTACCTTTTAATTATCTAATTTGTTTTTAGAGCCTACATGCTCAAAATACTTTATATTCTAATTAAATAAGTTCTTCTATTGGAGCACTTGGCTTCCCAATAGGAATACATGATAATAATGAAAATATCGACTTAAAAATGTCATCTAAGTCTTTCTCTTGCTTCCTTAAACCCACGGGAGGAAAAATGGGTTAAGGTCTTCAAATCCGCTAGTCTCTAAAAAGGGACATGACATTCTAAGTGCAGGCTAAGCATGATGGTTCCTTCCGCACATTTGTGCCTTTGTGTTTCTACTAGTGAAATAAAATTTGTCTAGCATAAAATTAATATGCCACTTGGTTCAAGTAAGTATTTCTCAAAAGTTAAGGCAAAATCAAAGCTAACAACCTTTGATTTGGTGTCCACTTTGGGACATACATTAAATTTTAATTAATAAACTATACACCAACATTGGGATTAAGCATAGAGTATTGAGATAAACTAATGCCATTGTTTTTCCAACAATCGATGCCCTTTTGGACTTGCATAACCATACACTAAACTCCCCATATTATAAGCTTCAGTTTCCTATATTTTTCAAGGTTACAAGGTTTAATTTCTGACTAATCCCACTTCTCTTTATTGTCTTTTCCCATTTCCTCTTTAAACTTTAGTTACTCTTTTGGTGGCATCCAAAGATTCCATTGCTGCCATATTAGTCGACAAGAACTCATGAGTCATGACATTTAGTGGTTGATTTGCAGGATCAGCTGTTGGGTTTATTCATCTGTGTAGGCAAGTAATTTACTTTTCCTTTTATAGAATAGTTTGTTCACTTTATTCCAGGAAAAGAAACAAAATTCTAGTAAAGACAGGTTTTTAATACCATCAACGAATAGACTTTGTAGAGGTAATCTTACATTTCATATTTGAAATCCATACTACTCGTTTCTTCTAAAAATGTTGATGTGTCCAATCTGATTGGCGGGTCGTCTTGGGATTATTTTCCAATAATGATCCACTGAAGAAAATGAGTTTAAGACAACCTGAGCTTGCAAAAACATTTAGATACTCTTAATTTATATGACCCGCGATTATGTATCTCCTGTAGCATAGCTTGGCTAGCCTAGTAACAGCTCTAAAATTTACTGGAGGTTTATTCCTCGTAGACAGATCAGAACCCTCATAAATGCTACTAATATAATATTGTCCAATTCAACTCTTAATCAGAGTAATTCGTAATAATTGTAAGTTATTATTACATGACCATAAACCAAGTGCTTGCAATGGCTATGAAGCCTAATTGACACAATTGTTATGGCATTTTATCAAGTTACCTGATCATAATTGAGGTTGGGCTGAGTGCCAAAACAATGTATATAAACAAAAAAATAAGTCCGCCATTCCATCATTGGTTTTGAATACAGGAACACAGAGGCAGTAATAATGAAGAGCCATTTTAACATATTAACCTTCTTGCATCATATAAATCTGATTTACTTGTATAATAAAATGAGGATATCTCAGATGTTTGAGCCTTCATGTTTGAAATGACCTGGCTAGTTTTCTTTCAGCTGATATAATTTTTAGGCTTCACATTCAAAATTAAAATTCAAATCTGTTTCCTTTGGCCACCAGACAGTTTCATGGGTTAGTTATTTCGATATTGCTCTTTGATTGTGTTTGTGAAGAATTTCAATCTAACTATATGCATTGTTGAAAGGTGTTTTTGCTTGGAAATTTGGTTTTCCATTACTGATGATTTTGTAAGAACACTTGATAGATCACAGAGTGTGATTGGAAACATTGATCAATAAACTCTCCACAGTGTTTTCAAAAGTGCTCTCTCTTATCATATGGACTGTAAATTTTTTCTCTCTCATATATTTATGCTTTTCAGGATGAAGTGGACAAGAAGCAGAATCCAATCGCATCGCCTTATGCACGAGTCACAGACATTGGTGTTGATCCAGCACTAGCTGCGCAGAGAGCTAAGGTTGACTGGGATGCAGCAACTGAACTTAACCCAGAAGATAAGAAAGAAGTGTCACAATCTGTGCCACCTGTTGTGGTATGGTATCCTCTGCCCACAACATCCTTTCCCTTCCCTTCTCAATACTTGAATTTTAACTTAATTCTATGCATCCCTGTGTGATTATATGTCGGGAATTGTGGCAGGGATTCAGTGTACTATATTTGATCAGTTCTCTACCGGTCATCATTGGAGTATCTGTCGTTGTGATCCTCTTTTGAATTCTCTTCAGTAAAAGGTTCTTATTCTTGGGTTACAATCCAATGAGTTCGTATTAAATCTTTACTAGGGCCTCAGTTTCCTTCATCTCCTATAGGAGTAAATCTCTTTGCGCGATTCCTTTAGCTTTAAAAAGTAAGGGAAAATGTAAGAGTCAGAGATGTAAGCACCTGTATGGTGATAACTGGTTTGTATGGTGATAACTGGTTAGTATAAAAAGATTAAAATGTATCTAAATTATGTGAACATGTATTTTTTACACGGTGTATGTATTATATTGGCAACATACAATATCACTCTTTTGACTCATTATAAATGTGTCATGTAAATTTGGCAAAATGGATACCCCTCATTACCTTGGCACTAAGCTGAATGAGGACATTTATTCATGCTACTTGGTACCAACTAGCTGGTTGGTTAGGTAGTTCTCCAACAAAAAAAAGATAAAATATTAATATGCAATAAAAATAAGCCAAATTAATGTACAACGGGATAGGTGTATCCAAGATGCTACATGTTATAAAATAGGCAGTGGGTCATATTTAACTCTTAACATACAAAAGGTTATGCCTAATAATCTAATGTAGAAATGCTCACAAGTTTATTGATTACATGTAGACCCTATACAATCCTAAATTGTTCCGGGATCCATAGTTGAACACTTGATGGATTTGCATTACCTTAGTTAACACAAACGAACATGGGTAGAGCTAATGGGATGCTTGGATTTTTTTAATGTAATTTTTGCACAAAAATAAAAGAGAAAATTTAGTAAGTGAAAAATATGGTTATTCTAAATGTTATTATTTTTCTTTCCTTTAATTTTTGAGGGATTTGTTTTCTTTGGAAAATGAATGAGAACAATCTACGTGGAGATGAAAGGAAGAAAGAAATTATATAGATGCTCACGAGTGACCAAAAGTAGGCCAATGGTACTCGAGATTACACCCAATTACAATAGAAAGTGTTAGGATGAAAGGAACCTATGAACAATGAATAATTAAATAAAAGAAAAACAAAGACACTGACAGTAAACTAGAGTAAATCCAACATAGTAAATCCCTCAATGCACGTGGTTAGGTACTAATACAAATAGCCATGTAGGGGAGTTAAAACCCCTATAGAGCACAGTTGATGAAAGTAGAAATAATTGGGTGGTAGTCTCGTCAAACATATCTGAGAGAAAATATAATAATAATATTTTGCTCAATTCTACCTTTTAAGGCTGTTTTTAATCTATCAAATTTACCGGCTTGAAGTACAAGAGTAACAAAAAATTCATGACATCATAAGTTGCTAGGTAATTTGCTAGCCTCCACTATCCACTACCAACAGGGGTGGAAACTTGTATTTTGTAGTTGGCTGATTTATTGCTTGTCCATTCAAACCACATGGTTTGCTTTGATACTTGAATGACGCGGTGCTTTATTTCGTGCCTTTATTAAGTTGTGTCATTTTAATCCAGAGCAATTTTATGGGTTAAACAAGAATTATAGCACAAGATATACTAACAAGCACTTTCTTTATGTGAGTTCTTAAGGTTGTTTCATCGACACTCGACCCACATGACAATTCAACAAATCACATGGTTTGAATAGATGCCTAACTATATATTATTGCCCTGGTATATTGTAGATGGTATTTTCATCTTCACTCTCTCCTACTCTATTTTGTGCATCATTACCTCGAATAGTGTTGTCGGGATGTGTGCTTGAGATGTTACTTGAAATCTAAAACAAACAAATAAAGAAAATCCAAAGGTTCTTAATAGGCCTTATTCTAAAAACAAAAAAGTAAAACATAAAACATTTAAAAGAAACATGATATTGTAAGGATTGAGGTGGCAAGATAGTTATGGTCGTCGTTTGCACATTTCCTTTTGTTCCTGGTCCTATTCTTTTGTTCTTTGCTCTCAAAATTGGATGTAAGAGAGGCGCAAGGCGGTGGGGGAGGGAAGAAGGTAGTGGGAAGAAGTTGGAGGGTTGCATCAAGCGTGTTAAGAGGTTTTGCATGTTTGTTTGCATAGTCTATTCGTGTCTAGCTGCTGCTAAAATTGGGCATGGGTTAGGCATAAAGGTGATGTACAACTATTGAGGCGGTGAAAGGGTCTTCACTTTATTCCTTGATGGATATGTTGCGATTTTTTTAGTTTCTTTATTTTATATCTAATATGGTATTTCTCACATTTCTTTCAACATTTTTATGTATTCTATTAGATTATAAGATTTACCATTTATAATTAAGTCTCTAGTTGCTTGTATTAAGTAATGTTTGGACATAACTTTCTCAAACATTTCAAATCCATCTCTTAAATGATAAATTGATGGACACAATCTACAATGATTCCTCTTCATTATTTCTTTGTTCACATTTTCTAACATTGGTATCAAACACAAATATTGACATGATGAAGATTGTTGGAGTTTGAGAAAGCCCTAAATTAGGGCAAGAACTGTAGATGAATTAGAAATCGTGACATAAATTTTTTGAAGTCTATGAATTGCGATGGGAGGTATTTAAATTGTTGTAAATCATGTGTTAAGGCATTTCAAATACGTTTTGGAGAGAAACGCATGGCGTATACAGTCGCGAATAGGTTGCATAAAGAATTTGAGAGGACGAATTTGAGTGTAGTTTGTTAAGGTGCAAACACAATCATATATCAAGGGCACTCAAGGAGGAGACAAACACGCAAGATTCCAGTCGTGAATTTCGTGAAAGGGAAAAACGTTGTTCCAGGAGAAATCTGAATTCACGAACCATAGCAATTCTGATATTCTAAGGCACAAAAAAGATGTTGTGGAGTTACAGTGATATGCGACGGGAAAAATAAAATCCACGCGACAGAAAAGACAGTATACACAATGGGAAATACAATGTGTGTACAGTTGCAAAATTTGAAGGGGGCTATAGATCTGAAGATATACCCATCATGATAATAAAAGGATAAAACCCATAACAAAGTTGATGAGGTGCACAAATACTGTCGAAAGTGATAGTCTTAAAAGTTTTTATCCATTGGAAGGTGTGGTGTTCTCTATTACAATCCAGAATTAAACCATTACAGTCAAATAATGAGCCTTCGAAAATTCTACGATTTTGTAAGCCTATTTGAGTTAACAGATCACGAATTGAGGGTTATTTTATGAGATATTTTGTTTGAAAATAGAAATTCCATTAGACAAATACTTTAGCCTCAACTTTTTATTTGAAAAGTAAAAATCTAGATGCAACTAATGAACAAAAATTGGTGGGGGATAATAAATGGGAATGAGAAACCACCTACAAAATGCAAATAAGACCTCAATGGACAAAAATGATGAAGCTTAAGTCATTATTTGCTCACTGTTATTACTACAAGAAAAGAAGTCACACAATGTGGAACTAAAGAATTTGAGCCAATGATGTTCTCAAGGGAAAGCTCAAAGACAAACCGTAAAGTTAATATAGTCATTATTGAAGACGATGTTAATAGTAGTGAAGAGTTTGTTGATGAAGAATATGTATTTTAAGAAGCCCACACTTTAAAGAGAGGATGAAATATAGTATAGATGAATCTCAAATGGATGGCTTCCCATTTAGTTTGATAGTTTGTGAATCTTGAGAATTATATCCTTATGATCTCTTTTATGACACAATTTGATGAAGCACTATGGATGTATCTCAACATTGATGGTTGTTCAATGATTTAAGAGATTCATAATTCAAGAGTTTGGGGAGGTGGATTTCGAGGACTTGATAATTTAGTTTGGGAATTACATTACGAATACGAGGCAACTTGACGAAGTTATCACGATTACTTTCCAAGGAAAACCTTAGGAAAACTATATGGACTATTTGGTTCTAATATTTTAGTTGTTGCAATAATATGTTTTGTTTTTATTACAATGTCTTGAGAGTGGTATTAGAATATAAGGCTTGCCTATTACAACTAAACGCTATTAGTTATGTATTAACTAATGTTTGGTTGTAACCTCCTCAACTATTTTGTAACTATCTCTTGCATAATAAGGACACACAATCTACAATGTGTATTCCAATTCCTCTTTAGTATATCTCTTTTCACATCTTCTAACATATTCTTCTTTGGGTTTTTTTGAGATTTTTCTATGACAGATTTTTGGACCTTGTCTTTAGTTGTTGATGCTAAAGGTTTTCTAAAAGATGTAATGTTCAAGAAATTTAAGGCTTCATTCCTTTAGCTTGGTTCTTCTTCCCTGCAAGTTGTGATATTAGAGAACCACATATTATTCATTTCCAACAAACATGTCAATAAATGTGGACTCAGTCCACATAATCTATACTTTCAAAATTATCATTTCATAATTCTAAGTGTCAAATTGGATTCACATTAGATTCCAATATTGTTATTATTGATTTTTAATAATGTGATATTAGATTCCAATAGTGCTATTATTGGATTTTAACTATTGTGATATCTTATTCCAATATTCTTATTTTTGTTTTTTAACTAATGTAATATCATAATCCAATTTTCTAATTATTAGTCTTTCAAATTTACATTTACACAATAGTAATGATTCATTTACACAAGTAAAACATAAATAATATTTTTATATCCTATCAACCAATATGACAAGCTAAAAAAACATCAATTTTTATTTCTACCACTCATGAACTACGTGCTAGTGCAATAAGCCAACCATATTGTTGACAAAAAAATGGAAATGCTAGTTTCCTAAAGATAGTCATAATGTTGCTTACTTATACTTTTCTTGATACTTTTCTTGTTATAAAAAAATACCATCCACTTTTCTTGTTATTAAATGTTTGAAAAGTGATAACAAACGCTCACTATTTTACATCTTTACCACTCAAGTAAAAGTAATGTTTCATTTACACAAATAAACATAGATAATACATTCTAAGCATGCACAACAAGTTGCTTAAAATCATTTGATATTACTATTTTTTGCTTATTAAATGGAAACAATATTAAGCTCTACTAGGAGCATGCTTTATAAAAGAAATTTTGAAAAACCCAAATCTCGAGCCAATGTTCCTTTGTAATTATCGATTCAAAGACCTATTACATACCATTCATTTTATTATTCACTATAGTTTTTGTTGACCTCTTCAAGTTGTGCAATGTGTGTCTTAGTGGCATCATGCCCTTTTAATGTATTTTAATTTTTTTCCTCAACCTATCCTCTTTTTGGTTCCCATGCCCAAATGATGTTATTGACATCAATTTTTGTTGTTACTGTTTTTATTCGTTCCTCCATTGAGTTGGAGACAAATAATTACGATATAAATTCTTTTCTACTCTTGCTTTTCCAATAGGTCTCCACCATTGAATTGTCACCATTCGAGTTTCATTTTAGAATGTTTTTCAAGGTAAGCATCCTTTTGGTGTACTCCATCCATATTGGACAATGTTTTGAACTTGAATGTACTATAAGGAAATGTCCCTTAAACACATTGTCTATTGGAATGAATTCCTTTTAGGTCTTTGACAAGAAGGCCCAACGTAAATATCATTATTAGCTAGAATATTATGAATGAAGTAACTATCCTTGAGAGAAGGGTTGAATGCAACTATATGCTTATTGATGTTCAAATACTACTTTGTTTTCGCAAAAATCAATTGGTTGAAAACTCGCTACAATTGACACGAGGTCTATTCAAAACATGCAAGATATTTTGACAATACTATTTTTGGAATCTAGAAATCTTCACCTTCTACAACACATTTTTTCCAATGTGCAACATATGCTTTTATTCCCTTTTTCAACTCTTCAATTTATTTTATTTCCTTGAAGGGTGCTATTGGAAGTTGTCGTCTAGGAAAGTCTAATTTACCATTAGACAATGTTCGTCATATTTTGATTGGACTAAACCACTAGAGATCCTTGGTTGTTGCTTTATATTTTATCATACGTATGTTATTCACAACATGGAACTTAAAGTGTCTAGGTTTGCTACTAATTGTCTTGTGATTTCCATCCAATAAATGTGGCTACACAAATGCTTTGAAGTCATATACCACCTCAACAAGGTGTGGAGTGAATGTACTTAACTCCTAACATGTTTTGTAAGTGTCCATGCTCGAGACAAAGATAATGTTTCTATTATCCATAACATAGTGGATAATCTCCCAAATGTTCCACATATATGCTCATGTGTGCTTCTGTTATCCAAATTCACCCCTGTGGTTGAATTGATAACATACATCGAACTCTCAAGTCCCGAGTGCAAATGGATTGATTCAGGGCAAAATTCATGTTTCGTGGTCCCCTGCATTTTTTCTAACTCTCATGTCCATGTTGAAAAGAGCAAGCTCGAGAAGATGCAAAAAGCCGCAAAAAACAAGCTTGGGCGAGAAAAATGGTGAAAATTGGCTAAGTCCTAGTCCTCGCAGCAGTTGGGACATTTGGGACGTTAGGGCACGAACACCGGCCGAAAAGTCGCCAGGCGATCCGCGGCGTAATTGGGACGATCAGGCCATAGGTACGCGCGGGACGCGAAATGCCCAAACCGGGCGAATCGGAAGTTTTTGCCCTAGAAACCTACGACATCCGGGACAAATGGACGTGGTGGACGCGAAAGTCCGGCAGGCCCGAGAACCAATCAAATCACGACACGTGTCAAAAGGGAAAAGGTCCAAAAGTCAAAGGGCGAGTTTTGAAGGATCAGCCCGAGCCAATCAGATCACGACACGTGTCCTATGGAGTAAGGAATGTGGAGCTCGGGAAGGAGTTAGAGAATCACGCGACCAATCAATGCATGCCACGTGTCATCCAGGTGGCAAAGCGTGGGAAGAAATTTAAAAAATCCGTTTTCGCCTGTTTTGTGCCCTAGATCTTCAGATCTCCATATCTTTTGATCCAGAGCTCGGATTGGCACGTTCTTTATATCAACGGAAAGCTTGTGAAATTCTCTACATGATTGCGGGGTTAATCTTGAGTTTTGGTGCAGTCTAGAGAGAGAAAATTGAGAAACAGCTCTGACGCGTGTTCATGGCCAGAAGTGACATTTCAACGACGACCATTTAATGCGTAATGGGTCGCATTCTCCGTAATTGGTCAAAATGATAGGGTATGGGTTTGTAAGGTCCCCCATGCCATTTTAATGCATCTGTAGTCAAGGAGGGATGGGTTCCCATGTTTCTGTATGTTTTCTGTCCCCTGGGCTCGACCCATGCAATGTAAAAAGCCAGATTTGGCTCATTTCTAAAAAAACACACTTCTTTGGATAACAAGCTTCTTCTTTCACCTGGAACAAGTGATTTTGAAGTATCAGACCTCTTCTAAAATCAGAACAGTTTTCTACCTTTTGATGTTGTAATACAAGGATTTTGACAGTGGAAATGACAATACAGGCTCTGTGATCAGTTTTCAGTCCTTTGTTTGTGTTGCTTGTTTCATTTCAGACCTCTGATTACATCTTATCAGCTTGTGCATGATGTTTTATGTTGCATTTTATGATCTGTGTCTATCTGCAGAACAAGAAGTGTTCACCACTCCTCCTTTGGTGTATCACCTGTTAGTTTAGTTTCATTTTTGCACTTTCTATCTCTGTCTCCTTGGATTTTAGAGTAGGATTAGGTTTCAAACCTCTGTAGTTTTGCAAAATATAGATCTAAATCGAGGAGTTTGAGGAACCACCTCTAATCCGGAGAGATTCTCTCTAGTTTCACAAGTTCCCACACTGGAGAGAGGTTTCCATGTTGTGCAATCACACTGGATGCTAGAGTGATCAACCTAGAAGCCTGATCTGCATCCAGGGGTGCTGTGAGTCTGCAACAACAGTTTTGGCACGCCCGGTGGGACAAGAGGTCTCATTTTTATTGCAGCAGGGTTGATGTGCATCTGCTGCAATCTTCTTGCTTGAAAAGAGCTATTATTTGCATATCTGGCGACTCCAAGGGGAAGAATCAACTGGTTCCAAGCTCAGGCCTGAAAACTCATGAGAAGAATCACCACAAGGTCAAGAGTTGGAGAAGAAGAAGTGTTGTTTGAATACCTGCAATTATCTCCAAGAAGAAGGCAAAGAGGAAGAAGGATTCAAAGGTCTCCATCTCCACCAAACAGAACTCTCTCAACTCCTCCACCTGACAGGCCTTTCATTCAGTATACAAGGGTTTTAAGACCAATTAGAATGGCTCAGAACAACCCCTACGTCAACTTCACAGGAAACAGCCCACTTGCTCTCAATGCACAACACCCAATTCCTATTGCAGCCTTCAAGAACATTCCCTACTTCACCGGAGAAAATCGACTACTCCTGTGTGATCATGTTAAAGATATTGCTAACCTTTGTGCAATCCATGAAATCAATGAAATGCAAGTGGTCACAAGTTATCGCATCTTCATTCAAGGGTAAAGCATTGCAATGGTTTAGGAGCCTTGGAGCTGGTTCTATCACAAACTGGAATCAGCTGTGTATTGCACTTCATGAGCAATTTGGAGAGAAGGGAGACAACTTGTCTCTTTTGGAGCAGCTAACAACTATCAAGAGAGCCCCCAACGAGCAGCTGACTGACTTCAACTTCAGATTTCAAAGGTCTTGGGATAGGATTCCAGTGGCAGTCAGGCCAACAACAGAAGGTGCTTTTCTATATTACCTTAAAGCTTTGAATTCTGATATTTCTATGTTAATTCAATCTATGGGAGGCACAACCTTACCTGCTGCTTATAACATTGCCATTAGAGCCGAAAACTGTCTTATTCAAGCTGGTAAACTGGCTCCTAGGCCTCCCATGCCCTTGTATCCAAACTTAGAAAATCCAAGCACTAGTCAAGCACCCACTTTGGCTCTTGTTCCCACTCCTAGAAATCAAAGTTCAAGTGAAACTTCTACTTCATCCTCTAGTGCTTCAAATGAACTCCAAGAGGTCATGAAACAGTTGCAAAATTTGGGAAATGAGCTGGTTACTATCAAAAGACAGCAAGCTCAAAGTGCTAGACCGTATCAGCCTCAAGCACAGTACTAGGCTAGGCCCCCATACCAACAAAATAGGTCACCAACTCAAGCTGCAAATCAAAATCAAAGCCAAGTAAGGCCTCCCGCTAATAGACCATTTCAGCCCTATAACCCCAATGTTGTATCTGCTTCTAAAGCATTAGTGCCAGTCCAAAATAACATGGCCCAAGAATATGATTGGTGTTTCCCGTAAGTCACCACATAACCAATCAATGTGCTTTAACGGTGCATTAAATCAAGCTCTGATGGTGCAAACCATTGGTGGGTCGCAAGAGTCCAGCCATGAAGGAGATCAGCAGCAAGAAGCACCTCAGCAAGGAACATCTCCGAATGAAACTACTCTTGTCAATTGGCAGGCTGAAGATTTCTGTGGTATGAATCAAATACCCTCTCAAGGTGTTGCAGCCAACACAAGGTCAAAAAGGAGGAATTTGGGTGAAGAACAACCATTGGCCCCAAGTAGTTCACGACCTTCTGTCACTCCACAAGGTGTTGGCAAACAAAATGCAGTTCCAAACATGCAAGGAGCACCCAAACCAGCCCCTAAACCAACTCAGATGCCAGTTGTTGCTGCCCATGTGCAAGGAACGAATGTGCAAGCTAGGGGACAACAGAGGGATGCTTCATCCCCATTCAACATCATTGATCAGATGAAGAAGACAAATGTAAACATATCAATGTGGGAATCGCTATCCATCCTAGGCCAAAGAGATTTGCTACAAGCTGCCATGAAGGATCGGGTCAACTTCAAATCAACAGGTCCAAATGCAAGAGAAGGTACTCACAAATGTTGCCCAGCCTGAAGGAAATCATGGAGGACAAGCAAGGTAAAATGTCGAAGCCCCCTCCATTTTATGTTTCATTGATCATAGGAGACAAGTTGGTACATAATTGCATGATTGACTCTGGGGCAAGTAGTTCAGTAATGCCCAAGCAAATAATGATCGCCTAGGGCTTCAATATGAAGTCATCTCCAAGGGTGTAGTGCAATTAGACGGGACAGCAGTGACAACGGTTGGAGTAATCAAAGGTTTGAGCCTCACACTGCACGCATGTCCCAACGTAATAGTGTTACAAGATGTGTCAGTCATAGACCTGCCACCACTCTTTGCATTGTGCTTGTCAAGAGACTTCACTGCTAAAATTGGAGGCTATCTTTCGGTGGATTGGTCACACATGTTGTTCAGAACAAGGTATGGAACCAAGGCCACAATCAGGTCTGAACCTATTGCAAACTTTCACATTGAGCCTTACACTACCAGCCAAATCAATACCAATTGTTCAACGTTTGATCAAGAAGATTATCCAAGCACTGATGAAGCCGACACCAAAGTTGGAAGCATTCCAGATTTGACTCTTGATGAATGGGCAAGCAAGGTACATGCTTTTGATCCCTATCAAGAAATAGAAGAATCTGAGCTAGGAGTTTATTGTTTACATGAAGAGAATCAACCTCTCCCTAGCATCACCAAGCCAGATTATAAGGACAAGAATGAAGTATGGCAGCTGTTCTTTGATGGATCAAGGAGTAGACAAGGTGCAGGAGGAGGAGCTATGCTCATTTCACCGCAAGGTATAAGGTATTACTCAGCCTTCCGTTTCCAGTTTTCCTGTTCAAACAACACGGCTGAGTATGAAGCCTTAATTCATGGACTGCACTGGGCAATGAAGAAAGGCATCAGGAATTTACAAGTATTTGGTGATAGTGAGCTGGTCGTAAACCAAGTCAAAGGAAAAAATGCTGCCAAAAATGATCTGCTTAAGTGCTACAAAAATCGGGTATGGGATCTTATTGAAGATTTTGAAGCTTTTAGCATCAATTCCATCCCAAGGAAAAAGAATGAAGCACGACAGACTTGTAGCAATTGGGGCTGCGTTTGATGTTGCAGAGAGTATCAAAAGTGAGAAATCTCAGCCTCATATCAAATTGGTTGTGAGACCAGCTATTCCAGATAACAACACAAGTTGGCAAGTCTTCGAGAATGATCAGCAAATTGTTAATTTCCTACAAGAAGAAGTTGAGTTCTCCGCCAGAAATCAAGACAAGCTGGAGCAGCAATATGGTGATCAGGTAGTACAGCTGAGAACTAACAAATTACCAAAAGGCCTCATAACCTTGGAGTCAATCTTCAACCCGAATGATCAGGCCCGGAAGGAGAAAGCAAATATTCAAGTGAAGGGTGAAGATTCGTGAGCCTATTTTAGTGGAAGAAGGCAAAACATGCAGCAGATTGGCAAAGTAAGTACCTCACAAGAGAAATCTGATTTTGTTCAGCTTTGTCAAGAGTTCCCAGATATCTTTGCTTGGACTTACAAAGATCTAAGAGGTTTCAACCCAAAGCTGGCACAACATACTATTGAGCTGGATCCGGAATCCAAGCCCGTTAGGCAAAAGCAAAGGCCAGTGAATCCCCATATTGAACCTCTCATGAGAAAAGAGTTAAGCAAGCTTATTGAGGCCAGTATCATCTTCCCCATCAAACACTCAAGTTGGGTTGCAAACTTGGTGCCAGTGAGAAAAAGAAATGGAGAAATCAGACTGTGTGTTGACTTCAGAGACTTGAACAGAGCCTCCCTCAAGGACCATTACCCACTCCCTTCCATGGAGCAAATATTGCAAGTTGTAGCTGGTTCAGAAAGGTTCTCACTACTTGATGGATACTCAGGCTATAATCAGATAATGGTGAAGGAAGAAGATCAATTCAAGACGGCTTTCACCACCAAATGGGGCACCTATGCCTACAAGAAGATGCCATTTGGCCTATCAAATGCCGGAGCAACATTTCAGCGAGCTATGGATATGGCATTCAAAGGCTTAATCAACAATATAGTGTTGGTATACCTAGATGATATCACTGTCTTCTCAAAGAATGCAGCAGACCATCTCTTTCACCTCAGATAAGTGTTTCAGAGGTGTAGAAGGTTCGGAGTGTCGTTGAATCCAAAGAAGTGTATATTCTTGGCACACGAGGGCAAATTGTTGGGCCACATTGTCTCTAGGGAAGGGCTAACAATTGATCCTGAAAGGGTTGAAGCCATCCGAACGCTCCCATTGCCACACCACAAGAAATCTCTTCAAAGCTTCTTAGGAAGGATAAACTTTGTCCGCAGATTTGTGCCTAATTTTGCCACTCTTGTGAAGCCTCTAACAATGATGTTGAAGAAGAGTCTGGCATTCAAATGGACAAAGCAGAAGGCAAAGAGAGTTTTGAAAGCATCAAGCATGCAATATCACAAGCTCCAACTCTTATCAACCCAGACTTTTCAAAGGACTTCATGTTGTATGCATTTGGAGGATCAGACACAATCTCAGCTATCTTAACACAGCTGAATAGAGAAGGTTCAGAACAGCCCATAGCATTCTTCAGCCAAACCTTGGAAGATTACGAAATAAAGTATTCTTTCATCGAAAAGCATGTCCTTGCTGTCATCAGGAGCTTGAAGAAGTTCAGACATTTGGTCTCAAACAATAAGATTCAACTGCTGGTCTCACATGCTGGGGTTAAGGATTTCCTCCTCAACAAGGATTTGAATGAGAAAAGGGCAGGTTGGATCACCCGTGTCATGGAGTATGACATTGAGATCAAGATCACCAAGCTGGTAAGAGGGAAAGGATTGTGTGAGCAGCTGGTTTTGGGGAAACAAAAAGAAGTATGCAATGAAGAAGAGGCTGTTTTGATAGTCCAGGATAGTCATGAGCCAAGTGGCAAACAAGAAGAAGACAATGCTGCCCCGACTCCTTGCTGGACCCAAGGTATTATGCACTTCCTAAGCACAGGCCTATGCCCTCCGGAGATGAACAAGACCCAAAGGAGACACTTCAGTTCAGCAGTTGTTCCGTATGCCATTGTTGATGGAGTTTTGTTCAAGAAAGATGTGAATGGAGTGCGCCGAGATGCATTAGCACAAGTTAGATTCAAAGGGTGTTGGAAGAGTTTCATGGTGGACCAGTGGTGGCCATTTTGCACCAAGAGTGACAAACTCTAAAAATCATGAAGGCTGGTTATTATTGGCCTAAAATCTTCAAAGTGATGCTATGCATGGATCAAGAGGTGTAAGAATTGTGCATTCTTCACAGAAAAGAGAGACTTGCTGCCCTTCCATTGCATCCAATCTTAGTTGACCAGCCATTCATGCAATGGGGTTTGGACTTCATGGAGTCATTAATCCCAATTCAAGCCAAGGGCACAAATGGATTTTGATACCATAGACTACTTCACCAAATGGACATGAAACGTGAGCACTCAAAGAGGCGAATGAGTCTAAAGCATCTTAGACTTTTATGAGGGGATAACAACCAGATTTGGTGTACCTGCCACAATAATCTCTGATAATGCATTGGCATTCATTGGATCCAGGGTGACTGAGTGGGCTGTCAAGAATGGTATTTACCTAAGCACTTCATCGAACTATTACCCTCAGGGCAATGGCCAGGCCGAGTCTACAAACAAGAACTTGTTGAGGATCATTAGGAGGACTCTTGATGAGAATCAAAGGTCTTGGCATACCAAGCTGAAATCAGCCTTATGGGCTGATAGGATCACTCCCAAAAGATCCACATGTAACTCTCCATTTAGGCTTGTCTATGGAAGAGAGGCAACCTTGCCCATGTCACTTGAGTTGCCAACGTTGGAACTCATGAAGCAGCTGGAGTTGCTTGAATTTGAGCCCATGGAAGTGAGGTATGTAGAGTTGATGGAGCTGCAAGAGATCAAAATCGTGCATCCCAAGCAATGGAAAAGGATCAAGCTTTGATCAAGAAGACCTTTGATAGGAAGACCAAAGATAGATCTTTTCAAGTTGGAGATCTAGTGTTGAAATGGGATGTGGATAGAGCAAAACCGGGAAGGCATTCAAAATTTGATGCCATTTGGAGTGGCCCATACATGGTCACAAAGTGCAAGAACAACAATGCTTTCCAATTGGCCTCATTGGATGGTGAAGAATCCGCAGATTCCACAATGGAATCTATCTCAAGCGTTGCTTCTAGAGGGAAGTTCACTACCTCAGTAAATATTAGATTAGATTTTATTTCCTCCAAGTGCTTGTGCACATTGTTTTGCTGTAGTTTAGTTTTGTTTTCCCTAAGTGCTTTGGCATAGCTTGTTATCCATGGAGATGTTTAGCAATCCTTGCTTTCATCAGGTAACATTCCATCTTCCTCCTTGCACATTCTGAGTCAGTTAGGGTCCTAAACAGAATATTTGATGACTCCATGCCCAATGGACTGCTTCAGGCAACTGGTATCTTCTACCTAGCAGGCAGGTATCCCCGCTGAGTCGCCAAATTGTTATCCAAATTCACCCCCAGGGTTGAATTGATAACATACATCAGAATTCTCAAGTCCCAGGCAAATGGATTGATTCAGGGCAAAATTCATGTTTCCAAGGTCCCCTCAGATTTTTTCTAACTCTCCTGTCCAGGTTGAAAAGAGCAAGCTCTGAGAAGATGCAAAAAGCTGCAAAAAAACAAGCTTGGGCCAGAAAAAATTGTGAAAATTGGCTAAGTCCTAGTCCTCGCAGTAGTCGGGACATTTGGGACGTTGGGGCGCGAACCGGTGAAAAGCCGCCAGCATCCCGCGCAATTGGACGACGGCCAGGCCATAGGTACGCGGGACGTGAAATGCCCAAACCGGGCGATCGGAAGTTTTTGTCCTGCACAAGGACGGGACATCCGGGACAAATGGACGCGGTGGACGCGAAAGTCCGCAGCTCGAGAACCAATCAAATCACGACACGTGTCAAAAGGGAAAAGGTCCAAAAGTCAAAGGCGAGTTTTGAAGGATCGGCCCACAAGCCAAGATCACGACACGTGTCTATGGAGTAATAAGGAATGTGGAGCTCGAGAAGGAGTTAGAGAATCACGCGACCAATCAATGCATGCCACGTGTCATCCAGTGGCAAAGCGGGAAGAAATTTAAAAATCATTTTCACTTTGCTTTGTGCCCTAGATCTTCAGATCTCCATATCTTTTGATCCAGAGCTCGGATTGGCACGTTCTTTATATCAACGGAAAGCTTGTGAAATTCTCTACATGATTCTGGGGTTAATCTTGAGTTTTGGTGCAGTCTAGAGAGAGAAAATTGAGAAACGGCTCTGACGCGTGTTCATGGCCAGAAGTGACATTTCAAGCGACCAGATTTAATGCAGAATGGGTCGCATTCTCCTGTAATCCGGTCAAAATGATAGGGTATGGGTTTGTAAGGTCCCCCATGCCGTTTTAATGCATCTGTAGTCAAGGAGGGATGGGTTCCCATGTTTTGTACGTTTTCTGTCCCCTGGGCTCGACCCATGCAATGTAAAAGCCAGATTTGGCTCATTTCTGGCAATCAAATGGGGTGAAACACTTTTCGATAGCGTGAGTCTACAACAACACTTTCTTTTTCACCTCGAACAAGTGTTTTATGGACACAAATGCAACAAGTTCGATTTTTTTTAAATTATCCAGTAATGTTTTGGTAGGTTTTTTGATGTTGTAATACAAGATTTTGTGATCGAGGAAATGACTAATATGCACAGCTGCATTTTGTGATCAGTTTTGGAACATCAGTCCTCTGTTTGTGTTATTTGTTTCATTTAAACACTCCGATTACATCTTATCAACTAATAATGTGCATGATGTTTTATGTTACAGGGTTTTTGATCTGTGTCTATTTCGTAGAGACAAGAAGTGTTCACCACTCCTCTTTTAGTGTATCACCTATTAGTTTAGTTTCATTTTTTTGCACTTTCTATCTCGTCTCCTTGGATTTTAGAGTAGGATTAGGTTTCAAAATATGTGGGCGTAGTTTTACAAAATATAGATCTAAATTGAGGAGTTTGAGGAACCACCTCTTTATCGAGATCCGGCCTCTCGCTATACATCAACAAGTTCCCACACTTGAGAGAGTTTATTTTTGTAATCAAACGCTGGATGCTAAGAATGTTCAATCCATATTTTGCATTGGTGTTAGATGAACAAACTTCCCATTGGGTATATACACAACAATGCAAAATTTTGGATACACTTCTCAATGAGGACACAAATGCAATTGCATATAGTTGGTCAGGAAGGATTCTAATGGTAACTTTGGTTTATCGTGTCCTAATAATGTGTCAAATTGTGTGATATCTAGAAGATACTATTTTTCTATGCAATTGTTGCATGTTTTTCATTCTACATTCATTTGGAACATCACGTCCCACATTTATAAATTGTTGTTCCGGATGATCTATTTGGAATTTCACACTCAAATCATTATAAACACTTATCATTTGGATATTCAAGATTCCTGAAGACACAAAACTAATAATGTTATTATAAAATTATCCCCATGTTCAATGAATGGAGGGCCTCCTATTTCATGGCCTAAAACCACAAGTTTTGAATGGTGCATGTTTGCATAGAAAATCATGTTTATAACAAGGTGTGATGGAGAGGTTCATAAGTGTATTAATTCCACTGATTTTGATTAGGTTTTAGCTAGAATTTTTCCAAGTTTTTATGAAAGTAAGCTTTCATCTTGTCCATTTTATCACAACAGATGCATCAAAAGAAATTTAGTGGGGTGTATTTCTTTAATGTGCAATATGTTACCTAATCCTTTTGATTTATTTGATCATATTATGATGAAGTCATTGGGCCAATTAGATAAAGAATCCATTGTATGGGAGTTCCTTCAAACAATAATTTTCCAATTTCTTAACATAGTTCTATCTAAGCCTTTAAATTGCACCATGTCACCTATACATCAATATCAAAATCTCTAAATCATCAAATGAATCAACTTGAAAAGAAGTTACCTTTTTTGTAATGTAAAACATCTAAGAATGTTCAATCCATATTTTAACCCAAGTGCTAGATTATGAAACATATTGGGTAGATGAAACAATGCAAAATTTGGATACACTTTTGAGGACCATGAAGAAGACATTATAGTTGGTAGGAAGGATTCTAATAGAAACTTTGGTTCTAATAAATTCGATGTCCTACATAATGTATAAATGAAATGTTATATCTAAATTATCTTGTATATTTTCAAATGTAAGTCAATTATATCTATAAGACCATTATGTTTCTTCTATGGCAATATCCCTCTACACTCACGAATACCTAGATCAAGTAGAAATGGACGCAATCCCACCATTTATAAACCCTCTTTTCCATTTAAATAAGGTGCTTCTTGAATTTCAAAATCTAAACCAAATCTTTAAGTCAATCATCAATTGCAATCAAATTTCATTTTAGCAATTTTTTTCTTGTTTGATTGGTCCCTTATTTTAATGATAGGCCCCTTCCCAGTGTTTTTAGCATAAACTTATTTTTTGAATTTTAATTAATGCCTCCTACTTTCATGCCTCCTATTTCAAATCTTATTTTTGAATGGTCTTCCAAATGCAAGAGAAGGAATTGTGCATAGAAAATCATTTTATAACAAGGTGTGATTGTGTGAGATAAAGACCCCATAAATAAAAGTGTATTTTTATTCACTAACGGATATTGTATTAGGTAATAATTAGCTAGAATTACATTTCAATTCAGTGTTTATGGTATAGTTATTCAAAGTTATTTATATTTTCTATAACACCAACAAATTATCACAATTAGAGGCATCAAAAAAAGAGTAAGATAGGTTAATTGGGGTGCCCATTATCTTCAAATGTGTTTGATATATTTACCTCACCTCCTTTGGGTATTTGATTTAAATATATTAAGAACCACTAAGTGGGCCAATTAGATAGCCTAGCCATTATGGGAGGGACAATCAATATAGACATAATATTGATACATTAATATAGGTATATTGCACCATGTCACCGGGAGCATCCTATAAATAAGTCATAAGGACATTAGTTAGCTTGTCAAGTGTGATGGAAGTGTGCCATAGGTCATTAGGTGTTGTTTAGATGTCTGTGGTGGTGTCTAGGCCTTTCAAATTTCAAATGGGGCATTTTCCCTCCAAATTGCTAATTCAAATTGTAAGGACCATTTTAGTGTGGTTTGAGGATTTTGGATGTGTACTTGAATCTCATAAACTTTATAAGGGTGGAATGAGACATTATGTGGGTAATTAGGACCTTCTAGAATCATCTATCATATCATGAGCTAGTCATGATAAACTTAGACATGTTAAGTAACCCCCCCTTTTGAATGGAATCTCATCATACTTGTAACTAACAAAAATGAGAAAACAAGTCGAGTAAGGGTGAGATGGAGAGTATATGAGTCATATTGTATCTAAGACCATTGTAATTTCTCATTCTTATATCCCTCGGATATGAATCAGATGTAAGAGTTTCAAGAGGCATTGAAAGTGTAAAAATCAGTTTGTGACTATTACAGGTGAATTTAGATGACGGTATACTTGTGTTCTTGTGAGATTGCAACCATCAAATCTTGTATCTTGTATTGTGATTAGTAAGAGCTTTAGATTGGGTGATTACATGCATTGGAATGATTCATTATTTTTTCAATGAGGCTTGGAAACTTGAAGAATATTGGTCTCAGCTTTTGTGGCAAAGTGCCCATTATCTCAAATATTTTTTATATATTAATGTATTAACTCAAATATTAATTACTTAGGATACTCCTAATTCAAATGTAGACATCTAGAGATTTGATACATATGTTCTTGGAAGATTGATACCATTAGTCATGTGCATGTGTATTCTTCTTGACATAAGAGTGGACTTCTTGTCCTTAGAATAAATGCAAGGTGATTTTAAGCTTAGTGATGAGCTTCATGAGTAGTAATACATTGATTTTTGTTGATAGTTCTTGCACTTTGCTAACTTTGTGTTTTTTGTAAACAGTTTTGAGCATCTATGTGTGGTTTAGAATGCGTGATCTATAGAGACATTATGTGGGTAATTAGGTATTGATCATGTTGGGTGATGATATTATTGAGCAAAGTGGTTATGTTGACCAAGATCTTATAGGTATGCATTTGATGCCTTTGCATGTTGAAAACATTGAATGGGTTGTGGCTATAAATAACAATGAAGAAAGTCTATGATTTTCTTAAGATTGGATACCATTAGTCATGTGCATGTGTATTCTTCTTGAAAATCTTTGGAAAGTGCATAAGCTTCTTTAAAGACCTAATGAATGTTGAGAGGGTTGATAAATGAATACCAGAGAGAGTAAGGCTCATACTTATTGTCTTTCTCATCGTTAGGGTTTCTAGACAAACCTTGAATTGAATTGTGCTTCAAGGTTGATCAAGGTAAAATCTTCTTGACACTACATTCCATGAGGAAGGTGTTTGAAACTATTGAGATAAGTAGGTGAAGAAGTGATTCGAGCTCAAAGAATATTTCTTACCCCGTAAGTTCATATCTTGCTAGCGTGAAGTGAAGAATCTTTGTTTTTCTAATGTACATCATGGGATGGTTGGCTTGGTTGTCAAGAGGGATTTTTATTTTTCATGAGCTACTAGTAAGAGAACCTCATTCACATGGTTTCTATAGGCCGTCATACAAAATTTGAATCCTTAAATCAAAGAGTAGTGAAAGTTATAGCTTATTCTTACCTCTCGGGCTATTCTCGAGTCAGGTTGCCAAGACAGTTAGGGCATGACCATTAGAAGCTCAAATAGTAGTATCTTGCTCCAATTTTCTCAAGATAACATGCCAATGGAACTTAGAAGGGGATTGCGAAGGAATTTTGTGGAACCAAGGGTGAAATTTATAGAAAACTTGACTGTCTTCTCAAAGACAGGAAACACAAAGTCATAAACCTAGTCTAGTCAAGTAACTTTACAAAGGAAGTGGACCCTAAACTTGCAATACAAACCTAAAACTTGGAACAATGAAGGATGGGCTTAATGGGTGCCCAATAATGTGGTATTTATGGATTGAGTCTTTTCCTACTAATGGTTAGAGTTGACAATCAATAAGGGCGGAGGCTAATTGAACCTTGTGAGTCAAAGAGAAAAGGGTGAATTCAAGGAGAAGTATTGGGAGTGGGGCATAGAATCTTGGGCACACATTGGGGTGTTTGAAGAGAATTCCCGCTACCTATCCAGATTAGTGAAAGATAAATGAGAAATTAATAAACCTCGAGATATGGGAGGGTTTAGGGAACTCCTGATGTGGATAGTGATAATGTGGTATGGGCAAAAAGGGATGATTGTCCTCGTGATAAATCTTTGATCTGTGCACAACAAAGAGAACTAAAACACGAAGAGGATTAACAAGATATATGGTGGGTTGCCCAACAAAGTTGGTTCCAAGAAGTGAAAGCTTCCTAGAAAGGATGTCAGCCCACGTATTAATAAAAAGAGTGTAATCAATGTTGGATGAAGATACACTGATAACATAAATTCAAAGCAATGATATGATAAATGGAAATACTAATTGATACAACAACCGAGATGAAATTCATATCTTTGGCTAGAGAAGTCCAAATGAGCTGAAATTTTGGATAATGGACCACAAAAATATGAAGAACAATATCTCAAAACCAGATTTTGCATAGCCAACATGAAACCCTAATTTTGACCTAAAAAGTAGGTCGCCCAACACTTTTAGGGCACCAAAACTCCTCCAAAAATTATGAAATCAATTTATCCTTATTCCTCCTAATTTCTATAATCAAATGCAATATTAAATCAACCCCCAAACTGCAGATCTGAAATAAATATTAATTTATAGCAACCAAAAAGCTTACAGACAACTGAAATCTTCTAAAATTGATATCTCACTTCAAAACTCAATATTTCTTCACCAAATAAATTGCAGATTGTTCTATAAATTAAGGGCTTTCCAAAGAGCTATCAATCTGAATTTTCTGAGCATTAAAACCTAGCCAAAATAGTCCTAGAAAACTGATTTCAAGTCGCTAGGGTTAGATAAAATTATATAAAATAATTCCAGCTCTTTCCTAGCCCCCAAATACACCAAAATATTAGCCCCTTGCTCTGAAATAATCAATAACACATGGCAGATTGCAGATCTATCATTTATGGCATCAAAACATAGTCAAATCATCACCAACCCAAGTCGTTATGGTAAGAATATTTGCAATAATAATAGAATAATTTAAAGGAGCAATATCAAATGATTTTCACACTCTAAACTTGGCACCAAAACTGAAATAACTCAAGCAAAGAAATAATGGAACTCAAAATCAAGAGAAAACTTTGATCAAAACCAGCTCACTAACTTCCCAGAGAGAGAGAGAGAGAGAGAGAGAGAGAAAGCATTAATGGGCATGCATCCCAACTCCAAGCATGGAGCATAAAATAAATATCATCATAACATGAGTCTAACAATGATCCTAGCACTCCTTTTATAAGCAAGGAGGCACAAAATTGAAATCCCTAGGAGAGGGAAATTATTAAATAAAAGAAGTTTATTTCCCTAGGTGTGGCGTCCCCTTTTTAAAAGGGTGATTTTAATATTTAAAAGCCACCTAAATATTATTTAATTAATTCCCCTTTTTTAATTTGCATTTTGGGAATTTAATTAAATAATTACTTGCTCCATAAATATTAAATAATTAAATAAATATTGTTTTATAATGTCAAATGATTAAAATCACTCTCCAAGCAATATTATAAAATTATTTAATATAATTTTCCCCTTGCAACATCCCTAAAGCCCATGGGGAATGATAGGCTAAGGGTCTTCAAAAATGGGGACATTACAGTCCTCCCTTCCCAAGATTGCTTGCCCTCAAGCAATAGCAAGCTCATGTGTCCGTGTCCAAAAGTGTGGTACTCCAAAAGCCGTGCTCCCATGCCACTCAAGTGAAGTAGCATTTGCAATATCTTGGACCGCTTCATTCTCCTAAAAGTTAGGAGTGTAGTCTGTTGTAATTTCTTCTTCAAACCTGCGCATGAAGCAAACAAATTAGAAAAATAAGTGTTGAAGAACACTTTTCCAATGTGTCTCCATGGCATGTACAACTCCTCCATGTATGGGCTGCCCCCAAACTCTGTTATGTGGCCCCAAGTGTTGTTGTAATCTCCAAAAATCAGAATTGGAGTGGCTGGTTTCCACCCCCAAATAGTCACCCATGAGTCAACATCAAGTACCATCACCCATGTCATCGAATACATGTGAAAAATCTGAATTATGGAGGTGATATCATCCATAGAAATTAGAGGACAACAGCTATCATGTTTCCAAATTATTTTTCCCACATCAATGAGCAACCATCTAGTAAATGCAATAGGCCCCCATGCAACTGAAATTTCACTCCCTATAATAAAAATCTGAAAATCATCCATATGCACAGCTGAAAATGAGACTCTTACCATGCCATGTGAAGCCCATGTGATCCATTCTTCATCATCACAACCCTCAATACATTGTTCCCAAGAAAAAAAATGTTGAAACTCAATCATATGCATGATATAGAGCTGATTCAAAGTGAATCTCATGACAAATGTGGTACTTCTCACTATCATGGCTGAAAATACAACATGCTTACCCTTTTTTCTCAGAACATAACATGACAACTCAACACCATACCTTCCTCTTCGCTGCTCCCAATGTAAAAGAAGTGCTAAATGGTCAAAAGAAGAACCTGTAACATGTACCAATGATGCTCCAAACTGAAAATTAACATACCATGTGACTAAACCCTTATGTAAGCATGCTAACATAACTCCTCAAACAAACCTGAAAATGTGCATTACAGCAGTGTAAATTGCTATGAAACATTAAGCATACACATATTCCTCTTGGTTTCCAATTCAAACATGAATAGATGATGCTCATACCTTCCTCTTATGACCTCAACAATAAAAAACTGAATTTTATCAAGGTATGAGAACAATAGAATGTCCATCTTAATCATCTCATGAGCACTAGTAAATACAAACAACTTGTTATTTACTTCTTCATACCATGTAGAGGGATGACATCTCACTATTTTTGATGCACCATGCATATAAGAAAAAGAGAAACCATAACTCATGCATCCATAAACCATATCACCGTAAACCCAAGGAACTTCAAACCTTTGATTGTGCCCATGTACCTTCTTTATGGATAAAGAAAATAAATCTAAAATATCATGCTTGGGGCTGCTCATTACATTTTTGTACCATAAAACATCACTTCTCACCTTGTAATTATGTACCTTTACTTGACATGTGCATGGAGCTTCCTTGGAACTTGATTCTAGAAGAGAAAACACACTTATTTGCTCCCTAATAACCGCTGTTATACACAGGCCAGCAAGCTTATTGTCATGATTTTCATTTGTAGAAGGAGTCTTAGGCATCCCTTTCCTTTTGCCATGTTGACACTTATGCACCCAAGTGTTAGGAGCAAAAACATCAACAATAGTATAACCAAAATACCTCTTATCCATCCATCTAACATGCTCATACCCATATTCATCAAAGCTCAATATATAAGGAGGAAATAAACATGAATAATCATACCTTGGGCTGCCCCCAACATCTACAAAACTCAGAATTTCTGAGTTTAGGACAGCGCTCTTTCTTTCATCATTTTCTCCATCTAAACCCCTTTTTTCTCCTTCACCAATGCTTATGTCATGTAGGAAATGACTTGGAGTAACCATGAGACTCACACTCCCTTCTTGTCCTTCAAATGGCTCATGATGAGGTGAATGCTATCCTTCAAATCTGATTTTTCCTTTTAGCATGCACATGCTCATCAACAACTTCATCATTAGTACTAGCCAAATCAAACTTGGAATAATTTATTACCTCAATGTAGTTGTTAAGTGGTTGCCTTTTATGTGGAGGGAGATATGGTGAAATAGACCCCTTTAGGGCCATATTGAGGTCTACCCTTGGCTGCCCCTTTGAAGCTTGTGTTTGATCACTCAATAGTGACCTTGGCTGCTCCTCCTTCACTATTTTTCGCTGCATATGTACAGCAGTACCACTGTACGGACCAGCAAGTTGAGAATGGTCTAAAGTGCTCGGAAATGCCTCTTCTTCTTTCCTATCATTCATCCCCTCATCCTTGCATTCATTGCCAATCCAAGTAGCATTAGTAATAACTAAATAATGTTCATTAGTTACCTCTTGGCTGTCCTCATTTTGCTTGTCCATGCAAACTTGCAAATCAGATTTCTTTTCCCTCTTGGGCTCATCTCCCATGATTATTTTATCAACATGCATGCAATCATGCAAAGGCAACAAAACCTCTTCAACCAAAAATAACTCTTTACCTTGCTCATTTGCATCTAGGGGCTCTTCTACCTGCTCTTCCTTTTTTGAAATCTGATTTTTCTCTCATAAGTTCTTTAGCCATTATTTCCTTTTCATCATACACATGCTTGACACTAATGCCCTCTTCATGCTCATCATCCAAATCTGATTTCTTGCACCCATTCAAACCCATGCAATCATTAGATGTTAAAAATGTACCATCAACAACAAAAGAGCTCATACCTTGGAGAATCATAGTCTTTACTTTGCTTGAACATTGCTCTATAACACCTTTGGCAAGTGCATGAGCAACACGTGATGTCTTTTGACTCAATCCTTCCTCCAACATAGATAGCAAGTGTGTTGGGGACTCTCATATTCATTTAATATCAAAGACATAATGGCTTGCATGGAAATCATGATCTCTTGAGCATGATCATTACTTATAACATCAAAGAACACCTCAAACATGTGAGAAATAAGATCATTACATTCTAAATCCATCATTATAACACAAGATCTTACTTTTGCCATAGTGTTCAAAATGCAAACCCTCTTACCAAAAGAAGGGCTTGTGAGGTCCCACAGACCTTGGAAACTTCCCACCATGACCTCAAAGATGTCTTCCATGATAACATCACAATATGGCAATTTTGGGGCTGCAATCCTCATGACCTCACTAATGCAGAAGATGACCATAATTCTGACTTCCCCATCTTTGTGATCCAACAACTCATGCTTAGCCAACTGCATTCACAAGGAATCCCTTGCAAGAAGCATAGATCCATAATCATCTTGCTCTATTGTTACAAGCAACTTGCTGCTTCTTCCAGAATTTTGAGCAACTCATCCTTTGATGGAGGTAGGTGCTTGAGAGCTCTACCAAGTCTCCGGAATCTTGTCTTCATGTTACTTGCACTAGATAAATCCATGATCCACAAGCAATGTCAAACCTCACAGGTGTAGAAGAACATGCTCTGATACCACTGTAATGTCCCCTTCTAGGACAAGTTAGGAATTAATACAAATCTGATCACACACAGCTGAAAATAATTAATATTCAAACCCCAATCGCTTGCAATTTTCAAAAATTATATCTTTGGCTAAGAATTCCAAAAATCTTCAAACTTTGGATTTTGGGCCACAAAAATATGAAGAACAATATGCAAAAATCAGATTTTGCACAGCCAACCTGAAACCCTAATTTTGACCTAAAAAGTAGGTCGCCCAACACTTTTAGGGCACAAAAACTCCTCCAAAAATTATGAAATCAATTTATCCTTATTCCTCCTAATTTATATAATCAAATGCAATATTAAATCAACCCCAAACTGCAGATCTGAAATAAATATTAATTTACCAACCCAGAAAAGCCTGCAGACAGCTGAAATATTCTAAAATTGATATCTCACTCAAAACTCAATATTTCTTCACCAAATAAAATGCAGATTGTTCTATAAATTAAGATCTTTCCAAAGAACTAAAGATCTAAATTTTTGAGCATTAAAACCTAGCCAAAACAGTCCCAGAAAACTGATTTCAAGTCGCTAGGGTTAGATAAAATTATATAAAATAATTCCAGCACTTTCTAGCCTCAAATACACCAAAATATTAGCCCTTACTCTTGAAATAATCAATCAACACATGGCAGATTGCAGATCTATCATTTATGGCATCAAAACATGTCAAATCATCACCAACCCAAGTCGCTATGGTAAGAATATTGGCAACAATAATAGAATGATTCAAAGGAGCAATATCAAATGATTTTCACACTCTAAACTTGGCGCAAAATAAAAACTGAATAAACAATGAAATAACTCAACATAGAGAACTCAATGGAACAAAGAGAAAATAAATTGATCAAAACCACTCACTAACTTCCCAGAGAGAGAGAGAGAGAGAGAGAGAAAGCATTAATGGGCATGCATCCCAACTCCAAGCATGGAGCATAAAATAAATATCATCATAACATAAGTCTAACAATGATCCTAGCACTCCTTTTATAAGCAAGGAGGCACAAAATTGAAATCCCTAGGAGAGGGAAATTATTAAATAAAAGAAGTTTATTTCCCTAGGTGTGGCGTCCCCTTTTAAAAAGGGTGATTTTAATATTTAAAAGCCACCTAAATATTATTTAATTAATTCCCCTTTTTAATTTGCATTTTGGGAATTTAATTAAATAATTACTTGCTCCATAAATATTAAATAATTAAATAAATATTGCTTTATAATGTCAAATGATTAAAATCACTCTCCAGGCAATATTATAAAATTATTTAATATAATTTTAAGAATTATTTTTTAATTTTAAATTGGTGGGGTGGATAATTTTGAAATTAATTTTATATTTGAATATTTAATTTTGACATGAACTATTTTTTAATTTTAAATTCATGGGGTGACATGAATTATTTTGGAATTTTCAATTACTAAGTGGATTAACATGGAGCATAAAGATTAATGAGGATTAGGATTTAAAAGGGATCAATTAACCAATTAACATTGATTAATTGAATATGTATTTTTTTGGGAAATGGAATTCGAATGAAATTAGAAGTAAAAGGAATTTGAATGGGAAATCCTAATGAAGGAGAACAAACATGGGGTGAAGTGGAGAACAACACCAAAAATTGGTGTCTACATTTGCCCCTTTTTGATTAGTGGTTTGCTGGGCAAGCCGTGAGACAAAAATGATGAAGCAATGAAAAGATGGTTGATTGGTGCTCCTCTCAAACTTGGGATCGACAACATAAAAGAAGTCAATCATAAGTTTGAAAGAGATAGATGTTGAAGGTTGGGTGGGTGAAAATAAGGCAAGGCAAGATGCCCCAAGCAAAAGGATTTCAACAACAATAAAACTATAACAATGACTCCGATATCACATCGGTAGGGGAAAAAGGGTGGTCTCAATGGAGACGGCGGAAATGCTCTATGGACCAGTGAGTGGGAGAAAATCACTATGAAATGGAGGGAATCCAATGAGAAACCTCTCAAATGGATGTGAGCCGGGAGGACCAATGGGTCATAGGAAAACATCAAACTATGCGCAACCAAATGTGAAAATAATGTGAAATCCTTCATACGTGAGGAATCAAGTGAAAGGTATGCATCCGCAAAGGATGGGGATGCAAAATAATGATGCCCCAACACAGGGAACAAATATGGTCAAAAGGAAAGATGTGAAAAAGTGATGATACAAAATGTTATAAGGGGAAATAATTATGGCCATAAAGGTGGACTTTGAGAATAGAAAGGGATAGTTCCAATGTTGGATAAAATGCCCCAAGGGGGGATAATTATGGTTTTGAATACATGTTTCTTAAGAAAGGTTTTCCTTCAATAATAAATTATTAGACAGAAAAAAGAAAGCATTCGTGTTTTCATGCGAATAGGGGAAGAATTCAATATACTTTTGCGAATAAAAAGTAGAGTAGATGTATGTTAGGAAGAATAGAAGGTTATAAGTGATGACCATTATAGTATCCTCCAAGACAAAAACACCTTGGGAAGATGTGATGATTCCGCCTCGAGAGAGTTAACGAGAATGGAAGAAGCTCACAAAAAAAAGGAGGGTCAAGGTCATAGAGAGGGGGATGAGAATGAGGTGTAATAGAACGTGTTGAGATTGTGGAGCTAAATTACTTCACAAAGGAGCTTATTTACAACTTGCAAGTTTACACAATAACCGACATCACGGCAATGGTGACTAAATAGCGCGGTCACCTAGCATACTAACCGGCATCGGTTGGGACAAACCAACATCGGTTAGGGTAACCAACATCGGTTACTTGTGCATGATTGTTTATATTTAAGTCACGGGAATTAGATCTAATCTTTGTTATAAATTTGATCTAATGGTTGTAAATGAATGGCTAAAGTGCCCTAAGTTTGTATAGGCTTATATAAGCTAGGAAACTAGGGTTAGAGGTTAGATTGGGAGAATTGTAAGAAGGAATTCTTGGAGAGAGCTTAGAGAATCTTGTGAGAGGAAAATTATTGTACATCGTGTAAGGTGTGGAAGATTGTAGATCTTCAATTGTACAACCTTTGGAATAATATATTGGTTGTTTCTTGGTGGACGTATCCCACACTAGGTGAACCACGTTATATCTTGTGTATTTTCTTTTGTTGGTTATTTATGTGTTTATTGTTTGTATGCTTTAATATGATATATATCTGTACAACTGGTTTGGTCTAACCCCAAAAACTGGTATCAGAGCTTTGTTTGAGGGTTGTGTGTGTTGACAAATTTACTCACATGGATTTCTGATTGAGTGGGAGCACAACAATGGTGGAAGATAGTAAATACAAAGTAGAGAAATTTGAAGGCTGTAATTATCAGCTATGGAAGATGCAGGTGGAGGATTATTTGTATCAGAGAGATCTATATTTTGTTGAATGAGAAGGTAAGGCCTATAAAGATGACTGATGAAGAATCGAAGATTCTTGGACAAAATACTTTGGGATCTATAAGATTGAACCAGGAAGCATCCGTGGCTTCGAATATAATAGAATTAGCAACCATGGTAGAATTAATGAAAGTTTTAGCTAATTTATATGAAAAACCAAATGCATCAAATAAAGTTGTATTAATGAAGAAATTGTTTAATTCTAAAATGCAAGAAGGTGGATCTCGTGTTTAATCATTTGAATGATTTGCTCTATTGTAAATAAATTAAAATTAGTTAATATCCATTTTGAGGATGAATTGAAAGCATTATTATTCTTGTGTTCTTTGCTAGATAGTTGGGATAATTTGGTAATGGTTCTTAGTAATACAACATCTGCTACTAATATTTTGAAGTTTGATGATGTGATTGGTATAATTTAATTGTAGAAATACGTAGGAAACGTTTAGGAGAATCATCATCTAGGAATGCTTTGAATGTAGAAAGCGAAGGAAGGAAAAAGGAGAGATCCAAAAGAAAGAGTAATGGGAAATCAAAGTATAAGAGTGACATATCTAAATCCAGAGGTAGAGGAATACCCCGCTAGAATTGTGGAAAGAAAGGACATGTAAAAAATGATTGTTGGTTCAAGGAAAATAAAGAGAATGTACCAGAGAAAGGTAAAGAGGAAAATGTAGCATCAGAGGTAATGCAAGATTCCCTTATTCTCTCCTTGGATAATAAAATTGAATCATGGGTTTTAGATTCAAGTAGCTTCTTTCCATGCTACCCTTAATAAAATTTATTTCGAAATTATGTCCAGGGTAATTTTGGGCATGTATATTTAGGAGATGATGAACCATGCATGATTACTGGTAAAGGTGAAGTTCATCTTAAATTGTAGAATGGAAATACATGGATATTGAAATATGTGAGGCATGTGCCAAGCCTCGGGAGAAATCTAATTTCTGCAAGACAACTAGGTGAAGATGGATGCATGGTTACATTCATAGTCGATTCTTGGAAAGTTTCCAAGGGATTTCTTGTCAGAAGAAGAGGCAAGAAGGTAGAAACATTATATTTGTCTACATGTATTATTGATTCTTTTTCTTTACTATCTACTTCATATTCATATGCAAGCATATGGCGTAATCAGTAAGGCCATATGAATAAGAAGGGAATGTAGATCTTAAAGGCAAAGTGTAAGTTATCGATTTGAAATATGTAGATCTTGATTTTCATGAGCATTGCATATTTGGAAAGAAAAATAAAATGAGGTTTCTTAAAGTTGGTCAACAAACAAGGAGCATAAATTAGATCTTGCGCACTCAAATGTGTGGGGCCCAACCCAGAATCTTCTCATGGATGATCCCAATACTATGTGACTTTTATTGATGATGCCATAAGAAAGGTATGGATTTATTGTATTAAACATAAATCGATGTTTTGAAACACTTAAAAGATGGAAAGACCTTATAGAATTCCATAGGAGAATGGAATGGTAGAAAGAATGAACATAACTATTATGGAACGTGCTAGAAGCATGAGGATATCGTTATCTCAATTTTTCTCCCCGGAAAAATTGATCAAACATGACCCTGTGCAGAAAGAAATCCAAGGGACATTTCCATCGAATGAGCCTACGTTTCAAATTCGATACTCAAAGTTATAGGCAAGATCTATAATGGAGTAGAAAATTGAAGAAGGGCCAAATAGTGTCACATAAAATGAGAGGCTCAAAGGAAAACAGAGAAAGGCTTAAAGTCTTCAAGCTTTACAAATGATTCAGAACAAGCCCAAATTGACTAAGTATGGAATAAGTAGCGGAAGCTTCCACGTGCCTCATTGGTGCTTCTCCAAAGGTTAAACCCAAAAGTGGAGGCTCGAACAAGCATGGAGCTTCCACATGCCCTGCACTGAAAAAGGACATATCCCGCCGTTGAAAATTCCAAATGAGCAGAAAGAACCACGTGTCAGCTCGGCACAATTTCAAAAGAGAAAGCTCAAGGCGAGACTCAAACTAGCGCCAGCTCTCCACGTGGTCAGGGTCCAATAGAAATCAAAGAGAAGCGGGCCCAAATCGGTTAAGTATAAGAGTGTCGAGTGGAGGGCACCAAGTTTCTCAATGGTGCACATTCAAAGGTGTGGCCCAAAGCAAAGACTCAGACAAGTGCCAAGCCTCCACGTGTCTAGGGTTTTGATAAAGGCATTGGCCTAAATTGGCTAAGTATCGAAGACTCGCAAAAGGAGCCAAATGTCAGCTTAGCACACCTTCAAAGGTAAATCTAAAAGTGGGTCTCCTAAACAAGCGTTGGCCTTCCACGTGTCCAGGTCCGAAAGAGGGACATAGTCGACAATTGAAAATTCAAGATGGGGGAATTAGTGGAGGTTCCATGTGCCTCAACCACGCAAATTCAAGAGGGGTGGCTGAGGGCTAGACTTAGACAAGCGCCAAGTCTCCACGTGTCCCAGGTCAGATATATGGCCTCGCCAAACAAAAGGACTTAACCAAAACATAAAGGAAGAGAAAAGCATGGAAGGTGCCACGTGTCTCTTCGATGCAATTTTAAAAATGAAATCTAGGAGTGGTCCCCAAATGTGCGCCATCTCTACACGTGGCCATGCTTCAAGTCAAGGCGGGTCATCGGGGGAAATTTGAACTTTTTGGCTCGAAAAGGCATAAAGTATAAAAATGAGTCGCACATCCGCTGACATGCCCAAGGAGCCACGTGTTAGGCCTAAATTACATGCGGGATGGTGGGCCTAGGGAGGAATTTTCACCCAAATGGAAAATGTGGACCAGTGGGCCCAAGGATGGTTTTTTGACAAGAATGAATTATGGGGTCATGGGCATTTTTGTGTGCAAAAGGCACAAAGTGAATTTCAGGCCCGTGGACCTTTCCCGATAACTTTTTTCACCATTTTTGTACGGACCTAACTCAAACATTCAAATGGACATATCTTTCTATCCAACACTCGAGATCCAACAAATTTGGCACCATTAGAGAGATCTCGACCTTGTCTATGCCATGGAAACCTGAAACTTTAATTTTGAGAGGTTAGGTGGGTTAAAAAGTGGAAAACATCTTCGTGCCATTAATATGGATCTGATTGCTCCAACAACTAGATATTATTTGATTTGATCCGTTGTTCTTCCTTCTTCAACACGCCGAACAGACATAGAGTGGCAGACTTGATAGATTGTGGGTGGATTCGCAACGGCATTGATGGGCAGTAGTTGAGCTTCAAATTAGTTTTCCCACCTCTCTCTTCTTCTCTCTGTGTTGCATCTATAAAGAAGGAGTTGGGCTCATTGTAAAGGGTTGGACATTTTGTTTTGCACCCTCCCTTCTTCCTTTTCTGCAAGTGAATTTGTGGAGCTTTTCAAACCTCCCATTCAAATTGTAATAAAATTTTTACCTCTTGGCTATTGTAGTGCACTGTATCAACTCTAGAGCAATAATATATGTTTGTGGATGATTTCCAACCCTTTCATGTGTTCATTGTTGTCTTATGATCTCTCATTATAGTTTGGTTATATGTGCATGGTAGTTGTATTTTATTTCTATGGTTTGTGTTAAATTACAAAACGGGTGTCTAACATTCCTTTGGTGCATCACCTCATTAGCTTAGGTTTATTTTATCGCATCTTCTCAACCATGTCTCCTTGGTAAGATAGAGTAGTTTTTTAGTAGATCCTCTGCAATTTATTTGTGTGCACTGAACAGAGGAATAGGAACCGACCTTCATCTGAGAGCTCTCTCGATTTCAAAGTCCCACACTTTGAGAGATGCTCCATGTTGTGCAATCACACTGAGAGTCTCAACTCATCTAGTTAGCAGATATGTTTAGGGGTGTTGTGATTCTACACTAACAATTTTGGCATGCCTGGTGGGACAAAGAAGTCTCCATTTTTATTGCAAGCAAGATTGATGTGCACTTGTTGTAAGTTTTAAGCTTTTAAGAAGCTAAATTGCACATCTGAAGACTCCAAAGGATCATAATCCACTGGTTTCAATAGTCCAAGCTTGTCAAGTTCATGAGAAGAATACAAACAAGGTCAAGAACTAGAGAGGAGGGATTATTTGTCTATCTACACTTATCCCTAGACAGAGGGAGAAGAGGGAGAAGAGCCCAGAGGTCTCCATCTCCACCAAATAGAACCTTGTCAACACCTCCTCCTGGTAGGTCATTCATTCAATCAACAAGGGTTCTCAGGCCAATTATAATGGCACAACCACCCAACCCCTATGTCGACTTCACTGGCAACAACCCACTCACTCTCAATGCACAAAAAGTCCCAGTTGCAGCATTAAAGAGCATCCCATATTTCACTGGAGAGAACCAGACTTCTCCTAGTGACCACATTCAAGACATTGCAAATTTCTGCGCAATTCATGAGATCACTGAGATGGACATTGCAGTCAAATTATTAGCCTCTTCACTCAAGGGTAAAGCTTCATAATGGTTCAGAGTCTAACAACAGCTCTATTTAGAATTGGGACCATCTGTGCAGAGCTCTTCACAACCAATTTGGAGAGAAGGGAGATAATCTATCCTTGTTGGAGCATTTGACAACAATCAAGAGGGCTCCTAATGAGTAGTTGATAGATTTCAACTTCATATTTCAAAGGACATGGGATAGGATTCCATTGGCCATGAGGCCCACAGATGAAGGTGCTTTCTTATACTTTCTTAGAGCTTTAAATTCTGATATTGCCTTAATGATTCAATCAATGGGAGGCACAACCTTACCTATAGCCTATAACATTTCCATTAGAGCTGAAAATTGTTTAATTCAGGCTGGTAAACTTGCTCCTAGGCCACCTATGCCTCTATATCTAGAACTAGGAGCTCCAAGCACTAGTCAAACACCCACATTAGCTCCCATACCCACTCCAAGGAATCAAAGTTCAGCTGAAGCTCCACCTCATCCTCTAGCACTTCAAAAGAGCTACAAGAGGTTATGAAACAACTGCAAAACCTAGGGAATGAGCTAGTGACTATCAAAAGGTAGCAAGCTTAGAGTTCTAGGCCATATCAACCTCAAACTCAAAGATCAGGCTAGACCCCCATATCAACAAAATAGACAACCAACTCAAGTTCAAATCAAAACCAAAACCAAGGACAACCTCAAGCTACTAGGCCTTTCCGACCATATGACCCAAACACAACTTCAACATCAAGGCCTTGGTTCTAACACAAAACAATATGGCACAAGAATATGATTGGTGTTTCCCATGCAATCAGCCCCACAACCAATCAATGTGTTTCAATGGTGCACTAAACCAAGCCTTGATGGTACAAACCATTGGTGTGTCCCAAGAGCCTAGTCAAGAGGAAAATCAGTAGCAAGAAACTCAACAAGAGGCACCTCCAAGTGAGACTATGCTTTGTCAATTAGTAGGATGAAGACTTCTATGGAGTTAACCAAACCCCTTCTCAAAGTGTGGCTCAATACATGGTCCAAGAAAAGGAATATTGGAGAGGGACAATCATCAAACTTAGGTAATCCTCAACCCTCTATTATTCCACAAGGTATTGGCACTCAAAGTGCAACTCCCAATATGTAGAGTCAGCCCAAGCCACCTTCCAAACCCACTCAAGGACACCGGTTGTAATGACCCATGTGCAAGAGAAAATGTACCAGGAAAGGGGAAAAAAAAGATAGCTCAACCCCATTTAACATCATTGAACAAATGAAGAAAAAAATGTGAATATTTCAATGTGGGATTCATTAGCTATCCCAAAGACAGAGAGACTATTTGCAGTTGCTATAGCCAATTGGTCAACCTCATACCAGCCCCCCAACCAACAAGAGAAAGTGCTTACCAATGCGGCTCTGGCCCAAAGGAAACCATGGAGGACAACAAGGTAAGAATTTGAAGCCCCTCCATTCTATGTTTCATTGATCATTGGAGACAAATTGGTACATAATTACATGATTGATTTGGGGGCAAGTAGCTCTGTAATGCCAAAACAAATAGCCGATCAACTGGGTCTTCAATACGAAGTCATCTCCAGGGGCATAGTGCAATTAGATGGGACAGTGGTAACAATGGTTGGAGTCATCAAGGATTTGAGCCTCACATTGCATGCATGCCCCAATGTGACTGTATTGCAAAACGTATCAGTCATAGACTTGCCGCCACATTTTGCATTGTGTTTGTCAAGAGACTTCACCGCTAAAATTGGAGGCTATTTGTCTATTGATTGGTCACACATGATTTTAGAACAAGGTATGGAGCTAAGGCTACGATCAGATCTGAGCCCATTGGATTACCATATTGAGCCTTATGTACCCAACCCAATCAATGCCAATTGTTCAGCCTTTGATCAAGAGGACCTCCCAAACATTTGTGAGGTAGATACCAAGGTTGGGTGTATTCCAGACTTGACCCTCGATGAGTGGGTGAACAAGAAGCATGCTTTTGACCCCTATAAGGAGATGGAGGAATCTAAGCTAGGAGTCTACTATTTGCATGAGGAGAATCATCCTCTTCCTGACATCATTAAGCCGACCACAAAGATGATAATGAGGTATGGCAAGTTATTCTTTGATGGCTCAAGAAGTAGACAAGGAGCCGAGGAGGAGCTATGCTTGTTTCACCTCAAGGTATGAAATATTACTCAACTTTCCATTTCCAATTTTTTTTCAAAAACACAATAGAGTATGAAGCCTTGGTCCATGGACTACATTGGGCAAGGAAAAGAGGGATTAAAAACTTGCAAGTGTTTGGTGATAGTGAGCTAGTTATAAATCAAGTCCGAGGAAAAAAATGCTCCAAGAATGATCTGTTAAAGAACTACAAGAACTAGGTATGGGACCTCATCGAGATTTTGAAGCATTTGGCATCAATTCCATCCCAAGGAAGAAGAATGAAGCAGCAGATAGACTGGCAAATTGATTGGGGCAACATTTGATGTTGTAGAGAGTATCAAGAGTGATAAGTCTCAGCCCCATATCAAAGTGGTTATGAGACCAATTGTCCCGATAATAACACAAGTTGGCAAGGTCTTCGAGAATGATCAAAAAATTGTCAACTTTCTACAAGAAGAAGTTGAGTTCTCCTCCGTAAAACCAAGACAAATTGGAACAACATTATGGTGACCAAGTGGTGTAGCTGAGAACCAACAAACTACCAAAGGGTCTTGTAACTTTGGAGTCAATCTTCAACCCAAATGATCAATTCCGAAAGGAGAAAGAAAATTGTTTAGGTAAAGGGTGAAGATTCAGAGCCCATTTCCATAGAAGAAGGAAAAATGTTGTGAATCGGCAAGGTAAGTACTCAACAAGAAAAATCTGAATTCATTCAACTTTTTCAAGAATTCCCTAGATGTCTTTTCCTGGACTTACAAAGATTTAAGAGGTTTCAACCCAAAGTTGGCACAACACACTATCGAGTTGGATCCTAGGATCCAAGCCTTTCAGATAGAAGCAAAGGCCAATAAATCCTCACATTGAGCCTCTCATGAGGAAAGAGTTGAACAAGCTAATTGAGGCCACATCATCTTCCCTATCAAGCACTCAAGTTGGGTTACAAAACTTGGTGCCTGTGAGGAAAAGAAATGGAGAAATCAGATTGTGTGTGGACTTTCATGATCTGAACAGAGCATCACTCAAGGATCATTATCCACTTCCATCAATGGAACAAATCTATAGGTTGTAGCTGGCTCTGAGAGGTTTTCATTGCTAGATGGATACTCAAGATATAATCAGATAATGGTGAAAGAGGAAGATCAATTTAAGACAACCTTCACCACCAAATGGGGTACATATGCTTATAAGAAGATGCCATTTGGACTATCAAATGCTGGAGCAACATTTCAGTGAGCTATGGACATGGCATTCAAAGGCTTAATCAACAATATTGTCCTAGTGTATCTAGATGATATCACCATCTTCTCAAAGAATGTTGTAGACCATCTCTTCCACCTCATAGGTATTCCAGAGGTGTAGAAGATTCAGAGTGTCATTAAACCCAAAGAAGTGTGTATTCTTGGCACATGAGGGGAAATTTTTGGGCCACATTATCTCAAGAGAAGGGTTAACAATTGATCCTAAAAGGGTTGAAGCCATTCGAACACTTCCATTACCACAACACAAGAAGTCTCTCCAAAGCTTCTTGGGGAGAATAAACTTTGTTCGTAGGTTTGTGCCTGATTTTTCCACTCTTGTGAAGCCTTTAACAATGATGTTAAAGAAGAGTCTTGCATTTAAATGGACAACAAAGGGAAAAGAGATTTTTGAGGCCATCAAGCTCACAATATCACAGCCCCAACTCTTATTAACCTAGATTTTCAAAGGACTTCATGTTATATGATTTTGGAGGGTCAGACACAATCTCAGCTATCTTGGTTCAGCCCAACAAGGAAGGTTCAAAACAACCCATAGCCTTCTTTTAATCAGAGCTTGGAGGATTACGAGGTAAAGTACTCTTTCATTGAGAAGCATGTCCTTGTTGTCATTAGGAGTTTGAAGAAGTTCAGACACTTAGTCTCGAACAATAAGATTCAACTGCTAGTGTCTCATGTTGGTGTCAAGGATTTTCTCCTAAACAAGGACTTGAATGAGAAGAGATCCGGTTGGATCACTCGGGTAATGGAGTATGACATTGAAATCAAGGTGACCAAACTGGTTTGTGGCAAGGGTTGTGTGAGAAGCTCACTTCCAAAAGCAAAAGCTGAGTCAGTGGATGAAGAAGAGGCTATCCTATTACTACAGAATGATCAAGAACAACCAGCTAATGATGCACCTATTCCATGTTGGACTCAAGCCTTGGTGCATTATCTCCAAACAGGTTTGTGCCCTCCAGAATGGAACAAAGCAAAAAGGAGATACTTCAGACTACAAGCCATCCCATATGTGCTTTATCGTGGTGTTTTGTTCAAGAAGGATATCAATAGTGTCCTATTGAGGTGCATTGGGACAGGCCAAATTGAGAGGGTATTACATGAGTTCCATGATGGAGAAGCAGGAGGCCACTTTTGCTCCTCGAGTAATAGCTCTCAAAATCATGAAAGCTGGTTATTATTGGCCTATGGTGTTTAGGGATTGCTACTCATGGATCAAGAAGTGCAAGAAGTGTGCATTCTTCACAGGAAGGAAAAGTTAGCAGCCCTGCCCCTTCATCCAATTTCAGTGGATCAACCATTCATGCAATGGGGATTAGACTTCATTGGAGTGATTAACCCAAACTCAAGCCAGGGCCACAAGTGGATACTTATAGCAACAAACTATTTCACCAAGTGGATGAAGCAAGTGGCACTTAAGGAAGCAAATGAATCCAACATCTTGGATTTCTATGAAGGAATAGCCACAAGTTTGGAGTCCCTGCCACTATTATATCAGATAATGCATTGGCATTCCTGGGTACAAGGATCACTGAATGGGATGTCAAAAATGGTGTATACCTCAGCACTTCATCAAACTATTACCCTCAAGGTAATGGCCAAGCAGAGTCCACAAACAAGAACCTATTAAGGATTATCATAAGGAATCTTGATGAAAATAAGAGAACTTGGCATACAAAGCTCAAATCAGCTCTATGGGCTGATAGGATCACATCCAAAAGTCTCCACAGAAGCTCCCCATACAAGCTAGTATATGGAAAAGAGGCAGTATTTCCCATATCATTGGATTTGCCCACTTTGGAGCTCATGAAACAGTTGGAACTAGCCAAGTTTGAACCTATGGAAATCAGTATGTATACAAAGCTGATGGAAGTAGGAGAGGCAAGAGAGAGCATGCAATGTAGATCATGGAGAAGGATCAAGCATTGATCAAGAAGAGTTTTGATAAGAAATCAAGAACAAGGACCTTTCAAGAAGGGGACTTAGTTCTAAAAGTGGGATGCAGATCGGGAAAACCAGAAGGCATTCCAAGTTTGATGCCATTTGGAGTGGCCCCTACATGATCACAAGGTGTAAAAGTAGCAATGCTTTCCAACTAGCTAAATTGGATGGCAAAGAATTATAGATTCTAGTCAATGGGATCCATCTCAAACATTGCTACTGAAAAGGAAGGTTCCACCCTTGTAAATATTAGCATAGGACTTTAATTTCCCTAAGTGTGTATGCACATTGTCTTGTTGTAGCATAGGTTTTATTTCCCTAAGTGCTCCAAAGCACAGTTTTTTTTTGCTCCAAGTTTGTGTCATTATACAGTTCGATGTGCCTCAGGTGAATGTGTCCAAGCCCTTCATCATTTGCAATAGGGAGACCCATAGTTCCATAAAGTTGCTAATTTTAAAATATAAAAAATACAAGCAACTAAAATCAGGTCTCAAAGGGTCCATTTGAAGAACAAGACCAACATCAAGCCACCACCCATGACTCCATGCCCAATGGATACAACAAGGAAACTGATCTCTTCATCTAGCAGAAGATGCCCCGTGAGTCGCCAAATTGTTATCTCAATTTTTCCCCTGGAAAAATTGATCAAACATGACCCTACGCAGAAAGAAATCCAAGGGACATTTCCGTCGAATGAGCCTATGTTTCAAATCGAAATTCAAGTTACAGGAAGGCTCTACAATGGAGTAGAAAAGGGTCAAGGAAGGGCCAAACAATGTCACAGAAAACTAGAGGCTCAAAGGAGAGAAACAGAGAAAGGCTCAAAGTCTTCGAGCTTTACAAATGATTTAGAATGAGCCCAAATTGACTAAGTATGGAAGAATCAAGTGGAAGCTTCCACGTGCCTCATCAACACTTCTCCAAAGGTTAAACCCAAAAGTGGAGGCTCGAACAAGCATAGAGCTTCCATGTGCCCCAGACCCAAAAAGGGACAGAGTCGGCTGTTGAAAAGTCCAAATGAGTGGAAAGAACCACCATGTGTCAGCTCAAGTGAAATTTCAAAAGAGAAAGCTCAAGGTGGAGACTCAAACTAGCGCCAACTCTCCACATGGTCAGGGTCCAATAGAAGTCAAAGAGTAGCGGGCCCAAATCAGTTAAGTATAAGAGTGTGGTGGAGGGTGCCAAGTGTCTCAACAAAGACACACATTCAAAGGTGTGGCCAAAGCGGAGACTCAAATAAGCACCAAGCCTCCACGTGTCTAGGGTTCGAGAAAAGGCATCGGCCCAAATCGGCTAAGTATCGAAGACTCGGAAGGAGCCACGTGTCAGCTTGGCACACCTTCAAAGGTAAATCTAAAAGTGGGTCTCCTAAACAAGTGCTAGCCTTCCACGTGTCCCAGGTCCAAAAGAGGGACAAAGTCGATAGTTGAAAAGTCAAGATGGGGGAATCGGAGAGGGTGCCACGTGCCTCAACCACACAAATTCAAGAGGGGCGGCCCAAGGGCCAGACTCAGACAAGTGCCAAGTCTCCATGTGTCCTGGTTAGATATATGGCCCGCCAAACAAAAGGACTTAGCCAAAACATAAAGGAATAGAGCAAAGCCATGGAAGGTGCCATGTGTCTCTTTGGTGCAATTTCAAAATGAAATCTAAGAGTGGTCCCCAAACGTGTACCATCTCTACACGTGGCCATGCTTCAAGTCAAGTGGGAAGGTGGTCATCGGGGAAATTCAAAATTTTTGGCTCGAAAAGGTGTAAAGTATAAAAATGAGCCGCACCTCCGCTGATGCCCAAGGAGCCACGTGTCAAGCCTAAATTACATGTGGGCATGGGCATGCGAGGGGAGGAATTTTCACCCAAATGGAAAATGTGGACCAACGGGCCGAGGATGGTTTTTTGACAAGAATGAATTGGGGCTGTGGGCATTTTTTGCATTTTTGTATTTTTGTGCAAAAGGTGCAAAGTGAATTTTGGGCCCATGAATCCATCCTGATAACTGGTTTTTGCCATTTTTGTATATGGACCCGACTCAAACATTCAAATGGACATATCTTTCGATCCAGTGCCCAAAATTCAACAAATTTGGCACCATTAGAAAGGTCTCGACCTCGTCTACGCCATGGAATCTGAAACTTTAATTTTGATGAGGTTAGGTGGGTAAAAATGGGAAAATGTCTTCATGCCATTATATATGATCCGATTGCTCCAACAACCAGATCAGATTTGATTTGATCCATCGCATTCTTCCTTCTTCAACACGCCGAACAAACACATAGAGCGGCGGACTCGATAGATTGTGGGAAGATTCGTAATGGCATTGATGGCCGGTAGTTGAGCTTCAAATCAAGTTTTCCCACCTCTCTCTTCTTCTCTCTTTGCTGCATCTATAAAAGAAGGAGTTGGGCTCATTGTAAAGGGTTGGACATTTTTTTTTGCACCCTCCCTTCTTCCCTTGCTCTATAAGTGAATTTTTGGAGCTTTTCAAACCTCCCATTCAAATTGTAATACAAAGTTTTGCCTCTTGGCTACTGTAAGTGTATTGTATCAACTCTGGAGCAATAATATATGTCTGTGGATGATTCTCAACCCTTTCATGTGTTCATTGTTGTCTTTTGATCTCTCATTATAGTTTGGTTATTTGTGCATGGTAGTTGTATTGCATTTCTATGGTCTATGTGTTAAATTACAAAATGGGTGTCTAACATTCCTTTGGTGCATCACCTGTTAGCTTAGGTTTATTTTCTCACATCTTCTCAACCCTGTCTCCTTGGTAAGATAGAGTAGGTTTTAGAGTAGATCCTCTGCAATTTATTTGTATGCACCTGAACAAAGGAATAGGAACCGACCTTCATCCGGAGAGCTCTCTCGATTTCAAATTCCCACACTTTGAGAGATGCTCCATGTTGTGCAATCACACTGAGAGTCTCAACTCATTGTGATGATTCTTCACTAACATTTTTGGCATGCCCAATGGGACAAAGAAGTCTCCATATTTAGTGCAGCAAGATTGATGTGCACTTGCTGTAAGTTTTAAGCTTTTAAGAAGCTCTAAATTGCACATCTGGTGACTCCAAAGCATCAAAATCCACTAGTTTCAAAATTTCAAGCTTCTCAAGCTCATGAGAAGAATACAAACAAGGTTAAGAACTAGAGAGGAGGGATTGTTTGTTTATCTACACTTATCCCGAGATAGAGGGAGAAGAGGGAGAAGAGCCCACAAGTCTCCTTCTCCACCAAAAAAAACCTTGTCAACACCTCCTCCTGGTAGGTCATTCATTCACTCAACAAGGGTTCTCAAGCCAATTATAGTGGCACAACCACCCAACCCATATGTTGACTTCACTGGAAGCAGCCCACTCACTCTCAATGCACAAAATCCAGTCCTAGTTGCAGCATTAAAGAGCATCCCATATTTCACTGGAGAGAACCAAGTCTCGAATGCACAAAAATCGGTCTAATTTGCAACATTAAAGAGCATCCCATATTTCCTTTAGAAGAACAGTGTGTGTGTTGAAATTCTCCTAGTGACCACATTCAAGACATTGCAAATGTCTGTGTAATTCATGAGATCATTGAGATGGACATTGCAGTCAAATTATTATCCTCTTCACTCAAGGGTAAAGCTTTACAATGGTTCAGGAGTCTAACAACAGGCTCTATTCAGAACTGGGACCATTTGTGCAGAGCTCTTCACAACCAATTCGGAGAGAAGGGAGATAATCTATCCCTACTATTGGAGCATTTAACAACAATCAAGAGGGATCCTAATGAGAAACGATAGATTTCAACTTCATATTTCAAAGGACATGGGATAGGATTCCATTGGCCATGAGGCCCATAGATGAAGGTGCTTTCTTATACTTTCTTAGAGCTCTAAACTTTGATATTGCCTTAATGATTCAATCAATGGGAGGCACCACCTTACCTACAACCTATAACATTTCCATTAGAGCTGAAAATTGTTTAATTTAGGATGGTAAACTTGCTCCTAGGCCACCTATGCCTCTATATCTAGAACTAGGAGCTCCAAGCACTAGTTAGACACCCACATTAGCTCCCATACCCACTCCAAGGAATCAAAGTTTAGCTAAAGCCTCTACCTCATCCTCTAACACTTCAAAAGAGATACAAGAGGTTATGAAGCAACTACAAAACCTAGGGAATGAGCTAGTGACTATCAAAAGGAAGCAAAGCTCTCAGAGTTCTAGGCCGTATCAGCCTCAAACTCAATATCAGGCTAGGCCCCCATAAAAAAAAATAGACAACCTACTCAAAGCTGCAAATAAAAACAAGAACCAAGGACAACCTCAAGTTGTTAATCCTTTTCCGACCATATGACCCAAACATAGATTCAATATCAAGAGCCTTGGTTCCAACTCAAAACAATATGACACAAGAATATGACTGGTGTTTCCCAAGCAATCAGCCCCACAACCAATCAATGTGTTTTAATGGTGCACTAATCCAAGCCTTGATGGTACATACCATTGGTGTGTCCCAAGAGCCTAGTCAAGAGGAAAATCAGCAGCAAGAAACTCAACAAGAGGCACCTCCAAGTGAGACTATGCTTGTCAATTGGCAGGCTGAAGACTTCTATGGAGTTAACTAAGCCCCTTCTCAAAGTGTGGCTACCAATACATGATCCAAGAAAAGGAATATTGGAGAGGGAAGTCATCAAACTCAGGTAATCCTCAACCCTCTATTATCCCATAAGGTATTACCACTCAAAGTGTAACTCCCAATATGCAGAGTCATCCGAAGCCACCTTCTAAACCCACTCAGCACCGATTGTAATGACCCATTTGCAAGAGAAAATGTACCAAGAAAGGGTAGTAAAGAGGTAGCTCAACCCCATTTAACATCATTGAAAAAATGAAGAAAAGAAATGTGAATATTTCAATGTGGGATTCATTAGCTATCCCAGGGAAGAGAGACCTGTTGTAGGTTGCTATAGCCAATTGGTCAACCTCATACTAGCCCCCCAACCAACAAGAGAAAGCGCTTACCAATGCGGCTCGGCCCGAAGGAAAACATGGAAGACAACAAGGTAAGAATATGAAGCCCTCTCATTCTAAGTTTCATTGATCATTGAAGACAAATTGGTATATAATTCCATGATTTATTCAGGGGCAAGTAGCTCTGTAATGCCAAAACAAATAGCTGATTAGTTGGGTCTTCAATACAAAATCATCTCCAGGAGCGTAGTGCAATTAGATGGGACAATGGTAACAATAGTTGGAGTCATCAAGGATTTGAACCTCACATTACATGCATGCCCCAATGTGACTGGATTACAAAATGTATCATTCATAGACTTGTGCCGCCACATTTTGCATTGTGTTTGTCAAGAAACTTCACCACTAAAATTGGAGGCTATTTGTCTGTTGATTGGTCTTACATGATTTTTAGAAAAAATCATGGAGCTAAGGCTACGATCAGATCTGATCCCATTGTGGATTATCATATTAAGCCTTATGTACCCAACCCAATCAATGCCAATTGTTCAGCCTTTGATCAAGAGGACCTCCCAAACATTTGTGAGGTAGATACCAAGGTTGGGTGTATTCTAGACTTGACCCTCGACGAGTGGGAAAACAAGAAGCATTCTTTTGACCCCTATAAGGAGATGGAGGAATCTGAGCTAGGAGTCTACTATTTGCATGAGGAGAATCATCCTCTTCCTGACATCATTAAGCCAGACCACAAAGATGACAATGAGGTATGGCAAGTATTTCTTTGATGTCTCAAGAAGTAGACAAGGATCCAGAGGAGGAGCTATGTTTGTTTCACCTCAAGGTATGAAATATTACTCATCTTTCCATTTCCAATTTGCTTGCTCAAAAACACAACAGAGTATGAAGCCTTGGTCCATGGATTGTATTGGGCAAGGAAAAGAGGGATTAAAAACTTGCAAGTGTTTGGAAACAGTGAGCTAGTTATGAATCAAGTCCGAGGAAAAATGATGCCAAGAATGATTTGTTAAAGAACTACAAGAACCGGGTATGGGACCTCATCAAGGATTTTGAAGCATTCGGCATCAGTTCCATCCCAAGGAAGAAGAATGAAGTGGCAACAGACAGACTGGAAGTTATTGGGGCAGCATTTGATGTTGTAGAGAGTATCAAGAGTGATAAGTCTCAGCCCCATATCAAAGTGGTTGTGAGACCAGCTGTCCCTGATAATAACACAAGTTGGCAGGTCTTCAAGAATGATCAGCAAATTGTCAAATTTCTACAAGAAGAAGTTGAGTTCTCCTCTAGAAACCAAGACAAATTGGAACAACATTATGGTGACCAAGTGGTGTAGCTGAGAACCAACAAACTACCAAAGGGTCTTGTAACTTTGGAGTCAATATTTAACCCAAATGATCAATTCCGAAAGGAGAAAGAAAGTGTTCTAGGTAAAGGGTGAAGATTTAGAGCCCATTTCCATAGAAGAAGGCAAAACATTGTGAATCGGCAAGGTAAGTACTCAACAAGAAAAATATGAATTCATTCAACTTTTTCAAGAATTCCCAAATGTATTTGCCTGGACTTACAAAGATTTAAGAGGTTTCAACCCAAATTTGGCACAACACACTATCGAGTTGGATCCAGGAGCCAAACCTTTTAGACAAAAGCAAAGGCCAATAAATCCTCACATTGAGCCTCTCATGAGGAAAGAGTTGAACAAGCTAATTAAGGCCAACATCATCTTCCCTATCAAGCACTCAAGTTGGGTTGCAAACTTGGTGCCTGTGAGGAAAAGAAATGGAGAAATCAGACTATGTGTGGACTTTCGTGATCTGAACAGAGCATCACTCAAGGATCATTATCCACTTCCATCAATGGAATAGATCTTATAGGTTGTAGCTGGCTCTGAGAGGTTTTCATTGCTAGATGGATACTCAAGATATAATCAAATAATGGTGAAAGAGGAAGATCAATTTAAGATAGCCTTCACCACCAAATGGGGTACATATGCTTATAAGAAGATGTCATTTGGACTATCAAATGTCGGAGCAACATTTCAGCGAGCTATGGACATGGCATTCAAAGGCTTAATCAACAATATTGTCCTAGTGTATCTAGATGATATCACTGTCTTCTCAAAGAATGTTGCAGACCATCTCTTCCACCTCAGACAGGTATTCCTAGAGGTGTAGAAGATTCAAAGTGTCATTAAACCCAAAGAAGTGTGTATTCTTGGCACATGAGGGAAATTTTGGGCCACATTGTCTTGAGAGAAGGGTTAACAATTGATCTTGAAAGGGTTGAAGCCATCCAAACACTTCCATTACCACAACACAAGAAATCTCTCCAAAGCTTCTTGGGGAGATTGAACTTTGTTTATAGGTTGTACCTGATTTTGTCACTCTTGTGATACCTTTAACAATGATGTTGAAGAAGAGTCTTGCATTTAAATGGAAAATAGAGGGAAAAGAGAGTTTTGAGGCCATCAATCTTGCAATATCACAAGCCCCAACACTTATTAACCGATATTTCTCAAAGGAATTCATGCTATATACTTTTGGAGGGTCAGACACAATCTCAACTATCTTGGTTTAGCCTAATAAGGAAGGTTCAGAATAGCCCATAACCTTCTTCAGTCAGAGCTTGGAGGATTATGAGGTAAATTACTCTTTCATTGAGAAGCATGTCCTTTATATCATTAGGAGTTTGAAGAAGTTAAAACACTTAGTCTCAAACAATAAGATTCAACTGCTAGATCTCATGTTGGTGTCAAGGATTTTCTCCTAAACAAGGACTTGAATGAGAAGAGAGTCGGTTAGATCACTCGAGTAATGGAGTATGACATTGAAATCAAGGTGACCAAACTAGTTCATGGCAAGGGTCATTGTGAACCGACGTCGGCTATAGAGGAACCGACATGGGTTATAAGAAACCGACGTTGATCACTGTTAGATTTGGACATGAATGTCCAAGAGGTCCAGAATGAGCCTCAAGCACCCCAAATTTCTGTAAGAAGGTCTCAAAGAGTAAGTAAACCTCCAGAAATATTTAATCCTTCATTATTTTATCTTTTATTGACTAATAGTGGTGAACCAAAAATTTTTGAAGAAGCAATGCAATAGATACCCACATTCAATGGGAGCATGGCATGGATGAGGAGATGGATTCCTTGAAATAGAACCAGACATGGGATTTGGTCAAGTTGTTAGTAGGTAAGAGGACATTGTAGAACAAGTGGGTTTATAGGATCAAGGAGGAAGAGGGTGGAAAAAAAGATACAAAGAAAGGCTTTTGGTAAAAGGGTTTGCACAAAAACTAGGTATTGATTTTGGTGAGATATTTTCTCTTGTTGTTAAAATGACTTCCATCCGTATCTGTTCTGAGTTTAGTTGCAGTAGAATATTTGCATTTAGAACAACTTGATGTTAAGATGGATTTCCTTCATGGTGATTTGGAGGAGGAGATCTATATGAATCAACCGCTTGGTTATGAAGTCAAGGGTAAGGAGAAACATGTGTGCGGGTTGAAAAAAAAGAAATTTTATAGGCTCAAACAAGCTCCAAGGAAATGGTATATGAGGTTTTAAAATTTAGTACATGATCATGGTTATATGAGATGTCGATCTAACCATTGTGTTTATTTCAAGAATCTTTAAAATGGGAGCTATATTATTTTGTTACTATATTTGGATGATATGCTTATTAAGATTCTAGTATGCGCAGACATTGGCGAGCTTAAAGAAAAGTTAGCTCATGCATTTTCAATGAAGGATTTGGGAGCTGCAAATAAAATCATTGGGCATGTAAATTCTTAGAGACAGAAGAACAAAAAATTGTATTTGTCGAGGAGGATTATATCAATAAGGTGTTGAAAATATATAAAATGCAAGATGCAAAACTTGTAAGTACACCTATGGCTGGACACTTTAAATTAAGAAAAGATCAGTGTCCTACATCACATGAGGAGTTCGATTACATGGCATGAGTTCCATATGCTTAAGCAGTTGGAAGTTTTATGTATGTTATGGTTTGTACCTGACTTGATATTGCACAAGAAGTGTGAGTTGTGAGAAAATTTATGGCCAATCCAGGTAAAGAGCATTAAAAAGCAGTCTAATGGATTCTTAGGTATTTGAGAGGGACATCCGGCATGCAGTTATGTTATGGAGGGTCATATACTACTTTACGGGGCTATGTTTATTCAAATATGGCTAGAGATTTGGATGGTAGGAGAAACACCAATGGAGATGTATTCACATTAGGTGGGATGACATTAGTTGGATTTTGAGATTGCAGAAGGTTGTGGCCTTATCTATTACAGAGGCAAGTATGTCAGCTAAAAAGGCTAGCAAAGAGATGATATGGATGAGCAGAGTTCATGGAAGAGTTGGGAAAGGAGAAAGAGGATTGTAGATTTTATAGTGATAGTCAAGGTGCAATTCATTTGGAAAATAATTTAGCGTTTCATTCAAGAATGAAACACATTAAGTTGAGATATCACTTTATACGGCAAGTGTTGGAGGATAGGCAACTAAAGTTATAGAAAAATCATACGAATGAGAACCATGCAGATATGCTAATGAAGTCATTGGCAAAGGATAAGTTGGAGCTACACTCCACTTATGTTGGTCTTGAGTTTGAGACTTGAAGAGGAAGAAACAAAGCCAGGAGAGGAATCAAGGATGGAGTTATGCAGGGATAGTGCAACAATTTATCTCCAAGTGCGAGATTGTTGAGATTGTCGATCTGAATTTATTAACAAAGGAGCTTATTAACAACTTGCGCAGTTTACATAGTGACCGGCGTCGGTCGCCTAGCATACTAACCGGCATCAGTTGGGACAAATCGGCATTGGTTAGGGTAATTGACATCGATTACTGTGCGTGATTGTTTATATTTAAGTCACGAGAATTAGATCTAATATTTGTTATAAAGTTGATCTAATGGTTGTAAATGAATGGATAAAGTTCCCTAAGTTTGTATAGGCTTATATAAGCTAGGAAACTAGGGTTAGAGGTTAGATTGGGAGAATTGTAAGAAGGAATTATTGGAGAGAGCTTAGAGAATCTTGTGAGAGGAAAAATATTGTACATCGTGTAAGGTGTGGAAGATTGTCGATTTCAATTATACAACCTCTGGAATAATATATTGGTTGTTTCTTGGTGGACGTAGCCCACACTGGGTGAACCACATTATATCTTGTGTATTTTCTTATGTTGGTTATTTTCACATTTATTGTGCTTTTTTATATATATTATATATATATATATATATATATTTTTAAAATCTGGTTTGTTCTAACCCCAAGAATGGAGAAGTTGCGGTCCACAAATGGATAGAGATTTTCAAGCATTGTGAATGTTAAGTGTGAATAATGTGTGGAAGGTGTTGGTACCAAATTCGTTCTCCTTTTCATCTGAGCAACATCATAGATATGGCATGAAGCTTGAAGACATATAGATCATGATGTATGTTGTTTTATATTTGGGATGTGATCTATCCGGCACTTAGATTTGTGGAGAGATTGATAGACTTGATCTTGTCCTAATTGTTTTAGATTGTTCCTTTCAACCAAGGTAAGAGGACCTATTTTGTAACCATCAAATGGTGAAGGAGATGAAGATATCCCTCAATTTGTGCAAGTAGTATAAAGGGGCCTTGGGAAAATCTAATTAACACTCCAAATCTAACTTTCACAAGTTGTCACTTCCAGATTATGGAGATAATTTCAATGCAAGGAAAGGGTTACTGAAGACATTTTGAAATCCTGATTTGTTCTACATACTTTAGCAAATGGATTTTGATCTTCTGTGGGTGTACATGCCAAAACAAGGGTAGTATGGGGTAGGATTAGTTTTTAGAATGATTTTTAGTGGGATACCGACAAGACCATATTGACTATGCCAGATCTTTGACAACCTCTACAACATTTGAACAATTATTAGATAAAATGCTTCAAAATAGTCAGGATGTTCTTTCAACTAGAAGAGATACACAAATGGAGGCCTAGGTTTGCACTCTTCACACAATATTTGAGACCTCAACACAAAAGCTTGAGTTAAAGGACCCAATTAAACATCAAAATATCTGATCAAATCATGCCTAAGGTACCCCAAAGGCTTACAAGCAATCTTTGTCAACAAAATGAAGGTGAAGTGATTTTAAACTGCTTATTTTCAATGCCAGATGAAATATCTTCTGACAAATGAAATTGCAAATGCCACTAAACAATCAATAAGGATGAGATCTGTGTGATTCCTAAAAATTTCAATGCAAGATTGCAACAAGAACAAGGAAAATTGTTTGCAAACATTTAAACATGATAACAAACATCATATTTCCCAAAATAACATAGATTAATTCAAAATCTTGTTATATTCATTAGTAGGGGAGAGTTTTAGGAACAATATCAGAGCTATGTGATGGCTATACACTTGTAACCAACTCAACATGAATGAAGATCCAACACAGAAGACATTAACCAGTTTTTAGAGGGTTTCTCAGAAGATGAGCTTCTCTCAAAATTTGCTCATGATTTTTAATTTTCCCGACCCTTTACATGTCTCAAAATATGCATTATATATCTCTCTATTACATTGATCCTTCTTTCTCGAGAAAAAAATATCCTATGGCAAGAGGGGAAAAGTTACAAACCACGGATTTGAGATAAAAATGTTTTAGAGCACGCAGAATGAAGGAAAATTGTAGACCAACTTCCAAAATGATCCATTGGGAAAACGGAGTCAAAATTGTAGAGCTGAAAAACCAAACCCAATCAACAAAAGAAATGGCTGCCAAGAACAAGGCAAACCACAAACGAAAAAAAAAGTAAATAGATCAAAAACAAAGACTATACACTATACAAAACCTCAAAGATTAACAAGTGGTGCATACCTCAAATTCCCCATTATACAAGTGGTGCATACCTCAAATTTGGGGATTAATACAAGTGGTGCATACCTCAAATTTGGGGATTAATCCAAGAAATGCTTTAGATGTCCTGCCATTAATAGTAATTCAAGAAATTCCCCATCTAAGTCTTTGAGTTCCATACACCAACTCAAAGAAATAGATGGGAAATTTCCATACAAGGGTTTAGCTCAAGCACATGGCATTATCAGCAAAAAAATTATTGGCACACCAAATCTACATATGATATGATTCAACAAGAAGTCCATAACAACTTGGTGTGTTGCTTTCTTGGTGGGGATTGCCTCTACCCACTTGGTGAAGTAATCTGTGGCTACAAGAATCCACTTATGTCCAGCACTAGAAGGGTCTGAAATCTCACCAATGAAGTCTATTCCCCATTGTTTGAAAGGAGCTTCAATTGATATAGGCTGCAAAGGAAGGGAGCCTAAAGCTTTCATTCTTCCAGAGAAATGCTAGCAGCTTTCACATCTTCTAACTAGCAAGGTTACATCTTTAAAGAGAGTAGGCCACCAATAACCAACTCTCAAAATTTTGTGTGTTGTAACCCTTCCAGCAAAGTGTCCTCCACAAACTCCCCCATGGAAATCAACAACTATTTTGGGAGCTTCATCTTCAATTATACATTTCAAGAGGACACCTTCAGGGTTCTTCCAAGCCAACCCAAAGTCAGTAATGATGTATTTTTGAGAAGCCATCTTGAGGGCTCTTTTATAATTTTTATTTAAATGATCAAGGAAGCATAGGTGTCTGAGGTAAAATATTACATCCTTGTACCACTCAAAATTGTCAACTTCTCAAAAACATCTACCCTTTCTTCCTCTACTTCATTCACTTCAATTATTTACAAGTTGCTCTCAGCCATGAGCTTAGCAAGACCCAAACCTCTTACCAACTTTGTGGTTTGGATGTCCATGTCATACTCCTGTAGTTTGTTCACCCATCTACATCTTTTGCTTGAGATCTCCATCTACGATAGGATGTATTTTATCATGGTGTGGGGACATAAGCAACAAATTTTGAACTTAAGATATAAGGCTTGAAAACCTTTGTTGCTTTCATCAAGGCAAATGCTTGTTTTTCCATGATTGTGTACTTTAACTTAACATCTTGTAAAACCTTGCTAAAGAAGGCAATATGCCTCTCAGCCCCATCTTCATCCTTTTGTAGCAAAACAAATGCAATGGTATTTTCAGAAGTAAAGGAGAAAATTTGGAAAGGCTTCTTATAATTCAAAGTCTGCTAAAATAGGTGCATGCTTAAGTGCTTCTTTGATTCCTTAAAAATCCTGAATAGCAGCCTCCTCCCACCTAATAACTTGGTCTTTCTTTAACATGCATGTGATAGGAAGAGTCAATTCAACAAAATTTGACACAAACCTTCTAATGAAAGTGATCTTCCTAAAGAAGGATTGGATGCCTTTCTTTGTTCTTGGAATTGGAACTTTGTTGATTGCTTCTACCCTCTCAAGGTCAATCATGACACCAGCCTTTGAAACAATATGACCAAGAAGCTTGGCCTTTTGCACCCCAAAGTGACACTTCTTTGGATTGAGAGAAATGCCATATTCTCTACATCTGATCAACATCCTTTCCAAGTACTGCAAGTGAACTTTATGCTCCTTGAAAACACAGTCACATCATCTTGATAAACTGCAATGAAGTCATTTATGTAACCAACAAAAGCAACATCCATTGTTCTTTGGAAGGTAGCTCCAGCATTCATGAGACCAAAAGGCATCCTTACATAAACATATGTTCCCCAAGGAGTGGTAAAGGGGATTTTAAATCTTTTTGACTCCTTGACAACAACTTGATTATAGCCAGAGAAACCATCCAAGGTGGACAACAATTCAGATCTAGTCACTAACTGCAAAGCATGTTTTCCATGTTTGGAAAAGGATAATTGTCCTTCAATGAAGCTCTATTCAGATTTTCAAGTCTACACAAAGTCCGATATCTCCATTTTTCTTTCTCGATCGGCACAAATTTTTGCAACCCAAGATGAATACCTTGTCAGAGGCTGAATGATCCCTCCTCCTTCAATTTCTTCAATTCATCTTGCATTTTCATTGAGAGGAGTGGATTAATTGGCCTATGCTTTTTTGTCGAATGGTTTGGCATTTGTTTCAAGAGGAATCTCATGCTGAAACAAGTCTTCTCTGTATGCTTTCAGCTCTGAATAAGACCAAGCAAGACAATCCTGATATTTCTTCAATAGTTGGACATAGGACTATTTTTCCTCTTTGTTTAGATTGCTTCCCAACCAAACCTTTCTTGGTTTATCATTAGTGCCCAAGTTATGCTCTTCCACATCCCTTGAGGTAGACATGTTTCTATTGATGATGCAATCAACATTGTTAAAATTTGACTCAAGTGCAACAAGACCTCTAGGAATGGTGTTAGTTTTCAATTGGATAATATCCTTTCCAAACAAAGTCTCTCTTCCTTCAGTCACACACACCATTGGTTCCCAATCAATATTCGAGATCTACAAACTCACCTTGATTTTGTAAGAACCTTTGCACTTGAGCATCATCATTAAACACTTTTCAATGCTTGATGTTGTCAGGGACAGCTGGCCTAGTTAACACTTCAACATTATACTCACAATAAGGTGAAATGGTGTAATTTCAAATCTTGACCCCAACACTACCAACTTATCAAAGCAGAAATATTGAAATTTCTGTCATGATGCACAATGTTGAAGGAATCAAACATCTCAATTAGATCCCAAACTACATGTTTATACTATTTCATCCATTGATTTTTTATAGCATATAGTTTTCTTATTTGTTTGACAACTAGATCTGAATCTCCTTTTGCAATGATGTCCTTGACACCATACTTCCATGCAATTCTCAAACCCAACAACAAGGCTTCATACTCAACAATGTTGTTAGTACATTCAAAATTAAGCTTGAAGGAAAAAACAAACTCTTCCAAGCTAGGAGAAATCAGAATTATACCAGCACCATTTCCAAATTTGGAGCAAGCTCCATCAAATAAAAAGGTCCAAGGAGAACCTACCTATTCAAGGCACTTAGAATGATCCATCTTGTGCTCCTTACAATTAGCAAACCTAATAAAATTATCAACATCAACATCAACAATAATACTTCATAAGAAGCATTGTTTGGATCCTCAATTAGATGCAACATATTCTTTTCTCCATAGATTTTGACAAGGTTTCCCTCAATGGGAATAGTGGAAAAATACATATCCATTTGGACACTACCTCCAACACTTACAACCCACTTTCTTGACAATAACATACCCCATTTGGCAAGGCAATCAACAATTACACCATCAATTTTAAATTCCTCCCAAGATAAGATGCAAGTTACACCACCAAACCCTTCACACAACCAACTACTAGAACTTCTCTTGAGTCCATAGGAGTACACTTTCCATAAGTTTTTGTCACTTTGATATGCAACTCATTCATGACTTCTAGAGGCATGACATTACATGTTGCACCGGAATCAAACATGCAATTGTGAAGTAGTCTATCCTTTATGATCAAAGTTGTGAAGAATGGATCAACATTCAATTGGGAATCAATTAAGGATGTCCCCAAGTATACCTCAAGTGTTTCTCCAAGATCCTCTACTGTTGGTGGTGTTTCAAGGTCTGCAATGATTTGAGGAGTTTCAACAACATTTACATTTCTGTTTGGGGTATTTTTCTCCTCTTTCAATCCCAAGTATTTAAATGATTTCTTTGTGTGCTTAGGAATCCTAAGCAACTCAATGATTGGAACACTCACTTTGATTTAGCTCAATACCTTGGCTATGTCATATGAAACACTCTTAGGAAAGGCAACATTGGAAGGGAGACAAACGGATTCATTAGATGGAGTGGGATTATTGGCAGCTTGGGCATGAGGAGGACTGTAATTTTTGCTTGGGACAACAGAGCTTTTGATAGGTGTTTCTCTTCTAGGAGCTTCTTTGGGAATGCTTTTGAGCAAGGGTGTTTTAGGTTTGGCTCGAGACCCAACTCCTTAACAACTTTACTCCTAGTGTTATAGTCTTTCTCTTGAGCTACAACAACATTCATCAACAATTGTCTATCTTCCTCCGAAGGTATACCACCATCATACTTATTGATCATCAAATCTCTTAAGTATTCAAAGTCATTGTTAGGAGTTTCAAAATCTTACACTACATCAACTTTGAGAGTATGAGGAGGAAGAAATACTTGTACCCGTTTGATGTAATCCCAAAAGGTTACAGTTGTCCTTGCACTTATGACCTCAGTTGATGTTGCTCCTTCTTGTGAGCTTGAAGAACAACCCACCATGCAAATATCATCATTAGTACCATCATCATTACTAGCTTCACCATCTTGCTGGTCCACTTCACATGGAAGATGGGGCGAAAAAACCTATCACACCAATCAATATCAAGTAACTTCTCAACATCAGCAACCCTAGCAGTTAGGGGATCAAGTAACACTCTTCCTTCACGTGCTCGAGGATGTCTATTTGTAGACCCCATGGATTCTTTCCCTCTATCATCAAATCTCTGATCACCCCTAGGATGATTGGAAAATTTGTCATGGTTTTGTGCTTTTGCTGACCTTGTGAAGTATGCCCACTCTGCTTCTCAACTCTTGCCAACTTGTATGAGATTTCTTTGTGACCCCTACCAAAGGTTTTCACCACTTCCTCCAAGTCTACACCCTTGCTTGCTTGAGGATTTCAGGGTTTATCAACTTTACACCATCTCTCTTGAGAGGTTTCCCAATGGCCTTAATATTATTTTCAATCTACAGTGCCATGGTAAAGGCCTGCCTTAAATTGGTAGGGTTCTTGTCTCTTAGGTAATAGGCTTCCTTCTTATCAAATGCATCTGCATATTTGATCAAGCATGACTGATCACATGGCCTCAAATTAACTGGCAGCCTTCTCAAAGTTTTGTTAAACCTTGTGTTGAAGTCATGAACTAATTCATTGGGGTTCTTCTTGATATTTTCAAATTCAGACAATAGAAACCTAGGATCAGTTTTGTCACCATACTGCAATCTGAATGCATTTTGCATTTCAATCCATAAATCAATTGAATTATAGGCGAGCCTTGTACCAATCCCTTACATCCTCTTCTAGTGTATGAATGAACAATTTAATAAACACATCTTCATGCTCAATCTCAAATTCCTCCATCATGTTAACAAAAAGTTTGAGATGCTGATCACTAGTTATTACATTGTTACCTTGGAACTTTGGTAACCTATTCCTCACATCTTATGGGACAGCATTTGGGTAACCATCCATTCCTCTAAATTTTATAGGACCAAAGGTGTTAACAAAAATGGATGTCTAGGGGAGGTTGAGCCATATGATTTTGATGTGGTGATCTTGGAGGAAAAACAAAATGATGAGGAGTGAGAGGTATTTGGGGCTCAAGAATGTGGTTCACAAGATTGGTATTCTCTAGGTGCTGATTTTCTTGGAAATTTTTACTAGAATTGAAACACATAGGTGTAGTTTGAAAAAGGAACTTACCAGGGACAACAGAAGGACCTTCACTAGTTGAAGTAAACAAGTTTATGAGAGGATTGCTTGAATCAGAATCACTGGAAGAAGAGTGATAATCCTCTACTAAAGGCTGATCTCTCTCACCAATGGATATTCCTTTGCTTGATGTCTGACCTTCAACAACCTTCCAAACTTTTCTTTCCTCTGAAACTATTTTTCCCAATTCTTGAAATAACTTTCTACTTGGGTCCCTCCTGAAGAGAGATCTTCTTCCTTCCAGTTTTGTAGAGATTAGCAACACAAAAATAAATGACAGAAAGCTAAGACATTAGTATTTATCAAGATCAAAACAACATGGAGTCACCACTAAGGACTTTCACCCTAGTTGTGCAAATGCACTAAAATATTCTATCAAATACCTATCAACATTGAAAATCTTGCCAAAATTTATAGATCAGACCTTCCTCTTCTTCAATCTATCAACCACAATTGCAAATGAAGTACAACTACTACTAGAAACTCAAATATGTATGCACATGGATCATATTGAACCAAGAATCTCCCAAAGAACAGCACACCACTAGTGTTGGTACCCAAATTTGTTCTCCTTTTTCTGAGCAAAGCATCAAAGATATGACATGAAGCTTAAAGATAGATAGATCATGATGTATGTTGTTTGTAGCCGAAATGTGATCTAAGCGGCACTCGATTTGTGGAGAGATGGATAACACCCAAAATAGGACTTGATCTTGTCCTAATTGTTTTAGGTTGTGCCTTTCAACCAAGGTAAGAGGACCTATTTTGTAACCCTCAAATGGTGAAGGAGATGAAGATATCCCTCAATTTGTGTAAGTACTATGAAGGGGCCTTGGGAAAATATGATCAACACTCCAAATCGACTTTCACAAGTTGTCACTTCCAGATTATGGAGATAATGTCAATGCAAGGCCGGGGTTACTAAAGACATTTTGAAATCTTGATCTGTTCTACATACTTTAGCTAATGGATTTTGATATTTTGTGGGTGTACAGCCAAAATAGGGGTAGTATGGGGTAGGATTATTTGTTTAGAATGATTTTGGTGGGATATTGATAATACCAAATTGACTATGCTGATCTTTGACAACCTCTACAACATTTGAACAATTATTAGATAAAATGCTTCAAAACTGTCAGATGTTCTTTCAACCAAAAGAGATATAAAATGGAGGCCCAGGTTTGCACTCTTCACACAATATTTGAGACCTCAACACAAAATCTTGAGTTAAAGGACCCAATTAAACATCAAAATCTCTGATCAAATCACGCCTAAGGTACCCCCAAAGGATTACAAGCAATCTCTGTTAACAAAATGAAGGTGAAGTGATTTTAAACTACTTATTTTCAATGTCAGATGAAAGCTCTTATAACAAATGAAATTGCAAATGCCAATAAACAATCAATAAGGATGAGATTTATGCGATTCCTAAAAATTTCAATGCAAGATTACAACAAGAACAAGGAAAATTGTTTGCATACATTTAAACATGATAACAAACATCATATTGCCCAAAATAACATAGATTAATTCAAAATCTTGTTAGATTCATCAGCAAGGGAGAGTTTTAAGAACAATCTCAGAGCTGTGTGATGGTTATACACTTGTAACCAACTCAACATGAATGAAGATCCAACAGTAAGACATCAACCATGGTTTTTGGAGGGTTTCTTAGAAGATGAGCTTCTCTCAAAATTTGCTCGTGATTTTCAATTTTCCTGACCCTTTACATGTCTCAAAATATGCATTATATATCTCTCTATTACATTTGATCCTTCTTTCCCAAGAAAAGAATATCCTATGGCATCTTATTTTGTTACAAATTCACTCATGACTCGCAGAAAGGGACATCCAATGAAAAACATTCAAAAAGTTTCCAGGTGCCTCAAAAAGGTGAATCATTGCAAAATTTGCATCATAGTTTCAACTGGGAGCACGTTTTTCCTCCTCAAAGCATGTAGACCCCCTTCCTTTCATTATTTCATCCTTATCCCTCCAAAATTTGACTCTACAACATTTGGATATGATATTTCACATTTTTTGCTCAGAGCCCGAACAAAATTTCATTTCAAAAGTACCTCATATCTGTAAATTGAATTTTCAAATTGATTCCATTGATCCTTGAAGGCAAAAACAACATGGATTCACCAAAAATTGATCAAAATCAATGTAAAAATGTATTTCCACACTTCTTGGAGCAAAAATGGCAGCCAAATTGAAAAATGCACAGTTACCGTTGATTTGCCTTTCTCCCTTCAATTTGAGCCCTCCACATGTCAAAATGCAATTGGAAATGGGTTTGGGATAAATTTTTGATATTTTAACATTTTTGGAAAAATGTAAAAATTTGACATTTTTCTCCGCCTCTTTGAGCTTGACATGTGTCCCAATGTGGGCCCCATTAGAATCAAGCAGATTGATTCCACACATTTCCACCTTTTTGGAAAAAGGAAAATTTTCCAAAAAATCTCTGTCGCTTCGCCCTTGAGATTTGGTGCTGACACGTGGCACAATATGATTGAATCTAGGGTTGTGGCTTAGTTTTACACATTTTGCCTCTTTTGGGAAAAAGGAAAAATTTTCAATTTTTCTCCGCCACTCCACCCTCCCACAAGACACGTGTCCTCATATGATTAGCTGAGGGGAAGTGCTTTGACTTCATACTTTAATTACTTTTCACCAAAGGAAATTTTTCAACATTTCCTCCACACTCCCACACCTCCGATTTTGTCCCTACCACGTGTCTCCCTTTGACTCATTATGGAGCCACACTTCAATTTATCATTTTAACTCACTTTGCCAAAATGGGAAAAATTCTCAAGTTTCCCCGAGGCCCGAAGTTCCACCTCTGACCCTACTCCTACCACGTGTCCTCTCTAAGTAGCTCGACAAACCCGCGGCCTTTTTCATAACTTTTGCCCCCATTCGCCCAAAATAAAATTCTAAGTCCTCCATGACCTTCCATCCCGCTTCGATGAAAACATGACACGTGTCCACCTCCCGATTTGCGGAGGGCCTACACTTGAAGCCACCATGTGTTCCATTTTGCTTCGTTGTGGGCCATAGGCATTTTCTTTGTACTTAACTCTTTTCTCCAAAGTGCCTAAAGGCAAAAAAAAAACCACCCGTCCACCTTCACTTTGCTTGCAACACATGTACCTCCTCTGGGGCCTACGAGCTATGGGGGCAACTTGTAAATTTTTCCAAAACATAAAAACGTTAAGTTTTTCGAGCAGACCCGCCGAATCTTGTCCAATCACAAACAACCACGTATGAGAAGATGTTTGAGCTAAAATTTGACGGGAAAAGGACACTGTATGACCATCAAAAGATGCAAAATTTTCCAGCGATGCCCTAGGATGCTGAAGATGAATTTGACGGGAAAATGACACCCGTCTAACCGTCAAAAAACACAGAAAATGCCAGGGATGCCCAAAATTGATTTTTTCTTTGTGGGTGAAGGATTTTTTCAATCAAAAGACAAATGGAAAGTGATTCAAAGCAATTTACGACCATGGGGATATATTTTCAAAGGCAAACAAGCATAAATCGATCATTTTCAAGCATCCACAATCGGAAAAATGGAAAAATAGCAGAGCCTGTGGATTTTGGAAAATTAGGGCACAAAAGAGGGCAGACATGCAGTTTTATTTCAAATTAGGGAAAAATAACAAGTTTATGAGCACTTCGAAGCATCCAAGCAAGAGGGGAAAAGTTGCAGACCACGGATTTGAGAGAAAAACATTTTAGAGCACGTAGAATGAAGGAAAATTAGAGCAAAAGCTTCACGCTAAAAAATGGCACCAAAGAAGGAAATAATGATTGAGAGTGAAAAGAGAGAAAATGAAAGGACACAAGGAGTGGTTGATTATTGGTAAGTGAAAAATGAGGTGAAGAAGACAAGGAGATGGATAAAGTGGACATGGTGGAGGGGAGAAAAAAAGAGGAATGAAATATGTGGAAGGATGCTAGGGATAAGGGGCGTGTGAGTAGAGGGTAAAAGTACTAAAAAGGAGAAGAGAGAGATCTTTGGAAAGAATGAAGGGGATGAGGAAAGTGCAGAATGTAAAGAATACGAAAGATATCATTGATAGAATAGAGAAAAGGAAGCAACTATGGTAGGAGGAGTGAACAAGACCAGGGTATGGAATAAAGCGGATATGGTGGAGGAAGAGAAAAGGAAATGAAAGAGGTGGAAGAGGATAATAGATAAGGATGATAAGAGAAGAAGGTAATGAACTTGAAGATCATGAGATGAGAAAAGGTGACAGAGTGGAGGGTGAAATCATGGAAAAGGGAGAGCGATGTGCAATATGGAGGTAGCGGAAAAGATAAAGTGAAGGAGGTGATGAAGATGAAGGAGGGAAATAATGGGGAAAATGGAGGAGATGAAGATGAAGGGAGAGAAATGATGGAAACATGGAGGAGATGAGGAATATTAAGAATTTAAATAAGAGGAAAGAGATGATAGAACTAAGAAAAGAAAGAAAGTATAGAAGTAGGAGATGAAGAAAACAATGGTAGGAAAAAGAGCGGACATGAGGGGTGCGGAGAAAAATAAAATAGGGAACGATGATAGGAGAATAAGGTAATGAGGAATGATGAACAAGAAGGAGAAGACGAGATGAGAAAGGGTGACAGAGGAGAAGGTGAAAGAAAAAAAAGGAGAGAGATGTGCAAAATGAAAGAAGTGGAAGAGAAAAGATACAATGAGGGAGGTGATGAAGATGAAGGTAGAGAAATGATGGAAAAAATGGAGGGGTGATGAAAATGAAGGGAGATAAATGATGGGAAAATGGAGGAAATGATGAAGATGAAGGAGAGAAATGACAAGAAAATGGAGGAAATTATGAAGATGAAGGGAAAGAAATGATGGAAACATGAAGGAGATGAAGAATTGAAAGAAGAGGAAAGATACGATAGAACAAAAAGAAAGAAAGGGACTGGAGATGAGGAAGACCAAGGTATGGAATAGAGTGGACGTGGTGGAGGAGGAGAAAAAAGAGGGATGAAAGAGAATAGTAGAAAATGATGATAGGAGTAGGAAATGAGGAAGTTGAATAAGAAGGAGAAGATGAGATGAGAAAAGACAACATAGTAGAGGGTGAAATCAGGAAAAAAGGAGAAATAAGTGCAAAATGAATGTAGTGGAATAGAAAAGATAAAGATGTGAAGAAGATGAAATGATAGAACTGGAGGAGACAAATAATTTGAAGAATTTGAAGAATATGAAAGATATGATAGAACAACGAAAAAGAAAGAAACTAGAGAAAAGAATAGGAAGATGTGGAGAAGATCAGAGAAAGGAAGAGAAAGGAAGAGATAGGGGTGGTAGAGAAGAGAAGGGGAGGGAATGTTGAAGGTGAAAATAATGGGGAATGAAGAGATGAAAAATTGGAGACCAAGGAAGGAATATGGTACAAACTACATGGGAATGCATGTGGAAGGTGGGAGGATAAAAATATGGGATAGTGAGGAAGGAACAAGGGAACAATGGGAAAGTAAGAAGGAGGAATGAGGGAAGAAGGGGAAAATATGTATAAATGAATGACAAGAGGATAATAGGATAAGAAGGTTGTATCATTAAGACAATAAATATTGAAAAGGGTGAATCGAAGATGGAGAGGTGGTGAATAAGTGACAAGAAAGGGCGGAGGTGAAGACAAGGAAGGGGAGGAAAGAGAGAATGGATGATGAAGGAAGCAATGCCAAGTAAAACAATGTTAGGGAAGACCAATAATAATTATTGTTGGTGAAGGATGAGAGGAAAAGTGAAGAAGGGTAAAAGGGGAAAGGAGAATGGAAGAGGCAATGTCAATGAAGGGACATTAGGGGAAAACCAACAATAATTATTGTTGTTGCAAGATGGGAGGAGTGGAAAAGAAACGGAGAAGGATGAAGAGAGTGATAAAGGTAGTGGGAAGTGATGTGGGTGATTTTTAGGGGTCGACCAACAATAATTTTTGGCATGGAAACCAAAAATCGTCATGAAATAATTTTAGGGAGGCCAACAATAAGTTTATTAGTGGGTATGAAAGATGATAGTGTTGAATCAAGTATGAAGGATGATGGATCAAGAGATGGAAAATGAGTGAAAGGAGTATAATTGCATTGAAGAGATGGTGAATGTACTTTTTGATTTGATAGGTTGAGAGAGGATAATGGTAGGAAAAAAGGTTGGTTGGTTAGTAGGAGGAAGGAATAATCAACGAAGGGGATTGTGAGTGAAGCATTGTCTAGAATGACAGGTTTACTTTGAATAGGATTTTAATGCAATGTGAATAGTCAAATAAAACCGCCAAACTGGAGATGAAAAGACAAGAATGGTGAGAAGGGTGATGTCATGCCAAGTGGTAGAAGGGGACAAGAATGGTGAGAAGGGTGATGTGGGGATAAGTGACGGGCAGATAAAAGTGGTGAGAGAGGATGAATGGATCAAAGATGTGTTGACTATGGTGGGGGATGAGGAGTTGCTGCAGGATAAAAACTCTCCTTGAGAGGGGTCCTCAAGTAGGATTCGCAAACTGCAACGGAGATCAAGTAGAATTCCCAAACTGAAAAGTGCATTAGAGATAGTGTTCATAGACATTAACAAATTTCATGGATTTATGGATGATGTTAATAGATGTCATCCTTAAAAGTAAACATATGGATATAGATGACATAGTTTGAAATTAGATATGCAAGAATGTGATCTTGATAAAAGGTGACCTTATTGAGATAAACACCACAAGAAAGGAACATACAGGAAACCATGCTTGAATGGATTGGAGGTAAACAAGAAATAGAAGCATTAAAGGCATTGCACTTGCATCCAATAGCATGTGTTAACACATAACCAATGATGATTAGTTATACCAAAAGGCTATGAGGGAAACATGGATGCAATAATCGTATAAACCTATTATCAACATAACAAAGGCATTTGAGATGTAACTTGTACACAGGAAGATGTTTCTCCATAAGTGGTTGTTCCTAGGACTATGCCCCATCTTTGGGAAGGAGGAAGATGCAAACTAATCAATGCGGGAAGTCTATAATGTATATGATAAAGTTGATTGATGCAATAAGCTTTCTTAGGATGTTATGATATATAGAAGGTTGATCAATGTGGGTATCCTTCACTGCCATGATACAATAGAGTAGCCATCCTTCGAGGGTATGGTCTAATTTTTGCTTTTGCTTTTGGATTTTGACTTTTTCTTTTAGATGGCAAGATAAAATATACATGATAGTTATCCTTTGGGGGATCATTCTATATTTAATATATGATTTTTATGAATAGTTGTCCTTGAGGGATCATTTTGTTTGTGGATAAGATAGCATAAGATAGGAGCATCCATAATTTTGACTTTTTCTTTTTTTTTTTTTATGGGGAAGAGTTGGGTATAGCTAGGTAGACCACTTAGGAGGGACGATGATTGTACAAGTGACACCCCTGGACCCTTAGCGTGGTTCCAATAAGTAAATAAGAAGGTGATGGGTGTAATGATCACAGAGTTCTCAACAAAATGAGAGAACCTATCCATAAGGAAAATGCTATAGAAATAGTCGTGGTGCCCATATTTAAGGTCATGCCTAGGAAGTGATGGTAGACCACATAGTTCCATATCATTACAATGATATATGGAAGGGGATAATGATGGAGGAATGATCTAAAGATATGACTATCTGCTCATTAGTAGATATGTTAACAATAGAATGGTTGTAAGTGTAATGCATTAAGAGGTTTTATTTTTAGTTTACCATCAAGGAAGCCAAATGATAGGCCCAGACCCATACTTATGCGTGATAATGTAAGGTCCAATCTAGTTGGGAGAAAACTTTCCACGTTGGCTCCTTTCTAGAGTAGTGACATTCTAGTTTTCTTTTAAGACAAGGTCACCAATTTTAAATTCATGTTCTTTGAGATGCTTGTTATAAGCATGTTGGATGCGCTCTTGATAAACATGATGATGCTCAAGAGCAATAATGCGACACTGTCTAACAAATTAAGTTGCACTAGACGCTCTTGGTGATAATTTTCATAGAAATGAAGTCACGAAGAGACACGCGCAAGGATGGAATTTGAACTTCAAGGGGAAGAATGGATTTAGAGCCATATATGAGAGAAAATGGGGTAGCACCCGTGGAGGTATGGACACTGGTCCAGTAAGCCCAAAGAGTGAAGGGAAGCTGAAGATGTCAGTTATGACCTGCTTTATCAATGGTTTTAACAAGGATGTTATGCAAGGTCTTGTTAGTCGCTTTCAGCTTGATCATTAGCTTGAGGATAATAAGGAGATGAGAAACTAAGCTTGATATTGAATGAGTCATATAGCTTCTTGACATCTTTGTTTTGAAGGACTTTCCGTTGTTTGTGATGATTTTGTGAGGGACGCCGAAGTGGCAAATGATATGCTGATAGATAAAGTTAACGATTTGATTAGCTTTGGTCAAGGTGAGTGGAATTGCTTCCACCCACTTGGTGAAGTATTAATGATGGTGATGATAGAATGATGACACTGTGAAGAATGAGGATTGATGGTACTGATGAGATCAAGGCCCCATTGCGAGAAGGGCCAAAGTCTTGAGTAGTTTGTAAAGCTTGGCTAGGAATGCATACAAGATTGGAATGTTGTTGACACTTGACAAATTTCTTAACATATTTGCAATAGAGTCCTAATTGTGAGAAGGCCATTAATAGCCAAGGAGAAGAACATGCTTAGTGATAACCAAGCCACTAAAGTGTCCACCACAAATGTCATCATGGACTTCTTAGATAGTACGAGTAGATTCATGGGATTTAAGGCATCGAAGGAGAATACCGTTGAACCCACGTTTATAGATAATTCCACCAAGAATGAAATAGTAGTTAGCACATTGAATAAATGACCTTCTACTATACTTAGATAGGTTATAGGTAATGATGGATTTGGAAAAATAATCTAAGATTTGGTAATACCAAAGATCCGATGAGTCAAGTTCAACAACATTAACTCGAGGTAACTCACAGATGTGATATGGTTGATCATGACGATGAACAACAACTGAAAGTTTGGATTCATTAGTTTTCCATGGGATGAGATATGTAAGGAAATCCATCATGTCAACAAAATGATTGGATGAGTGAGGGATGGACTTGAATAGTATAAGAATCAAAGGCTTCAAGGAGAAAGAGGACGATATCTTGATACTTTTGGAGAACATCATTTTTACATTGATAATTGCTTGTAATTTGTTTGATAATGAGCTTAGAATCCCCATAGATGTCAAGGATTTGAACACCCAAAAGGACAAGTAGTTTCAAGACCTAAGATAAGGGCTTCATACTCTACCATATTTTTGTGCATTAAAAGTCAAGTTTTTGGGCAATGGGCATGGGAGTGTCCTAAGGAGGAATGAGAATGATGCCAACGCCTCCCCCTTGCTAACATTTAGATCCATCAAAGAAGAGAGTCATGTGAAGAGGGAAAGACTCGTGATGAATATTGTTAATGGATTCATCAAGAAATTTCTCATGAGGAAGGTGAGTGGTAGGAAGAGGGCTTCAAATAATTGGTTCTATGATCACTTGGCCTTTAATAGAATTTTGAGAGATGAACTCTAGGTCAAACTTTGTCATGAGCATGAGCCATCGAGTGATGTGATCATTGTGTTAAGGTTTAGAATGCATGGTTTTGAGAAGATGAAAGATAGTGAATACATACATTTTTTGATTGAGAAGATAATGTCAAATCTTGGAAGTGGCGAAGAAAAGGGTGCAACACAACTTTTCAGCTTCAGTGTAATGATCTTCACACTCATGAAGGGTGTTTTTGATGTAATATATGGCCTTCTCTCTACCTTAGCCATCACGATGTGCCATCATGGCACCGAATGCATGATTGGTGGCAGAGACATATAGATAAAAGTCTCCCCTTTGCATGGAAGAGTAAGAACATATGGAGATAGGAGATAATTCTTAAGATCATCAAAGGTTTTTTAGAGTTATCGTCCCAATGGAAGTTGACATCTTTATGAAGAAGATGATGAAAGGTTTGGAAATGGTCTGAAAGTTGTGAGATGAAGTGATGGATGAACTAAAGCCGACCTTGAAGACTGTGAATTTTTTTAAGATTGGAAGGAGGAGGCATCTCAAGGATAGCCTTTATTTTGGCGGGTTCAACCTCAATACCCCTGATAGAAATGATGAAGCCAAGGAGTTTACCAGTTAACATGCCAAAAACACACTTGGCAGGATTAAGGCAAAGGAAGAAATAAATAAGACGCTCAAAGAGGACTTCAAGGGCAATAAGATGATCACGTCGATGCTTAGACTTACCTAAAATGTCATCGACATAGTATTCTACTTTTTTATGGATGAGATCATGGAAGATATAAGTCATATCCCGTTGATAAGTAGCATCGGCATTTTTCAACCCAAAAGGCATGACGTGATATAGCAAAGGTACCCCAAGGAGTAGTGAAAGAAGTCTTATGTTGATCTTCTAAGGCGATGAGGATCTGATTATAACTAGAAAAACTATCCATGAGAGAGAGCATCTCATGACTGGAGGTAAGGTCAATGAGTTGATCGATGTTGGGAAGGGGAAAATCATCTTTGGGGAAAGCAAGATTGAGATCTTGAAAATTAGTGAAAATATGAAGCTTTCCAGATGATTTAACGATAGGTACAATATTAGAGACCCATTGGGGATAGTCAATGGGAATGATGAAATTGGATGAGAGAAGGTGTTGCAACTCCTCTTTGATAAGGGAAATGCGGGGGTGCATACGGTGAAGCTTTTGCTTAACCAGTTTGTGTTGGGGAAAGTGATGATGTTATGGACAACAATGGATGGTTGAGGCTGGCATATCATAGTATGACCATGCGAAGGCTTGGCTATGTTTGGAGAGGAAGGCGATGAAATACACAAGCTCTTATGGATCAAGGGATTGACCCACTTTGAGGATGTGGGGCTCTTGGGAGGTCCCGATGTCGATGTTGATAGTGGATTCATTGAGGAGAGTGGATGTGTTAGGTGGTAAGGTCTTATGAAGAGAAGAATATTCTGCCCCCATGTAGGAGAGGATAGAATCATCGTCAGTGCATTGAAGAATGTCTATGGTAGGAGAGTCTTCTTCTACCATATCAAGAAAGCAAAGGGAAGGGACCTAGATTCACCCGATGTTGATAGGTGAGTGGTCCCAAGGTGATCGTGGAGATTAAAAAAACTATAGGGGATGGACATAATATCATCCATATCCATGGCCTCATAGGATGGGGAATCTAGATCTATGAGATAGTCAGATGGAGAGAAGGGAGGTGAGTCAACGTTAATGGGCGAGGATGTAGAAGTTTGAAGGGATGGAGGGATCTTGGTATCCCAAGCCAAATTTTTCATGTGGTGGACGGGTCTGTTTGAAGACATGGCCATGGGACCTTGTTCATAATGGCCCATACCAAACCCCTTCCACGCACAATGGTGGAGGTATGTGTAGGAAAATGATAATTTGACGAGGAAGTTGAAATCACCGATATATAATTGGGTGTGAGGACGGTCGTCAATATGGGAAGAAGGAGAATCGACACCACCATAGATGAGGTTAGTGTGAAGATGAGGTGGACCAAAATAAATTATATCCCCAAGGTTATGTTGATACATGGGGATATTTTTGGGTCTACCATGACGATGAGGTGTGGGGAGGGCATTAAGTGAAAGAAGACGATACTCCCCGAGCATGAGATTATCAAAACATTATCTAAGATAGCATCATTAGGTGATTTGGGTGAAGGGATGGATGAGTTGGTAGATGGTTGTGATGATCATGTTTGGGAATAAGGAAATCATTTGGTCTATATGTCACGTTGCATGCTTTGAATGGGGAGCATCACAGTAAGGAGGGTTAAGATCTTTCCCTCATGCTTGTACTTAATGCAATGGTGAAGGGTGGATGGGACACAACGCATGACATAGATCCATGGATGCCCAAGAAGGACATTATATTGAAATTCACCTTCTACAATGTAGAAGACTTCATGCAGGAGTTTCTCACCAAAGTGGATAGGAAGAACAACAGTCCCCAAAGTGGGAGTGATAGCATCGTTGAAGGCACGGAGGACCACGGGTGTTTGAGCAACAATGGATATTGGGATATGAAGTTTTTCAAAGGTATGAGATGAGATGATATTGATACTTGCTCCATTATCTATCATGGTTTGTCAAATAAATGTGTCATTGATCTAAATCATGATAAATAGAAGGATTTCATGGGGTTGGGAGGGATGCCTAGGATTTCATCATTATCGAAAGAGATGGAAGAAACAAAAGTGCTCCCACTAGGGAAGTGAAAGGTTGAGTCTCATGAGTGGATGTTGGAATGCATTTTAAGGCTTTGATGAGAGCATGCCGGTGGTCTGGGAGCTTTGGATAAGCTCATAAAGAGACATCTTAACCAGGGCCTGAAGTTTTTTACAATACTTTCTTCAAGAGGCCGAGGTGTGGCTAGGATTGAAAATTTGGGTCTATTGGATGGTGAGGATGAAGTGGGGGTATTGGAAGGAGTGGAAACAACTACCTTTGGTCTTAAAGGAGGTGTGGATGATGTAAGCTCACTAGGAGGAGGAATGGAAACAAATGTTTTTGGCTTGGGTTGTGTGGTGGATTTAGGGTCATGTGGGCCAAAATGGGTGGTTATCCGAACAATGTTGATAAAAGAGGGGACCAGGGGATATATTCTTTTGGTGGTGGGTTGGTGACATCCTTGGACACATCTTATTTTTGGTGGTGTTAGCATGGTGATGTCCTTGGACACATCTTCTTTTGGTGGTGGCATGTTGGCAAGAGTCCTTGTCGAAAGGGGTGGCTTAGATGTTATGGTAGATGAAGGTTGGGATGAGGGAGCTGATTGGTTTGGTGGAAGAGTTGGTTCTCCCTCATCAAGGAGGTCATCGTTATGGATAAGGTTATGTATGATTGTTTGAAGGGCTTTACAGTGTTCCATGTCATGCCCTGGTGCATGATGGTATGCACAAATAAGATTGGAGTTGAACCAGGAGGGTCGTGGTGCATTTGGATAAAAGGATTTGATGGGTGGTAAGGTGATAAGCGACGCTTGGAATAATTTATAAAATATTATCGTGTAATACCCCAATGGAGTAGGTGATAATGTGGATATGGGTGAAAGAGTTTTGATGGATGTAACAATGGCTTGGTGTGAGGTGGTTTGATGGGAAATTTTGACCTTGTTTTAGATTTGGGGAGGATGAAGAGGGTTGTGTTTGGATTTTGGTTGATGATGTGGATGATCTAGATTCGGTATTGGAAGACAATTTGGAAGAAGGTCGGTACCATGTTGTCTTATTAGTGGTAGAGGTTTTCGATGAAGGGAGTGGTCCCAGAATAGAAGAGGATGAAGGGGCTGATCCCAAAATAGATGAAGACAATGTGGTTGGTCCCAAAATCGAGGAAGATGAAGGGGCTTTAAGAGATCTGATTTGAGAGGGAGGAATGTCTATCTTTTTGTGGGGATGTGTAAGAGACTTTTGATTAGGGACACCAAGGTTTGTAGTTTTTGTTTGCGGTGACTTGTCTTTGGTGGATGTAGTGGCCTCACTAGTTGGTGCTTGTGATATAGATGATGGGAGGGGTCATTGCATAATGCGTTTAACTATGTCTAATAGGGTTGTTGACTAGTGGGATTAGGACCAGTGGGTGTTTGCGTTGTAGGTATCATTGGTGTGTCACTCATGCTTGTTTTGACTATGGGAGTTTGTGTCATAGGTGGAGGTGTAACCATAGGTGGAGTCTCAGATACTGATGGGGGTGTAATCATGTTGTGGGTAGAAGTTGACATTAGTGTGAAGGAGGTTGATGTGGTAGAAGTTGGAAGAGATAAACTCATAGAAGGTGGAGATGAAGAAGTGGTTCAACCAATTCCAATGAAGTTGTGGCTGGTGTGATGGTTGGAGAGGGGTCTGAAATAGGTGTAGGCATCGTAGATGATGATGCCACGGATGATGATGTCAAAAAGTGGTCCACAGTGTTGATGATGTGTGCATTGGGAGGTTGAGATGTGGGGGTAGTTTGATTTGTGGGTGTATGGTTGGGGAAAGGTTGTTTGAAGACATCAAGTGGTTGATTAGGCAACGTGTTAGGGTTACCTACATGAAGATCCCCTTGATCGATGAGTTTTTGAACATGAGGTCTTTAAAAGTTTGACATTTCTCTATGTCATGTCCTCGAACCTGATGGAACTTATAGTAATATTCCTCATGATACCAAACTGGTTTTGGTCGTGAATCATCAATGGTCAGATGGGTGGAAGTGTGATGAGATGAGTGGCCATCAGTTTATCAAAGACCACATTGTATGGCTCTCCAAGTGGAGTGTAGTTAGGTGGTGGTCTAGGGTTCTTTTGGAGGACCCGCATTAAGAGTGGGTGAAGGAGAAGATTTGACCACTATGGTATTGGCCATGTTTTTGATTTGTTAGTGTGGGTTGATGGCTTGATGAACTCAAGTTTTGGTTTATTCGATCTAAGTTTTAGTTGGCCTTGCTCAAGGGCACGAGTCTCAAGTTTCGAGCCATGGTAAATGCTTCATCAAATGTGTGGAAAGATTGAATCTGCAAGGTAGATGATATGTGCTTCACGCAGAACGTGAAAACAACTCAATGAGCTCGTTTTGTGGAAGAACAAAGAAAATTGGTTGATGATCCCATGTTAATGTGTGAAAAAGTCTGCAATGGACTCATTTTCATATTGGTGAATAGCGTACAAGTCTATGATGGTGATCTTGCGAGCTATGTTAATGGAGAAATGCTCCAAGAAGAGTTGTGCAAGTTAGGTGAATGAAAAGAGGGAGTGTTGGGGGATACCATTGTACCAATCTAGTGCAGGACCGACCAATGACATAGGAAAGGTGTGTAGCATTAGATCTTGATCGTGGGCTATGAGGTAGCACACATGCTTGAATACACAGGTGTTGCTGGGGATCTTCCTTACTATTGAATTTGGTAAATTTAGGAAGCTCCCAATGAGGAGGATAAGGCTTAATAAGGACCGATGGGTTAATCGGTTCATTACAAATTTGATCATAGGAGAATGTAACCTTTGGTCCCAAGGTCACAACTTCAATATTATCCAACCTACTCATCAAAGCATGTAAGGGATCATTTGAAGAAGATAGTTGTGATTGGGTGTTTTGGGAAATAGCTTGATAATGTTGTTTGGAATGAATGGGTGTCTTGGGGTATTGCTTGGTAGGTCATGGGTTGAAATTTTTGTAGTGGTTGGTATTGAGAAATGGGGAGATGATGTGATTGTTGAGATTGGATAGGTTGTTGTGAGATGGGGATGTGAATTTGTTGAGGTATGTGATAAGTGGTGATGGGTTGAGATTGTGGAGGAGGATTTTTCATAACATATTGGTAAACGCCCCAAGAGGTTGATGGGCATGAGTAGACCCCACTGGGTGAGGTTGGGAAATGATGACATTGGTGTGTATGCGAGATGTGAGGGGTAAGGATCGGTCATGTTGTTTGGATAAGAGAGGTAATGATTGGGGTGGTTGGGTAGGTTAGATGGGTGTGCTAGTGACAATAAGTGGATGATGAAGTAATAGGGAAATGATTGTTGATGGGATGTAGATTGGGGGAATAGGTGCCACAAGTTGTGTGGTTTGGTGAATTGGAGGATCGATAGAAGAAGATGGGCCAAGCTCATGTTGGGCCATGGATAGCTCATTCATGGCTCTAGGAAAGAACACCACAAGCTACGAGGATAACACTTGGGTGGTTTTAGGATTGGAATGATAGGCATAAATTTGTTGAATGGGTGGCCCATCGATAGGAAGTTGGGTAGATTTCCTAAGGAGGTAATCATGGAGGGCCAAGGGATTAGCATCAAGGAACTCTTGGAACTCCACATTTCCAAAAGGGACAATGGGAGGCCAAAAAGTGTCAATCGATGTAGCAGATTGAGGGGTGACCAGTCTGGATGGTATAACATGATGGTGTGGGAAAGGGTTCTTACTATCAAGGGTAGTGGTTTGTATGGGGTGGGTCACAAACTGAGTGACTACGGAAGAGGTCATAATGGGCATTGATGAAGAAGTAGGTAATGTTGGAGTTGGTTGAGACAAAGTAGTGGTGTTATTGGAGGAGAATTTTTGTTCCATTTTCTTTCTATGGGATTGTGTGGTGATGGGCATAAAACAAGAAGCAAATCTTATGATGATTTTAGTTTATCAATACATAAGTCAAGCAATAATGTTTGTTATCTTGAATCATTTGAAGGATGTGAGAAATAAATAAAAATATCGATAATGAAGGATCCTAGGAGATGGAATTCTATGTTTGGTTTTAGCCGTTATGGTGAGGATTCCTCTATATACCCAAAGATACATGAGTCTGATCTGTAAAAATTTCTAACGCAACTGAGAACACCGCGGTGGCTTTCTATCGAGTGATGAAATCCCAATCAGTCCACCTAGTAGGATGATGTTTTAGATGTGTTGATTTTTTTGTGAGTTTAGGTTGTGTGTGGTAATGTGAGATGCAAAAGGTTAACCCCTACTTAAACTATGTGATCAAGCGAATACAAAAATAAAGGTTTTCTTTTTAAAACCAAATCAAAATGTGATCTTTTGATGATGACACACACAAGAAAAGGGAAGTTGCGATGCAAAAGGAGAAAATAGGGGGAAATGAGGAAAACTTGGATAATTTTTTCCTTTATATTTGGTTGCAAGTTGATGCAAGTGAAGAGTAGGCTCCTAGAAATCGCGTGAGAAAGAAAGCAATGTAGACTATCTACGAGGTTAGTACAATATAAATAAAGAAGAAAATATGGATTTATCGATGTGATTATGGTGTCACCCAGATTTCATCCTAAAATATGTGACTACCCTATCAAAAAAAAAAAAATTGTACTTTTAAAATAATGGGTCGTTTTGTGTTTTTATTGCACGAAAGTTCTTGTATTGTGTCAAGATATTCCCAAAGAGCCATTTTATCCTTTTTCGCCAATTACCCAGATGCCTAAAATTGTTATATTTGTCATCGGGATTTGTCTGCGGGAAATTTGTATTTAATTATTTTAAGCCCTGTTTGAGGCTATTTGCGCTCTGTTTCAACTCTGTTATGATCGAACATGTCATTATTCCTATGTACCAGAAGGGTTTTAACTTGGAATAAGTTTTGGGCTTTATTTGTGACTTTTGGCAATTTTTCGTGTTTTTTTGTTGTCCCATTTCATTTTCTGTGAAATTTCTCTAGAACAATTCCTTTGTCGGGTAAGCCCGATTCTTGGTCTGGAGTAGCTGGAGAACATATACACACATTATGCCCAAAGGAAGTCACCATCGAAGGTCTGGATCATTGGGAAAAAGTAAAGTCGCAGATGTAGAAAAGCCCTTCTCATGGGTTGGGCACATTTTTAGAAAACAAAGGATTTAAGCTATGATGGGAAAAATAAAAGCGACGAGTAAGGTGGGAATTTTGTACACCGCCTGGCAGGTACTTTTCCCATGATAGAAAATTCACTTAAGCTGCAGTGGGAAAATTAGAGGCAGCAGGCAAGTGGGAATTTATTGCCTGCCTTGCAGGGTAAAAATTCCCATGGTGAAATAAAAGAAAAGTGACTTAAGTGAAATCATGGGATTTTATTGCCTACCATGCAGGGTAAATAATCCCATTGTCAAAGTCAAATCACTTAAGTGGATCATGGGATTTCGGGGCTGCCTTGCAGGGTAAAAATTCCATTGCCATGTGTTTTTAAAAATAGAATTCTATTATGCTAAAAAGTGCGACCCACCTTGGGTGAATAATAATGCATTAAATAAATATTTGTTAATATTTATTCACCCAATTTTGGCACCCAGGCTTGTGGAAAAGTCAACAAAAGGAAGTGGACAAAAGGAATTTAAAAATAGAATTCCAAAATTAAATAAATTTAATTTATTTAATGCAGCCCCTTTTGAGAAGGAATTAATACTTTTTAAAGTATTAAATGATTATATTAATTCCTATTTTCAGTGGCTAAGTTTAAAGCACACTGTGAAGCTTAAGTGGAATGAAGAGTCGATGATTAAATTGAATTAATTTAATTTATTGGATGGCTATCCTTAAACATGCTATTTTAACACATCAGTTAAAGAGAAGAGCATGATTTTTAATTAATTAATTGCCAGGAATAGGAAGGGCAATTATTAATTATAGAATTATGAGGGTTATATAAGCATGGGCTGCCATAAGGGTGAATTATTTAATTCACAGGTAAAGAATTGCAGCCAAGAGGAAAAGTGCGCCCCATTTGAAGAAGGATTTTGCTCAGACAAAGGTGAAAACAAGGCTAAAAGCTTCCAAATTTGGCGCATGCTTTGAAGGAGGTTGATTTGTGTTTGCATAAGTATTACAGGTGCTAAGGTGAAGTTGGAAAAGTTCATGCTCTCTTTATGTGCAAATTAAACATCAATTTTTGGGGCAGCAGGCTTGAAAAGTGCATATTTTTATGATTAAAATTCACTGTGCATGCTCTGGTTGCCATCTTTGTCTGAATTAATTGCAAGAGTTAGATATAGGTGCTTTTATAAAGAAAAGGAACTTATATCAATGTCCAATACATTGAATATTTCCTCCGAATCTGAAGGATTATCCAGATCTGCACCAGTTTTGAAGAATTCTAGTCAAATAAGAAGAAAAAGAATTGTTCAGACAAAGATAGACAAAGCTATGGCGAAGAAAGATGAAAAAGAAAGCACAATGGAGTCATGCATCACTTCTAAATTTACGAGATATTAGAGACATGGATCTAGGCTTGGAACCTCTTACTGAATTGATAGACAGATCTAGAGCAGGAAAGACTTCACTCATGCGTGCAGGAAAAACTTCACTCATGCGTGCAGATTAAAAGCAGTGGAATTATTCAAGTTGTAGCTTTTCCATCCACATCCCGATTGATTGCTAGAGTTTGTTATGCGAGTGCAGATCCATATCCGAGATGTAGATGTAGATGCAAATCCATATGAAGATCTAGATCCAGATCTAGATCTCAAAATTGCAAAAGCTTCCGGCACAAAGGCTTCATCCTCTTGTTTCAAATGCAGCCCGTGAAGAAGTCAGTGCATGGAAAATCCCTTCCAAGATCTTGTGCAAATGCTCCCATCTTCCAGTTGAAGCCTTCATTGAATTTTCATTCATCCAAGTGCTTTCCATAATTTTTAATTGCTTATATGCAATTAAAAATAAGGATGATGAGTTATCTACGGCATACATTGCATTGATGCATGTACTGAAGAAGAACTAGAAAAGCTTCAAGGATAAAAGAGAAGACAAGGCGAAGGAAAAATCCATTTGTTCAGATCTAGCTTGTTTCCAGATCTAGCTTGCTTCCAGATCCAGTTGCTCCCAGGTCCAGTTTGGTGAGAATCAAAGGCAAAAGAATCATTGCGTACGAGACATGAAAAAGGACAAGACTCGCAACTTTCATCTTCCTTCTTCTTTCTCTCGACAAAGTAATTGAGCGATCAATTAAATTATACAACTTAAGTGATTAGTTTAAAAGCTATTACTTGAAGAAGTTAATTACTTGGAGATAGGTGGCGAGACATGTAAAATAGAAGGTTTTATTTTCGATTACAAATCATACATGTCATGCAAAGAGGAATTCCAAGAGGGAGATTGCCAATTGTTTCCTTTCCACTTCCACATGTGCCAATTCAACTAAAAGCTTCCGACTTGTAATTGCCCCTATACATTCTATAAGTAGAGGAAGAACCTTCGGGTTAATGATCAGAATTTATAAGCAGCAATCTTGTGTTCTAGACTTTGTGTTGAACCCCTGAGAGCCACTTGGAGCAAAGGAATACAAAGGAGTAGGTTTCCAGATAACTTTGTGTCACGGTGTACTGTGTTTCTTGTTTTTAATCTTAGATCTCTTAATAAACTTTGTGTTATTTTAGATATGGATCAAGAGATGCCTTTGTTTTAGAATTATGTGTTTATATCTATTGGATTCTTTTATGTGCATGCAATTTAGCTCTGCCATCTACTGATTGGGATGCACATCTTCCCCATTTCTTCTATGTGTTTATGTAATTACCTTCTTCTATAACTTTTCCTTTCTTTAAACCAGTTGCTTACTTGTTGCAGAACTGTTCATTTATGGTTCATGAACTGAGTAGTTAAAGTAAAACCCCATTTAGATATTAGCATACTTTAATTGAAAAATCTGACACGGGAGCCTCACCGGTAAATGAGGGAGATTTATCTCATGACTGCCTAGGTTTTGTGCTATGTAGAAAATCTAGCCAACAAATTATGTTGATTAAAATCAAGTAAACTCCTATGCGATCATGGATCTTGCAGAAGTGGTTAGTAGTTTTCTATGATAATGAATAGAAAACAATGAAGGATACCACAATCGTGTTTCTGATTCTCAAGATCGCTTTTGATAAGAACAAAAGAAGAGCATACATGTGATAGGTTGTGATTATCTTCTCAAAAAAATAAAAAGGAAATGACAAGAAGGTGTGGATGAAAAGCACCAAAAAGAGTGTTAGATGAAAAAAAAGGGTACCCGGTGATGAGAAACATCTAAGGACCCTAAAGTTGCACCATTCATGATGAGCGAAAAAAATGTGGAAGGGTTTTGGAATAGAAATGAAGAAGTGAAAATGTTTCAAAAAAATGGTCTTTAACAACGTAAATCAGCTGGTCGCAACATTGTAGAGTTCACCTCAAGACGGATATAGACTACCTAACGTAAGCAACATACCAAACTGATGGAGACAACACTAAACAAAACCTGTAATCAAGTGTGAGTTTAAAAATATAATTTTCCCAACAAATATCTAAATAAGCACCAAAAATAGAAGAGGAGATCTTTTATGGGCTTGACACCTGCACAACACAAGTATAAGGACAAAAATTCCAAACACTAATCCAAACATAACAAATATGTAACAAAGGATTATTGCATACTAAAACAATGCTATAAAAGAGTCATATGGAGTTCACGTCGAGGTAAGCAGGGTATGAACCATCGTCAGAACCTACACACACAACATAAGACAACACAAAACAACAAGATTTCCCACAATGTAAGGGTTAACCAAAGCAATCCATATGGTATAGAAAATGAAATTACAAAAGCAAACACAAGCAAGGAAAATAACCGATAAGATAACGAGTTGTGAAACCAACAAAAAAATCGTGGGAAGGTCCCATTGGGTGTGCCAAAATGTTTGACAAGAATTCCCACTACTGTCCAGATTAGTGAAAGATAAACGAGAAATCAAGAAACCTCATATATGGGAGGGTTTAGGGACCTCCTAATGTGGATAGTGATGATGTGGTACGGGTGCAAAAAGGGATGATTTTCCTCGCGATAAATCTTCGACCTGCACAACAAAGAGAACTAAAACATGAAGAGGATTAGCAAGATATATGGTGGGTTTCCCAACAAATTCAGTTCGGGAAGCAAAAGCTTCCTAGAAAGGATGTCAGCCCATGTATTAATAAAAAGAGTGTAATCAATGTTGGATGAAGATACATTGATAACAAAAATTCAAAGCAATGATATGATAAATGGAAATACTAATTGATACGATAATTGAGATGGTAATTAAAATGATAATTAATAATAGGAATACACAAACAAACCCACGTGGTTTAGCAGTGATCCAAGAGAAGACCATATGGTTGATAGTGACCCGAGCAAACCAATCCAAGGAAGAAAAATGCCATGAGCTCCATGCAAAAGATCATCAATATGGAGGGATGGAGAGATTGTAAGAGAATTGGATAGCTAGGGAATCATAAGAGCACAAGGGCATCAAGATGGTATTATGGTGATACAAGTGGCATCACAAGGGAATTATGATGGTATGATGATGATATGAGTGGAGCTATAATGCCATATTTTTCTATCACTTCTAACTTGTTTGAAAGAGGCGGAAGACTCTTATTTATAGCCCGAGGAGGAGATTAATTTAGGTAATCTGATTTGGAAAAGTAACTCGATTAGGTGAGTGGGGGACATGATTAGAATATTAAATTCAAAGGTGGATTTGATGTGGATTATTTTTAATTTTAAATTCAGAAGTGGACTAAATAGGGATTATTTTGGAATTTTAAATTCATGAGTGGATTGCATGTGGATTATTGTTGAATATTAAATTCATGAGTGGATTAGATATGGATAATTTTTGAATATTTAATTCTTGTGTGGATTATATGTGAATATTTAATTCATGAGTGGGATGACATGGATTATTTTGGAATTTTAAATTCAGAAGTGGGGTGACATGGATTAAATTGGAATTTTAAATTATTAAGTGGATTGACATGGAGCATATTAGCATGTAATGAGGATTAGGGATTTAAAAGGGATCAATTAACCAATTAACATTGATTAATTGAATATGTATTTTTTGTGGGAAATGGAATTCGAATGAAATTAGGAGGGAAGAGGAATTTGAATGGGAAATCCTAATGAAGGAGAGCAGATGTGGGGTGAAGTGGAGGAACGACACAAAAATTTGGTGTCTACATGGGGTTGGTAAAGAGTCAATGTAAATGTTCTCATCTCATGATGGGTGTCTCTAAATCCCTCCAAACATGTTATTAGCAAGGACCTTGATCCCAAGAGACTAGAAGGGCAGTTTAGAAGTTACCTAAGGGAAGTTTGATGTATGTGACATTTGGTGTTAAATGATAGCGGAAAATTTACTTGTTTGTAGTGTGTGATAGGATTATTGATCTTGGAAGCCTTGGAGGAAGCCAAACACCCAAAACTTGCATGCTTGAGAAAGGAAACTAATCAAGAAGCCCAAGGAGAAGGATGATCCAAGGATGAACAATGTAAGAGTGAATGAGAAGTGAGTTCTTTGTTTCATGGAATGAGGTGTAATGGAAAAAATAGATCATTAAATTGGACAATATATTTAGTTTATAATAACTCGGTTTTGCAAGAGTTTGACCTTCATATCCTCCAATGCAGATTATGATGAAATTTTAGTTCTTGAACCTTATTTATTGTTGAAATATCAATGATATTATTCTTTCTCTACATAATTTGGTATCAAAACGTGGAAAATGGAAGAAATAGAGAAGTGGATGAAGAAGATGAGATAATAAAAAGAAGAAAGAGATAACAAGAAAGCATGAGTTGTGGTTTGAACAAGATCTCAAATGAGATTACGAGAGATGTGGAGAAAATAATGGAGTTGATAGAAACTACAAGCATAGAGAAAGGAAGAAGTAAACTTTTCTTTGAGATGGAGAAATGGGTCAAGTGGCCATTAAATTTCATTGTGAGGAAGAGAAAGAGAGAGAAACTATGAAGAGAGACAAGACAAGAAGAAAGGAAGTGAAACAAGAAGAAGAGGTTGAGAAAGAAAGGAAAAGAAGTTCTTAAGGAGATAGTGTATGAAGAAGAGAGTGATGAAGTGAAGCAACAAAGTGATGAAGAGGAAGAGCTCATTGATGGAGCTTCTCAAGGGGCTAAAGAGCCTCAAATTTTTAAATTTGACTATGTCTTTGAATGTTTGAATGCAAGTACACAAAGAGAAGAATAAGAGGAAAGAAATGATGCCTTAAATGAAGAAACAGAGAGCAAGAGTGAAGAAAAGATAAAAGAATAATATTTTGGGCAAGCTCAATATCACTATGAAGTAGCTAAGGGTGAAAATGTAGCAATTAGTGTTATGAAAATATCATGGAGAGATCTCACAAGCATGTGGAGTTGGATTAGTGGAGAAGATGAGGTCAAAGTCAATATGAAGTGCTAGAGAAAACTTGGAGAATGAAGAAGACAATGAAAATTAAGGTATAGGTCAAGAAATGGAGGTGAAAGATGAATTAAATCATGATATGGATGAACCAAATCAAGTGAATGATGAGAAAAAGGACAACAATCATGGAGAATCATATGCAATCAAGGAAGAGCAACATCAACATGTACAAGAAGTAGATATGATGATTGAAGAAGAAGATGAAGATGAAGAATCCTATGGAGAACCATACTTCCTTCATGAAGAGAAAGTGAAAGATGAAGTTCAAACAAGGAACATCAATGAAGGAAAATATGATGAACTAGTTGAAGATGAAGCTCAGACTAGAGTGAAGATGAAGAAGCGAAAAAAATGGAAAAAGAAGAAAAAGACAAATCTATGAGTTCTAATCTTTCCTACCCCTAGAGTATGATGTAGTAGCATCCTATAAATAATCCATAAGGAATTTAATTAGCTTTTCAAGTGTGATGGTAGTGTGCCATAGGTCATTAGGTGCTATTATATGTCTTTGGTGGTGTCTAGGCCTTTCAAATTTCAAATGGGGCATTTTCCCTCCAAAATGATAATTCAAATTGTAATGGTCATTTTAGTGTGATTTGAGGATTTTGGATGTGTACTTGAAGCTCATAATATTTTTATGGGTGGAATGAGACATTATGTGGGTAATTATGACATTCTAGAATCATTTGTCATATCATAAGCTAGTCATGCTAAACTTAGACCTTTAAGTAACCCCCTTTTGAATGGAATCTCATCATACTTGTAACTAACCAAAATGAGAAAAAAATCGAGTAAGGGTTAGATGGAGAGTCTATGATTCATAGTGTAACTGTAATTTCTCATTCTTATCTAGATATGAATCAGATGTAAGAGTTTCAAGAGTTATTGAAAGTGAAAAACTCAATTTATGATTTGTACATGTTAATTTAGATGATGGTATACTTGTGTTCTTGTGATATTGTAACCTTAAAATCTTGTATCATGTATTGTGAAAGGGATTATGATTAGTAATATCTTTATATTGGGTGATTACATGCATTGGAAAGATTCATCATTTTGTTAGTGAGGCTTGGAAACTTGAAGAATACTAGTCTCAGTTTTGTGGAAAATCACCTAGAATTTTGATACAGGTGTTCTTGGAATATTTATGGTAGTACTCATGTTCATGTGTATTCTTCTTGATCTCAGAGTGGACTTCTTGTCCTCAGAATAAATGCAACGTTATTTTAAGCTTAGTGATGAGATTGTGAGTAATAATACATTGATTTTCTTTGATAGTTCTTGTACTTTTCTAACTTTGTGATTTTGATCATCCATGCATGGTTTAGAATGTATGATCTATAAAATGTATTAAGCATGTTGGGTGATGATCTTTGAGAAAAGTAAGTAGTTATGTTGACCAAAATCTTATAGGTACGCATTTGATGCCTTTGCATGTTCAAAACCCTGAATAGGTTGTGGATGTGTATAACAATGAAGAAATTCTATGATTTTCTTAATCTATGGAAATTTCATAAGATTATTTAATGACCTAATTAATGTTGAGAGGTTTATAAATTAATACCAAGAGAGTAAGGCTCATACTTATTGTCTTTCTTTCATGCTAGGGTTTTTAGAAAAACCCCGGGGTTTTAGAAAAACCCCGAACTCGAATTGTGATTTGAAGGTTTGTCAAGGTAAATTCATTTTGACACTACATTCGATGAGGAAGGTGTTTGACACTATTGAGATAAGTAGATGAAGTTATTTGATCTCTGAAATAATATTTCTTTGCATGTAAGTTCATATCTTGCTAACCGTGAAGAATCTTTGTTTTCTAAATGTACATCATGGGATGGTTGGCTTTGTTGAAGGATATTTGTTATTTTTCATGAGTTACTAATAAGATAACCTTGTTCACATGGTTTATACAGGCCCTCATACAAAATTTCAAGCCTTAAATCAAAGTTCAATGAAAGTTATAGCTTATTCTTACCTCTCAGGCTATTATGAGTTGCTGATCAAAAGTACAACTAGGGCATGACCATTAGAAACTCAAAAAATAGTATCTTGCTCCAAATTTCTCAAGATAACATGACAATGGACCCTATAAGGGGATTGGGATGGAATTTTTGGAACCAAGGGTGAAATCTACAGGAGAACTTTACAGTCTTCTCCCGGGACTAGCAAATAGTCATACACCTAGTCTAAGGATTAACTCTACAAAGGAAGTGGACCCTAAACTTGCAATACAAACCTGAAACTAGGAACATTGAAGAATGGGATTAATGAGTTCCAAATAATGTGGGAATTATGGATTTAGTCTTTTCTACTAAATGTTAGAGTGTGATCGGTAAGAAGGGTGGTCTAATTGAACCTTGTGAGTCAAAGAGAAAAGGGTGGATTCGAGGAGAAGTGTTGGGATTTGGGGCTTAGAATCTTGGGCACACATTGGGGTTGGTAAAGATTCATTGTAAATTTATTCATCTCATGATGGGTGTCTCTAGATCCCTCCAAGCATATTACTAGCAAGAGCCTTGATCTCAAGAGACTAGAAGGGAAGTTTAGGAGCTACCTAAGGGAAGTTTGATGTATGTGACATTTGGTGTCAAATGATAGTGGAAACCTTACTTGTTTGTAGTGTATAATAGGATTATTGAGCTATGAATCCTTGGAGGAAGCCAAACACCCAAAACTTGCATGCTTGAGAAAGGAAACTAGTCAAGAAGCCCAAGGAGAAGGATGATCGATCCAAGGATGAACAAGGTAATAGTGAATGAGAAGTGAGTTCTTTGTTTAATGGAATGAGGTGCAATGGAAAAAATAGATCATTGAATTGGGAGAGATCCTTAGTTTAAAATAACTTGATTTTGCAAGAGTTTGACCTTCATAGACTAATCAATTGATCCTCCAATATAGAGTATGATGGAAGTTTAATGCTTGAACCTTTTATTGTTGAATATATCATTGATATTTTTATTTCTTTGCATCATATATAAGTTGGACAATCTAGATATTAATAACCACATAGATTATGTGTGTATCACTTAAGTTAATAAAAATAAAAATGCGTAAAAAACATACAAAATTAATGTCCATATTAAATTCTTACTTTAAGATCTCACATATCACCACACTTGTTGGCCACTCTCTCTAGGGTTGTCACTAATGTGTAGTAATAAAACTTTTGATTTATAGATCTGATTTTATTCAAGCATTTAATTCATTGAGGTAATAGAAGCAATCGACATACGATAGTTATGTTGTTCTTTTTGTTTTTGTTTTTGTTTTCATATGATAGTGACATGACATTCAACGGTATAAATTTTTAATTATTATGTATGGTTTATTTGGTTTCTTTTATTTTAAAACCTAATATACACATCTTTGTCAATAAAAATTTGATTGTTATCATTGTTTTCGATTTTTTTTTGTTTTAAGCTTTTTTAGGCACAATTTATTTAACATTGAGAGGAGGGTTATGAGTTGTGTTTTATTCTTGGGTAGTTTTTACTCTCCTCTTTTTCTATCCTTCCCAACAATTATTGTTGAGCTTATAATTCGGTCAATATGTACTTCATTGGTTGGATTCTTTAATTTGACCAATCCTTTCCTAGTTCGATGCATTGAGCAATATTCATGAATGCAATGTTTGAGAAAATCTTAGTTTGCGGTCTCTATGCACCCCATAGAGGAGTGGTATTCACACAATGCTCTACAAAACCAACTTATTTGTTTACTTAAAGGGATACATTACATAGAGGTCTTATGGAATAAATGCATTTGAATAAATTTAGCATATAGTAGCTTTCTAAATGGAAATGATCACATGGCTTAATTTTTGTTCTAAAATTGTGGCTTCATAAGCTCTTTTTTTTCATAGAATCACGAATATAAACTTATTAGTTTTCATTTGTGAAAAACATTGGTTCTAATGTTCCTTAGCCAAAGTTTTCTAGAATAGTTGAAACCTTCTTTATCAAAATTCAATATGAAATTATTTTTATTTTCACATAAAAACTAATTGTTGTTTTTGAGTTGTGTTTTATTTTGGCATTTTTACTCTTTTTTTTTTTAAACACAAAAAATATCCTTCTTGGTGTTCTTTTGAGAGGAGGGTTATGAGATGTATGTTTATTCTTGGAAATTTGTATTGTTGTGAAAACAACAATAAACTCTATTGACATTGGTATTAGCCCACGTAGGAGTGTATTCATGCCTTGCTCTATGTCAGTCCTTTGAGAGGTATGCTAATGAATCTTATGTTATTCCTTTGAAAGGCACATTAATGGCACCCATGTTAATTGTTCAAGAGGTGTGTTAATATTATTTATTTGTTCTTTTTGTTTATGAAGGATAACATGATAGAATTAATGGTAGTCAAAATAAACATTTAGATTTAAGTTTGGAAATATTACTTACGCATGTGGGAAAAGTTTTACAATAAATATTAATTGATTATTTCATTATGTATTTTTAATTAGAGAAGACTTGTTCAAAATAAACATTTCCAAATTGAAAAGGTCAAAATCAACCTCTCAAAGTTAGCATTTTAAAATGTGTGTTAAAAGTCCTTTGGCATAAATGATATAATGTAACACCATATGTTATTAATGCATTGCTCAATTCAAAATATCAACACAAAATATGTCTAGAAATTTATAATATTGATACGCTATAAACATATGATTTACAAAATGATTCAACTATTTGTTGTGCAAATTATTCAATTAAAATAATTTAATATTGTGCAAATTATACTAAATGTTAATGTATTATTTTTGTTTTTGTTGTTGTTTCTTAATGGTATGGAAACCATTGTTTTTTGTTTTATCACCATATATGAAACATTTTCCATACTTGTCAAGTAAACCCTTATGAATTAGTTTTAACTGGAATGATAAAACAACTTATCAACTTTAGATGAAAGAATTTTTTTCTCGATTCATCTACCACTTTGAATCAAGTTTGTATATATGAATTTTTAATTTTAGTTTTCTCCTATGTTTTTAAATGATACACAAATTTTGAATTTTTGTGTTCTCCTCTATTTTTAATATTTGTTTGTCTTATAAATCCTTGTAACAAAAACATAGATTTCTGATACACATTTTACAAGTAAATTAAATTTGAGATATGATATGGATTTAATCAAACAAATGAATGATTAAATCATGGAAGCATAACACTTACATAAGAAACAACTCAAGAAGGAAAAGAGGAAATATAATCTATGTAGGGAATGGTGGAAAATGAATTAATAATTCCATTGTGTTTCTCTCATCCTCATTCCTTCTCCCTTCCCTCTTTGAGAAAAGTATGGTTTAAATCGGGTAGGCCAATATTATGTGTATCATATATGTAAAAATTTATCGACAAACCATGTTCATTGGGAATTGTTTTTATCAAATAAACCATGTTCATTAGGGTTGTCATACAACTTTGCAATTAGGTCACAAATTTTAATTATGTTTCAAATTTTGTGCATCTTAAAACATAAAAATATATATATGAATATATATATATATATATATATATATATATATGAATGTATATATGTACATACATATTTATTTATATGCATATATAAATAGTATTTATGTAGATGTATGTGTGTATACATGCATGCATGTATACATACATATATTCTGTGCGCACACACATACTGTATATTTGTGTACATATATAAACATAAATGTTTGATGGTTTGAATAGAAAATAGTTTTTTTAAACAAAGATAAGATTCTTCGATTTACAATTAGTGGCCACAATTTCAAAATATTTATATGAATTACACTAAAAGAATTTTTTCGAAAAATGGAGTTCCTTCAAAAGATGTCATAAACACAAGTGAGATATTAGAAAGGAATACATACTCAAAGTTTGCTAGCTCTAAAATATTGTAAAACAAACTAATTGTATAAGCCCTTATTTTAAATTTAAATTGAAACATATTACAAAAATGTAGGCATCCCTATAGTCAAGTGAATTTCAAAAGGACATAATCTGCGAGGTTTCAAAGGAGATAAATAATAATAATAAATAGTAATGAAAAGAATTAATTCTAAATGAGACCCACCATTTACTCAAAATATAAAATAGAGACAAAAACATTGAACATGACATGCATGCATTTACTTAAATTAGTGAAATCACATCCGCTAATTCTTAACCAATTGTTAGATACTAAAGTCAAAATAAATAAATAAATAATATATTGTTTTTGTTACAAAATGATGAGACCATGAATTGTCTCATTTAAGCCAAAAACTAACAAATTTTTCTCTTCCATAAAATAGTTTTAAAGTGATTTTAGATGTAGTTTTAAGAAATTATGACTTGTTTAAAGTAAAATATATGATATATATCGTATATTATTTGAGATCCAATGTAATTTGAATTGTTAATGATTTCTAACATTTCTTGGAAAATTGATGTAGTATCTCACATATGCATATCGAGTTAGTCACAAAATATTAGTGTTGAAGTTTTTGAGCACAAGGATACATTAGTGGAGATTTAATCGAGTGTTTTGAGCCATCCACGATGCTTTGATACAAAACTAGCTCCAAAGTATTTTTCTCTAGAAAAACCATTCAAAATTAGATTTACAATATTTAATCCACATAGCATTTATCCAAAACTAGTTCTAGGATACTTCAAAAACTTTTGTGATTGTTGCGATCCTAATTTTGGATACTCTTGATAATATGAAATATCTTTAAAGGTATATAGTGGCTCGAGGTGCTTTCAAAATATCCTATTTTGGGGAATACGATCAACACAAGGAAAACATATATAGAACATCCAAAGTTCCAAGGAAGAAGAAAATGACTATTAGTTGGTAGACTACACCCATTCAAGGAAGATAAAACAAGGGATTTAATATGGTCAAAACCTTGAAGATAGCATTCTCTAAACTGTCTTCTAGAAAGTTTTGATGAATTATTGTTTTGTTAGGATTTTTAAGTAGAAATAAAGGTCATCATCCTTGAAGCATAGGAATAGGCATGCAAACATGATTTCTTGGGATGTTGACCAATATTAGAGGATTTAGTTAGGAAGATTTGTTGTTTTGTTAAGGTTGTAAGTAAAAAAAAGGTCATCATCCTTGTAACATAGGAATAGGAATGCATGCCTATTTTCTTGGGATGTTTGTCAAACTAAGAAGAATTGATTGAAGATGTTATGATATATAATATAACCTCCCAAATCTAAGGAGAGGATATAATGAAGATATATTGTAATAGAGAACATACTAAGCACATTTAAGTTTTTTCCAATATTTGTAAGACTTTGTTTATCAATGAGAATTTATATTATTTGAATAATTTTGTAGAATCTCAATTGATTGATTCATGTCCCATCGAAGAAAGGAAAGCGATGAACTACTCAACTCGAGGAGGAAGGAATTTTTTTGGTATTTCTAAAGTTGATTGGTTTCTATTTCGAGCATGTGATTTATGATTGTTAAGTGGTTTATAACTTGGCACCTAACACACTTAGATCTATTTCACAATGTTATTTTGATTACTTGAATTATAATTATTTATTTTTGTGCACTTTAAGGTGAATCAATTTAATATTTATTTATGTAATTAGATAAGATTTGATTTGATATCAACAATTTAAATTTGGTTAAGATATCAATAAAGGCTTTAATTCAATTGTTTTCATAGTAGGAAGAATTGTCAACCGAAAAATCTCTTTAAACTATTGCAAATAACTCTGGACACCACCTAGATTGATATTATTAAACTAAAGTGAGATTTCAACAAACCCCATCACTTTTTGGAACTTTTCAGGAACATAGGTGATATTAGGGATTTTTCATTTGAAATTAGTTCTTTTGGAATAATTTCTAGGAATTTTCATTCAAAAATCATATATCATTTCTTTGATAAAGATCAAAAGTTATCTATAGTGAAAATAAATGATCTTCTCCATGACAATTAAAGTAAGTGAAACCCGATAGAAGCTCTTCCATAGATATAATTTTTTAAAGGAGAAGATCAATTCAATATTTTTTAGGAACTTTGTGTCAAAAAGGTAAACACATAGAAAAATTAGGAGGAATTAAATGTATGGATATGCGTACATACGTACATATACATACATACATACATACATACATACATACATACATACATACATACATACATACATACATACATACATACATACATACATACATACATACATACATATATATATATATATATATATATATATATATATATATATATATATATATATATATATATATATATATATATATATTCAACCCCACACCTCCTCCCCCTCCCTCTCACAACAAGTCATAGATAGTGTAAACTAACCAAATAAGGTAGGGAAAGATGAAAAATGTAGGAGGATCACAACTATCATCACATAAATCATCCTAGAGATAGATACACTTGTTCAAAAGAGGATAACCATTAGTTAAAAAATAAAACAAAGAATTGAGATTGAACCCCAAGAAAGTAGTCTTCCAACTACCCTAGGCGAGTCTATAAAACCTAACAAGATAATCTATAACATCTATTGGAAAAAATGGGAGATGAACATGATAAAACAACAAATATAGGGGTTGGTGTAGGGAAAAAATTTACCTACCCATATCATTGAACCAAGATGAGGAAACTCCTCTAAAAACATATCCCCATCCATATTACCACTTTTAGGGGATAGCTTGAGAGGACCTTGATCAGTTCTTATTTGAATTAAAATTGTTTTATCAAATATATGACTACATAACTGATCACCAAAAAGAAAAAAATCCCCTCCATACTCAAATATTCAACCATGTGTTGGTTTATGGAGTTCTGACCAAATCCCATCCACACATGGGATGATATGGAAACATAATTTTGAGATAAGTATTAAGATTATTATAGAGTAGAAGATTCTAAAGTATAAATCATTATAATAAAACAAAAGGATGATGAAAGCATTGAAGGTTATCTTAACATGTTTCTCTTTGTGCATAAATGGTGCAAAAATGGACTAGACCAATAATTGAGATTTTTTTATGATAGGATCATAAGATGAGTCTTGAGAGACACAGTAAACCTTATAGGAAAAGGAGATGTGAATAAACTCAAAATTTTAGATATTGGAGAATTATGTAGAAATTATTTGTGATCTAGGGCTATAATTCAAAATAATAAACAAGGAAAAGGGTAAAATGAGAAAGGCCAAATGATGGAAGAATTTTTAAATATTAAAATAAATATTTTGGTAAATTTAAACACCATGTTAGGATTGGGTCCAAACAAAAACTAAAACCAATAAACCTTTATCCATGTATTGCCCTAAGTGCGAAAAGAAAAACATACACTTTGAGATTTTCATCTTGATAAAATAAATGTTTATAATATTTGTGAGAAAAAAAAATTTACTAATCAATGTGATTCACTCCCTATGATTACAAATCATATAAAGAGAAATACAAAATTTGAAGAGGATCTTAACTATGTAGGACAAAGACAATTTTTTTCCTAAAATCATTTTTCTCCATGTGCTCCTATAAATTGGTCTCGAAATAGTGTACTAAGTATGGTGTACTCCAAATCCTCCAAAATAATGGGATCATTTACCCTCACAGAAAGGATTAATCAACCATGATGTAGGCCTAGTTTCATTTAAGATATAAATTTTGCATTTAAATCATTTCTCTTCATGTGTTGGTGTATTTATTCAAGCTTGCACTTGGAGGTCTCACCGAAACACATTCAAACCGCATTAAAGGATAGCATTATTGAGATAACTTCATAAATTCTATGTTATTTGTTATCTTAATTATGTAAACATTACACATACCCTATAGTAACACATAAAAGAACACAATAAATTTCCATTCTATTCATATATGAGGAAATATTATATACCTTATATGTGATAATGCAAATCAAACCCTAATACAACCATGAACTATAATTAAAATCTTACAATCTACCCCTATAATTATATGTAGATAGAAAATCTATGCACTAGGGTACATTTCTATGTCCTAAAGCATGCTAATATATACATGATTCCTAAGCAAGAAAACTAGTGGTTGATAACTCTGTTTGGCCTTTTTCTTTATCTTTTGCATTCTTGTTGGCTTTACACATCCTACAACTTTGTCCAGAACTTGACTTATTTATCTTATGGCCTCAGACACTAGTTCTTGGCTAGGATAGAAGCGCCTAAGTGCTCTTGTCCCTCCGGGTGCTCCTAACCCTCTCTATCCTTTTCTTACCCTTTTGGGTCTCTTTTACCTTTTGGGCATCTTTTTGTAATTTAGGTTGGCCTTCCAGTTGTCAATTACAAAATTCAAACAAGGGAATCATATATATATATATATATACTTAGTTACTTCTCCAAAATAAGGGGCCATGCACTAACCATTATCTACTATCACCTAAGGTTGCATCTAAGGAACAAGGGCATTACAAAGCATACATCTAGCACATCCATATAAAGGAAAAGGGATGCATCAATCTATATACACAATATAGTATCGAAGTTCACTCTATTTCTTTTCACACATTTGCATATTTGGAGCTATTTAGATTTTCCCGTATCATAGTACAACTGACACAAGGAAACCTAGGGCATCATTACACACACATTCACACATAACTACATGGATTCCGAGATGTAACGCAGCGCTCAGTTGTAAGATAACTCATTGGGTGACCATTAGAGTCAGTCTAACTCCCCATTATGCATCTTATTTATTAGGTTTGATGTGTTTTGTGGGTATGTGCAGCTAGCTATCTATTTTTTAGGTTACAAGCACGACCAGGTGACTTTGGAGAAAAAAGAGTGACAAAACAAGACCAATAACGAAGCTCTTCTAGTCCGAGAAAAGGAAAGAACTTGAACATCTGAGTAGACACTAGCACCTAGATCAGTCACTAGCACCTAGGCGCTCATGTCCTCCTATGGGTGATTTTGTTTTGCACATCTCTCGAGTTCTAAAACCTTCGGTGAGTCTTAACGACACTCTTCTTAGTTTGTCCCAACAGTTCCTCAGCCCAAATCACTCAAAAATCAGCTAAGGCATCTATCTATCTCACTTTCTTAGGGTTTCATATTATTTATTTATTTTCTTGTCCATTTCTTGTATTATATCATTTATATATCATAGGTTTATGTAGTTACGCTGAAATTAAGAATTAATTCGATTTAAATTAAATCAATATCCTACCATATGGAACTCTCATGAATTAAAAGTGAACTATGACTGACCATCCATCTAAATTACAATGGACATCTATTTATAGTTTTGGACCATCAATATATTCTTGAAAATATCCTTTCCCATGTGGAGGTACAAATGACATACATTTAGAAATCATTACTTGAATACTTGTGATCCCATATCTTCTACAAATCCTTGAATCTTGTGTTTCCACTTGTTCCAACTAGCGTGCTTTCACAAATCTAGTCAATTCATGCTCATGTCTCACTCATATTTTGTGACAACCTAATAATTTTATTTTATTTTCTCAAAAACACTCACCAACATCTCCCCACATTGAATTACTTATTCATCTTCAAACAAGGTTTTTACTCCTTCACAAAGGAATAAAGAATGAATTTGACATAAATAATCTAAAGAACAAAAAGAATAAATAAAATACTCTAAGGACTTTAGGGCTTTATTTATCAAAAAATCAATTATTTTGTCCCAATCAATTATCAACCTATCCCCTTTGTCCTGATTTAAATTTTTAAGTGATTTAATCCTATTTCATTCCCTTTTATAAATTTAAATGTGTTTCTAACTAACATATATAAACGATATAAAATATTGCAACATGAGGCTATTTTGATTTAATTAACTTCAACATTAATTTCCAAATCATAATAACACTTCTACAATGTGACTATCGATTTAAAAAATGATAAAAAGAGGGAAAGAGTGCAATTATCCTTTTAATTCAAAACAAAGGACATTTAGATGTGCAAAATGGATAAATGAGTTATTGTGACCTTGAAGATGTTTTATTTTTATTCTAGAACCTAAAACTACCCTAAGGTAGAAAAAAGTACAATAGGATCGGTTTGTAGTATATAGTTTTGACCTTTTTATGGTCTTGACCCCTCTTGAAATTAGAGTCTAAAATTTCTTGTGCCCTTGATAGCTTGGAAATGTGATTTTTATCAAACTATAGTCATTGCACATGCAACAAGGGTCTTTGAATTGATTGATCATCATCTCAAACTGAACCATGGATCATAAGTTCTATAGAACAAACATTAGCTAGGTTGTGGACACCCCTATGCACTGCCAATGTTGCAACTACTTGAATATGGCTCAAACCATGTGTCATTCTCCTAGCATGTGATATCCATCGCGGTGCAACCATACTTGACAATCATGCTTTGACAATGCCTTTCTTGAGTTTCACACTTGCTCAAATACTTGAGAAGGGTCACTTTTCTTGCTTGTGGAAAGAAGATGGAGACTCCTAGACCTGGGAGGAGACTTCATACCTATAAAGGGTGTTGTCCTAATGGATTTTCACTAGTTACTTCTCTTTCTAATGAGTAATAATTACATTTTGTGTTTACTTTAACATGAGGAAAACATAAAGTTCAGGACCTTAAATGAGGCGTCATTGACTTACTTATATAGGTTTTTATGATTGTTATGTTGTGAAAGGTGACAAAATGGAATATTATTTTTTCTTGGTTTTCTTCCCTTTAGGGTTTCACTTAAATTTTGTGAACTCTTGTGTGCTCTCTTACATCTTGCTCTTGTGTATGGTTGTGTAATGTATATTAAGAACACGTATGGTTAATGAATGATTGAATGGTTAATTTTGATGGATCACACAAGTATAATTAATTTATAAAAGTTTTTAGGACTGATTCACCCCCTCAATCCATTATCTTTGATAACAATTAGTAGTAGAGAAAGGTTCTTCGAAGCAATTTTTACCACTTAAATGAGATCTTTGAAGCACATGTATGATAGGTAGTCAAGTTCAAAATGAAGGAAATACTCATTGAGAATGAGATCTTTCTTGAAACCCTTGGATTTTTGTATATGGAAGTCTATTCTTGGTGTTTGTACTCTCGTTTCCAATTCTCCACTTGATTTGGCTAAATCTAAGTCCCATGAAGAAGACAGAGTAGGTCCTTATGTTGATCTTGAAGCAGGTTTCCCTGAAGGTGAATATGAAGAATCTTTTGAAGACCTAGTAGCTGAACTTGAAGATGACCAAGATGAAGAAGATGTGTTTCAACATATAAAGACAAAGGAAGAGGTCAAAGAGTTTTATGAAGCGGTGATGACTTGTTGTAAGGTAGATTAGTTGGATTTTGATGCCTATATGCCTAAAGTGTGATTAAGTAATAGTGATCATAAGTATGAAGAATTTATCATCCCGGTAAAGAATCCATTTGAAGTTGTTATCAACAACCCACCTCAAGGAATAATAGAAGGAGAGGTTGTCACCATCTCAGGTATGTGATGCATTTTAGTGTTTATCATTTCTTCTACAAGAAATATGGACATAGGACTCAGTAGATAAGTTGAAGAAAGAGGATAAAGAGTAGTCCCAAATGAAGGCATAGCATGATGGAGTAAGTTTTCTAGTATATTGTGAGAGGCCTAGAGGTATGTTGGTCTTGATTAAAGGTTTTGAGACTAGTTTATGAGTTTGTATTTTTCCAAGTAGGAACAAGTACCACCAAAAGTTCATGTTTGTTTTTATGAAAATAAGATGAGGATACTACAAAAGGAGGTAAAATCATAAGGTTATCTTTCTTTAAATGATGCATCATGTATATGAAGAGTGCTTTAAGATCCGTGACATCGATATTGAAGCCTTTAAAGTGTGAGGAGACCTTATTTAGGTTCATATCAGTCTGTTGTAAGTTGAGCATATTGTTTTAATAAATAATTCAAGTCTAAGGAGTTTTAGCCTTATATCAACATGGTATTATGGTGTGATACGTGCAATATTACTTAGAGTATCAAGAATATATGAGGTTGGATGTTTTGATTCAAATTATGACTCAAGGTATGCTCATCGATATGTTTGATAAGTTTGATCTATTGTTGATAGTTGAAGACTTTTCAAATGATAGAAGGTATTGGCATAAGGTACTTGTGCTTATTATCCAAATAAAATTCATGGTAGCTATGTTATTCAAGACTAAAAATTTGAAAAAATTGTGTTTAAAGATATAAAAGGATGACTGTAAGGTCTTGGCCATGACATCTATGTACACCGAGTTTGTTTGAAGGATCAACTCAAATAGATCGAGTTTCAAGTCTGAGGAGTGTGAAGTTCCCTCATTGGTGACATAATGACTAGGAAAGTTTTGTTAGCATCAAGACAAGTTTTGGTGTTGTATTTGGTAATGTTAAATTAGTGAGAATGCCTTGAAGGAATTGATTGAGTTGAAGGCATAGTACATGAGTAAGCTGTTAATCAGTGGAGAAAATAACTAAGGTTTGATTTCTCTGAATATTCCTTGGAGATCTTAAAGATGAGTGGGATATCTATGACTTGGAAATTGAAACTGTGAGTATGTTGAGGACAATATCAATCTATTAATATTGAGCTTAGGGTTTCAAGATCTCATTTAGGTTTGTAGAAGGGATAGTATGTTGTTATGTTTAATCAAAATAAAGGTTTGAAAATGTTTTTACAAGTCATGATAAGGTCTAGAAAAGATGATCTCATAGTATGTTGGACATGGTATAGTAATTTAAGGTTCTAAGAAGAATTTGAGTATGTGAGACCTAGATGACAAGTATGAATTTTTTCATTTTAATGGCTTACCAAGGAAGATAATGGTATGAATCTCTTGATAGGACTCAATGAGATGGATAGGTTGTTTGAATAACTTGAAGGTATGTTACATTCTTAGTTTACATACACAGATTTTTACCGTACTTGGGGAAAAATATAGGTTTATTCATCATCCCTTGAATCATGAAGAATAAGTATAGTCAAAGTAATAAGTTGCATCAATTAGTGGTGTCAAGGAAATCTGAATTTATTGCTTTGAATGAAGGTGAGTCTATCAAATCGGTCAAAGTAAGTCAAAGGAATTATTATAGAAGATGGTGTGTGTACCATCAAGAACATTTGTTGTAGGGTTGCAATCATAAGAACAAGGTGCTCCATAGATGAGAAGACATTTGAAAGATCATTGAATATCTCACCATGATATAGAAGTGTGAAGGTTGAAGACTCATAATTATTATGTAAGGTGTAGACACCAATTTTTGGTATCCTTTGTCCTTCATCCCGTGCTTGATCCCTATCATCATCATTCCTCATATACATACCTCTCTTCTCATTAACATCCCCTTTCCCTCCTAAATTTCATTTATTCCTCTAATTGTTATTATTATACCTTAATCCTCGTCCTAATCATATCACTAATTTGTCTTCCCCGTACATCCTTAATAATCTTTCATTAGCCATAAATCCTCATCTAATCATGTTATCCTCCCTAAACCTCATTTTTATCATCCCTAGGTTCTCATCTACCCCTATTTAATACTTTCTTATCTCCCAACCACTTTTTATCTTCCTTAAGCACCCCTAACCCACATTAACCACCAAAACCCTAATTTCACCTCATAGGGGCTCTTTGCATCGAGCTAGTTACATTTCCATCGCCCAAATCAACTGGTTGTCACAATCATCGGTGACCCATCCAGCCATTGACCCTATAAATATGCCCATACCCTTCTCTCACTAGGATGTAATTTTTGAGACTTTGGGCTTTCTTACGATCTTGGCTTCATTTCTTACTCTTCTTTGCAATTGTTATCACCATCTTGGAGCTACTTTGGAGATCTTGTGCATCACCTTTGGATATTTGAAGTTCTCTCTTTTCTTGGTATCACACTTTTACATGCTTGGAGTCCCCATTTCCATCCCATCACTATTGTGCATTGCTTTGTAGGTTCATCAACCATCTCGAAGCTTTGTTCTCATTAGTCATCATCAATCTCTCTCTGTAGTTATTATTTTCCATCCATTTTCATCCATTAAACCCTAGATCCCTTCCCGATCTTCATCGAATCTACACAGTCATCATTGACCACATGATTCACATATGTTTGATTTTCTTATTCCATTCAACCCCTTAGATCGATCCCCCAAATACCAATCTTGTCATTCTACACACCTGTTGCTTTAGATCTCATCTTCATCATACTCAGTCATCATTGACCTAGCCTAGTCATCATTGAATTGGCCCTATTATCAATTATCATTATCTCATTAGATCCATCAATTTTCTTGCATCTTTTCTATTGTAATCAGATCCACACTCTCTACATCATCTCAACATCATCTTCACTCCCATATCAACTTCAAACTAGTACCACATATTTTTATTTTCTACATCTCTTTTTGGTTTATACTACCCCATCATCACGTTGATTGTGCCTTGCGAGTCTCGGGTTGTCATCAACCCCACCGGGTTTGATTTGGTTTTTTTAATCATTTATTATTATCAGATATGCATTTTATCTTATCTAGTTCATCTCATCTTTTTGCTCCAAGTTCATATTTTGCTACATATTATCACTTATATATCATATTTTATCTATCTTTTATCAAAGTGGGTTGAGATCCATCCTAGGAATTTTTCACTTCTCGGGACCGCAAAATGTCGGACAACCCACCATCCTATCTACTAATCCATTTTTGTGTTGAGTTTCTTTTTGTTGTAGGTAATCAAGCTCACTACTGAGGAGGATCTTTTGCGCTCGTATCCATCATCATCTCATCTAGAGGTAGCCTTAAACCCTCTCATTATTAGAGTTGCTTATTTTCTTTGTTACCATTTCACTAATTTGAAACATGAGTGAGAAAATTCGATCAACATTATGGCATGCCCAATGGGACCCACCCTTATTTAATGAGTTTTTTTCATTTTTTTCATTTCCATTTTAGAGTAGGTATTTACCTTAGCTCATTTCACCTAGGTGATTTATTCACCTTTATTGTATTTATCCTCACCCACTTATTCATTTTTCCCTATTTTCTCTTTTTTGCATCTTCTTCCTTCTTTGATTGCTTGACTTCATGAATTTCACATTTTGATTTTGGACTTAAAAAGAACCTCTTCATACTTTCTTGAAAACATAGTCTAATTAAGAGGTCAATTCTTTGCATTCACTTCTTCCACACACATCCAAAATGCACACATCAATTTACACATCTTAAACATCTTCTTCAAGTGGAACTATTGGGATTTCATCACCCAAGAAAAGCCATGGTGTTTGGCCTGCGTTATAATTTTTTTGACTATCGGTATATTAGATAAGCCCGACACCCTTATCATTGTGGTGCGTGAAGTGTGGGGGGTAGGCCCCAATATTAGGCCCCATACCAGTAGTCATCACATATTTGAGCCTCACGTACCTTGGGTATATCGAGGATGCCATCCAAAACAACCTGAAACCATCCATAGTTTGGCCATTTCCTAGGTTCCCTTTGAGCCCATTTTATTTTTCTTTTCACATTCTTCTAATAAGCAAGATAATTAAAATTTGTTGTGTGACTTGTTTGAAATATTAAAATCAACATAGTTTCTTGTTTTATTGTTTCATGCCCGTTATTACACATTCTCAAGAAAAAAATGGAACAAACCACATCATCCAACAACATTCCTACTTCCAACATTCTTCCCAACAAACTTCATCTTTCTATTATCTCTTCCACCCCTTGGTCACTTCTTCTTGATAGTTACCCAACCTATGGTTTCCATTCCTCCTCTCCATGAGTCCCAAGCTATCCAAAAAAACCCCATGTTGAGACTAACCCCTTTGTTTCCATTCCTTCTAGACCAGCTACACCCCCATCTATCATTTCCTTTAGAGACCTTTGGACCTCCTACCATCCCTCGTGGATGTGGAATTTCAAGAGACTCCTTGATGCCAACCCTATTTCTCTTCATGACTACCTTCTTTGTAAATCTACCAATCTCCCCATTGATGGACCCCCTCTTCAAAAATTTATGCTTATCATTCTCACCCGAATCCACCCAAGTCCTCACATCACAAACTTGTGTGTTCTTCCCAAGAGCCATGAATGAGCTTTGCCATGGCACAACATGAACTTGGCTCCCATCAATCTTCCTCTACAATCCCCAAACTCACCAATCCACTCAACTGGTGGTCCCCATTCCTCCCAATCTTCCTCGTATCAACACCACACCCACTTCTTCCATCCCCATCACTTCTCATCTTTGTCATCATTAGCACCCCTACCCAAACATTGCAAGAGTCCCATTTACTTCCTCCACCACCCGAACAACATGATCAAACTTTGGTCCCCATCTCTACATCCCATGTTCCACAAAATCATCACCTCACAACCTCATCCTTTAGAGTCTATCCAAACTCACCAACCTCCCTTCAAAGTGCCTTTCACTACATCTTCCTAATCAATCTACTCAAGCATCTCAACCACCCCATACTTATATCTCCACTCACCCCATGCAAGGTCAATCCAACATCCCCATCTCTCAACAATAAAAAATGCAAATCTTATCCATCTAATTACATCCCTACCTCTCAAAAACATCCTATTTCCCAACCCATTCAATCACAACCCTTCAAAAAATCTCCCCTTATCAACCACCCCTCAAACACCTACTTATCCACAACAATATCAATCTCATCCACAACCTCACCCATCCACTTCTTATATCCCACAACCTCATCCATTATCTCTCATCCTCATACATCCAATGACCCTATTCACACTTTGCTAAGTAGAATGGCCAATCTGAAGCCACTACTTTGGGGTCTAAAACCACCTTCTCTTATGAAAAAATTTGCAATGAGCCCATCAACCCATTGGTTCCCATAAAACCTTATCCTCCACATTGGGAACTCCCAAAATTTTCCAAGTTTAATAGTAAGGAGGACCCACAACAACATCTTTATGCCTTTAGGCACACATGTTACCTTATTTCTCATGACCAAGATCTTATGCTCCGTACTTTCCCTATGTCATTGTTGGTCGGCCCCCACTTTGATGGTATAACAAAATTCCTCAACATTCTCTATTCTCCTTCACCAACTCATGCAACTATTCCTAGAGCACTTTTCTATTAACATTGCACGTAAAATCACCATTACAGACTCTCTATGCCATTAGACAATTTGATGATGAATCTATATCATAGATTTCATTAATCACTAGATGGCATGGCATAATCAATCAATTATCTTTCTCCCTTCCATAGACCGAGCTAATCGAACTCTTTTCATGGTCTTGTGTGAAGCATATTTCTCCACTCTTTAGATCCAATCCTTCCAAAATTTTGAAGAGGCATTCACCATGGCTCGTAAACTTGAACATTCATGCCTTGAGAAAGGCCATGTCAAACTCGATCCAACAAACCAAAACCTGAATTCACTAAGTCATCTACCCATGGTGACAAATCTAAAAAATGGCTAACACCATCATAGTCAAATCTTCTTCCACGTCTACATCCCACACAGAGCCTCCACAAAGGGCTCCTAGACCAACTCCCAACTATACCCCTCTCGGGGAATCCTATAGTTCTATTTTTGACAAGTTAATGGTTGTGCATCTCATCCAACTTCCCCTATCCAACCTCTTGATGACTCATGACCAAACCCACATGGTATGTGAGGATCACTATTGTAAATATCACCAAGTCCATGGTCATGACATTGAAAAGTGTCACACCTTTAAAGATCTTGTACAATGGCTCATAGACCATGGTGACCTTCAATTAGATAACCCCAACACACCTCCTAATCAACCCTCTGATGTCTTCAAACAACCTTTCCCAACCATCCACCAAATAATCAAACTACTCCTCCTACATCTCAAGCACCCAATGCCCACACAATCAACACTCTAAGCCAAGAGTTAACATCATCACCTACACCTACCATCCCTTCATCTACTACATCCATGTCTATTTCAGACTCTTCTACAATCTTACCTACATCCATACCCATCTCTACATCCATTATATCTACATCAACTATACCCATGACCATTCCACCCACATCCACTCTAATCACATCTACTTCTCATCCATATCTACACCTACCACACCACACCCATTACATCTAGCTCCCTACCCATATCTATCCCAACATCTATCACAACATCCTCCTCACATAGCCCTCTATCTATGTCCCCTTCCATTCCTTTACCCATCACCACATCTATGGCTATAACCACTCCCATATCAACACATCAAACTTACTAAGTAGACATATCCCCCTCATATAATCACAAATGATCTCCCATCTCATCATCATCTCAACAACTTCAACAACTCCCACATCAACACCTACAAAACCTATACAATCCATGACCTCTCCCCATCTCGATAAGCCTCTTATCCAAACATCCCTTCACCTTCAACCCCCATATCCACAAAATATGCATCCAAATCATCCAACCCTATTTCTAAGGACCATCCCCTGTAGAGATCATTGTTATTCCCACTAAGGGAAAACCTTCACAACAAAAACCTAAAAACCTCAACATTCTTCCTCAAAATCTCTCACTCACCCACATAAAAAAATTTGGAGCTACCTCCTTCTAAGCCCCATCACTCTAAGCCATCTAATGTCTCATCATCAATCCTAGGAGCACCTCCATCTATTTTGGGGCCGACCCCTTCATCCAAATCCCCTATCATCAATAAATAGAATCAATCATCTATCCTCCAAAATAAATAGAATCAAACAACATCCATTATTCATTCCAAATCCTCAAAATCTAAATCAAAATCACAACCATCCATCTCCATTCTTCTCTCTAAAATCAAAATCAAAATCACCAATCTCCTCTTCTCCCAAGACCAAAAAAATCAAAGGCACCCAAAACCTCATAAAAAAAACACCACTCTTACCTTCATCTACCACTCCAAACCCAATTCATCTACAACCCACACAACCCCCTCATCAAAAAATCCCATCGGATCCTATTAAAAAATTCTTCAATGCCTTATTCAAGCATCTGCCATCACTCTTCCTCCCATCAAATATTTTGATTCACGTGGGCAAAAACCCACATGGTTTGATTCTAATGTCATTTTTGCTTATCATCGTACCCCTGGACATGATATTGAACATTATAGGGCTCTTCAAACCCTCATCCACAATCTTATAGAAGAGGATGACCTTCTCATTGAAGAAGACCATCCCCTCTCCATCTACTAGTGCATCCACATCCAATCACAATCCTTCAATCAAATCTTCATCACCCAATGCTTCTAAATCATCTTCTTCATCAAAAATTTTTTCAATTCCTCCCCCAAGCATTACTTCTCCCAAAGAAGGTCCCCCTCTATTTATTGATGTCATTCATATCACCACACACTCTCACCCTCATGATTCTCAACTACCTACTCAATCTAAGACCAAATTCATCATCACCACCCCATCTATGACCCCACTCCATCATCTTCTTCAAAATCTAAAGTATCCATCTTAGCTCCCCCATACCCAACAACCCATTGCCATCAAACAAAGTATTGTGAAGAAAGCTCCATCAAGCTCCTGTTAAGATGTCACTTTATGAGCTCATCCAAAGCTCCCCAATCATAGAATAAGCTCTCATCGATGCTCTACAACATATCCCTATCACTAGTGATGAGACTCAACCTTTTTTGGCCCTTGTTGGAGCACTCATAACTTCTTTCACCATCCATTTCTTTTGATGACTCTAAAATTCTTGATATCTCACCCTTGAAGACCATGACCTCCCCTTTTCATCATTTTTCACATCAATGATACATTCATCCGATGTTCAATGATAGAAAATGGAGCCAACATCAACATCATATCATCCCATACCTTTGATCAACTCAAGCTTCCCAACTCCATTTGTCACTCAATCACCCATGGTCCTTCGTGCTTTCAATGATTATGGCCCCCCCACTTTGGGCACAATTATTCTTCCCATCCGCGTTGGTGAAAGACTCCTTCATGAGCTCTTTTACATCATTGAGGGGGAGTTTTAGTATAATATCTTACTTTGGATGACCATGGATCCATGTGCCATGCATTGTGTCCCTTCCACTCTCCATCATTGCATCAAATATGAGCATGAGGGAAAATCCTAACACTCCCCATAAACATTCCTCCTTTAAAGCATGTCACATGACTTATCGACCAAATGATGTGCTTTTCCCTAAACAAGATTCATCTGAAGCATCCACTAGCTCATCATGTCCCTACATCTAAGCTTCCCAATAATGATTCTATCAATGTAATGTGCAACACCTTTCATTGGGGGAATACCACCTCCTCACTCTCAATGCTCTTCCCACACCTAATCGACTTGGTAGACTAATAAAGCACCAATGTACCAACCTAATGTTGGGGATATCATTTCTTTTGGACCACCTCATCTTCAAACCAATCTCATCTATGGTGGTATCGATCACCCTTCTTCTCACATCGATGCTCAACCTCACACCAAGCCATACACCAATGGATTTGATTTCCTCTATAATAAATCCTTTCCTACACCTACCTCCATCATTGCATGCATGGAAAGGATTTGGTATGGGTGTTATGAACAAGGAATGCATGATCTTATCATTGACCAATCTTGTAAGCCCCATGAGAAGTTTGGGTTGGGGTTTAAGGAGAAATCCACTGACTCTCTCACACTTTTCCATCTTCATCTCCTATGAACATCGATCCCTCATCCAACTTCTTCCCATCCAATGACCCATGGATATGGATGATACCATGTCCATTTCTTCTATATTTTTTTTTTAATCTCCATGATCACTTTGGGACCGGTCACTTATTGTGTGAAGGTGAAACTAGGTCCCTTCCTCTTCAATTTATCGATATGGTAGAGGAAGATTCCCCTACCATTGACATTCTTCAATGCACCGATGATGATTCCATTATTTCCTATATGGGGGAAGAGGATTCCTATCTTCATAAGTCCTTACCTCTAGACACATCCACTCTTCTCAATAAATCCACCATCGACATCAACATGGGACTCCACAAGATCCCCACATCCTCAAAGTGGGTCAATCCCTTGATCCTCAAGAGCTTGAGTCTTTCACCACCTTCCTCTCTAAATACAATCAAGCCTTTGCATGGTCCTATTGACATGTTAGGCCTTGATCCTTCTATTTTCCACAACATCATCACCATCCCTAATGCTAAGTTGGTTAAGAAAAAACTTTTCACCACATGCATCCTCACATTCCTCCTTGTCAAAGAGGAGTTGCAATGCCTTCTCTCTTCTAATTTCATCATACCTATCGATTATTCACAATGGGTTTCAACATGTACCCATTTCCAAAGCCCTCTAGAAATCTCACATCTATACCAAATTTTGAGATTTAAATCTCACTTTCCCTAAAGATGACTTTCCCCTTCCTAACATGATCAACTCATTGACCTCACATGATAGCCATGAGATTTCTCTTATGGATGGTTTTTTAGTTATAATCAGATCCTCATCACACCAAAGACCAACATAAGACTTCTTTCATCACTCCTTGGGGGACCTTTTGTTATCGTGTCATGCCCTTTGGTTTAAAAAAATGGGGGCCACCTATCAACATGTTATGACCTACATCTTCCATGACCTTATCCATAAAAATTGTAGAGGACTATGTCGATGACCTCTTGGGTAAATCCAAGCATCGACATGGGATCATCTTTCCATCCTTGAAATCCTCTTCACGCATGTCTTATCTAATTCTTCCTTCATCTGAATCCATCCAAGTGTGTTTTGGAGTTTTAACTATGGAAAAATCCTTGGCTTCATCATTTCTATTAGGGGTATTGAAGTTGACCCACCAAAATCAAATCCATCCTTGAGATGCCTCCTCCTTCTAATCTAAAAAACTTCATCAGTCTTCAAGGATGACTCAATCAATTTCCACTTCATCTCACAACTCTCTGACCATTTTCAACCTTTTCACCATCTTCTTTGCAAAGACATTGACTTTAATTGGGATGAAAATTTCCAAAAGGCCTTTGATGATCTCAAGAAGTATCTTTTATCCCCACCTATGCTCACACCTCACATGAGGGGAGCCTTTCTATTTACATCTCTACCACCGATCATGCTTTAGGTGCCATGTTGGCACACACACCATGATGAGAAAGGTAAGGAGCAGGCCATCTATTACATCATTCACACCCTTCATGATTATGAGACTCATTACACTGAAGCTGAAAATTTGTGTTGTGCTCTCTTCTTTTCACCACCTCCAAAACTTTGTCACTATCTTCTTAATCACAAAACCTATGTCATCACTAAATTTCATCCTCTCAAAACCATGCATTCAAAACCTTATCATAATGATCACATCACTCGATGGCTCATGCTCATGACCAAGTTTGACCTAGAGTTCATCTCTCAAAAATATCAAGGGCCAGATATCATTGATCAACTAGCCAAAGCCCCTCTTCCTAAAAATCATCTTCCATGAAAATTTCTGATGAGTCTATCTTCACCATTGATCATGAATTTTCTCCCCTCAAGATGACACTTTTTTGATGGATCTAAGTGTGGAAAGGGGGAGGCAATTGGTGTTATCATCATTCCTCCTTGGGATACTCCTATCCCCATCACTTATAAGCTTAATTTTGAATGTACTAACAATATGAGTATGAAGCCCTCATCTTGGGTCTCAAAACCACTATCATGCTTGGCATCCAAATCCTTGATATCTATGGTGACTCTCAACTCATCATCAATCAAGTCAAAGGAACCTATCAATGTAAAAATGAAGTCCTTCAAAAAATATAAGGACATCATCAATTTTCTTCTTGAGGCTTTCAATTTCTACACCATCCAAACCATCCCTCATTCATCTAATCATTTCAGTAGACATATGGCATCTCTCACATCTCTCATCCCATGGGAAATAAAGGAATCCAAATTTTTTTGTTGTTGTTCATCATCTCAATCAACCATCTCATGTCCATGAGCTTCCTCTTGTATCAATCATATTGACACCAATCAATCGGATCTCTGGTATTCTCAAATATTTGACTATCTATCTCAATCCAAAATTCCCCGACCTATCCAAAAATGGTAGGAGGTATTTTCTTCAAATGCTAACCACTATGTCATCCTTGGTGGACATCCTCTACAAATGTGGGTTTGATGGTATTTTACTTATGATTTGCCTTAAATCTCATGAATCTACCCGTGTTATCCAAGAAGTCCATGATGACATATGTGGTGGACACTTTAGTGGTTTGGTTGTTTCCAAGTGTTCTTCAGATGGGTTATTATTGGCCCACCCTCAATCAAGATTATTGTGAATATGTCAAAAAGTGTGTCAATGCCAAGCAACATTCTAATCTTATATACATTCCTAGTCAAGCCTTACAACTAGCTCAAGATCTTTGGCCTTTCTCACAATGGGGTCTTGACCTCATTGGTCTCATCAATCCATCTCTTCTCAATGCATCATCATTTATCATCATCACAACTAAATACTTCACCAAATGGGTGGAATCCATTCCACTCACATCCACCAAAGCTAAAAAAATTGTTGATTTTTTCTATCACATATCATCTGTCATTTTTGGTGTTCCTCATAAAATCATCACATGGACAACAGAAATTCCTTCAAAAACAAATATCTTAAGAAGCTTTTGTGACTCTTTCAATATCAATCTTAGCTTCTCATCTCCTTACTATCCTCAAGCTAAATGGCCAAGCCAAAGCCACTAATAAAAACTCTTCACAATATCCTTGCCAAAACTATTGATAAAAATCAAGGTTGAAATTGGCACCTTCACATCCCCTTTTCTCTTTGGGCCTATCGGACTAGCATCCACACCTCTATGGGTGCTACTCCTTTCTCTCTTGTTCTATGGCTCTGAGGTCATTCTTCCTCTTGAAGTCCAAATCCCATCCTTATGGTTTCTCTTCGTGACTTCATCTCTGATGAGGAATATCATCAAGAGCATCTAACACAACTTGAATTGTTAGATGAAGTGTCACTTAATCACTCTTCAACATCATCATGTTTATCAAGAGCGCATCAAACATGCTTACAAAAAACATCTAAAAGAATGTGAATTTAATATTGGTGACCTAGTCTTAAAATAAAATCAGAATGTCACTACTCTAGAAAGGAGCCAATGTGGAAATTTTTCTCCCAATTGGATTGGACCATACATTATCACACATAAGTATGGGTCTGGAGCCTATCATTTAGCATCTCTTGATGGTAAACTAGAAAAATGGAACCTCTCAACACCTTACACTTGTGACCTTTCTACTATTAACATACCTACCAACATATCTTAGTCATATCATAAGATCTTCATTTCCATCACTAGCCTTTCCATCTCTCATTGTAATGATTTGGAATTATGTGGTCTACCATCACTTTCTTATCTATGACCTTGAATATGGGCACCATGGATCTTGCCCATAGCATATTCCTTATGGACAAGTTCCTCCTTCTAGGTGGGAACCCCACAATCATTACATTCATCACCCTCTTATCTACCTACTGGAACCATGTTAAGGGTCCACATGTGTCACTTGTACATCTTATCATCCCCTCCCAAGTGGTTTACTTGGCTATCCCCAACTCTATCCTAAAGTCAAAATTTTGGATGCTCATATCAAAAAGCTATCATATCCAAAAAAACAACTTCTCCCTCAAAGGAAATTGTTCATATAAAGAAAATATTGTCAAAAGTATAGATTGATCCCTCGAAGGAAAACTATCATGCATATCTTATCCTACCATCTAAAAAGTAAAAATCAAAATCTCAAAAAAAAAATCTAAATGTAGACCACTCCCTCGAAGGATGGCTACTTTCTTATATCATGGTAGTAAAAGGCTTCCCACATTGATCACCTTCAAAATCTCAAAAGAAAAAGAAAAATATCAAAAAAGCAAACATCCCGAAAAGCTTCCCACATCGATCAACTTTCCCATCTACAACAAACTTCCCGCATTGATCAATTTGCACCATATTTCTTAGAGTTGGGGCATAGACCTAGGACTACCACCTAAGGAGAACCTATTTTCCCTATACAAGCTCCATCTTAACCCCTTTTTCATGTCTATAGTGGGTCTATAAGCACACATTCCATCTTTTTCCCTCATGATCTTAAGTGTGACTAACTATTGTTAGTTATGTGTTAACACTATCAATGGTGCAAGTGCAATGCTTTGTGTTGTTCCCTTTCACATTTTACCTCCAATCCAATTCAAAAGCATATTTCCATATACACTCCTCCCTATGAAAAGTGTACTTTCTCACATTTAGTCACCCTATCAAGGTCACATCCTATCCAATTACACTCTCTTAACCTTCTACATACTATCTCTCTTCCCTATCTATCTAATCATCATCTCATCTCATCATTTTGTCTTTCATCTAATCATATATCTAACATCTATATCCAATCTATCAATCCATCATATATTCTAATTATCCAAAATCATAAACCATCATCATGCCTAACATCTAAGATCATCTACATCATCATATCTAATCATATCTGAATCCATCATTCTATCATCATATCTAACATCAACATCTAGTCTAATATATACACTTCCCATCTAAATCCATCACATCTACTCTAATCCAAGTCATATCATCATATCTATCACATCACAATATAACACACATCTATCATGTCATCTAACATCAATATCTATTATGTCATCACATCAAATCAATTTAACCCAAACATCACATCACATCACATATCTAATATAATATCAAATCAATCATCACATCATCATAATCCAACATCATATACATCCAACATCTAAACTAACATCCATACTATAATCAAATATCCACATCATCACATAGATCATCACACAACACATATAAGAAAAAAAAAAATATATGTGTATATATATCTCATCAAAATTTGTGTCCATACATCCATGATAGGCCTCTATGGGATCTATCTCAAAAAACTATACATCAAAATAAACATACAACATTCACCCTCTAAGTTGTGAACTATAGATCAGATGCTCTAAGATCTAAACCTTGCCCCCTAGAGTAGGCTCCTGCACATCTCTCTGTCCATCATCTTCTTCATCATCTAGACCTAGATCCACCTTGATTTGTGCCACGCTATCCATGCTCCTAGATGGTGTCGGTCAAGTTGAGCTCCCTGCTCTCCGCTCCCCTACTAGATAGGTTACATATCATGGCATATATGGTAATCCTCAATGTAACAATGCACTCATAGTAGTGTGCCTCACCCTAGTGCCTTATACTACTCTAGTGATACAATACTCACATAGCCATCTGTCTAGGCTCCCTATGAATCATTGGTGCCTCGCTCCCGATGATGCTGCAACTATGGACCCAAGATCTCCAAATATAACCTTGTAGGCCTCTATCGGTTGTGATACATTATCTCTCTTGTTGTATGTTCATCTCTCTCTATACAATCTTGTATCCTCCGACATGTTATGTCCCTCTCATATGAAAGTATCTAACTCTCTTCCCGTAAATGGGTTATCTCTATTTTCACCCCTCCATCTCCACCCTCTCTCCTCCAGATGCTTCTCCTCCTCTCTCCTACTCGGCACCACCTCATCCTCCTCCTCTCCTACCTCCACCTCTCTCTCTGCTACCTTGGGACTTCCCATGCCTCTACCATCCACTCTACAAATCCTTCCCCGACTCACATCATCATCACATTATCCCATGGGTCTCATGCCTCCTCTAATGGATCAGCCATCATAAGACTAGGTAAAAGTATCTCCACCTCATCCATCTATATCTAATAGGCCCCCTAGGACACTATCTACCCCAAACTACCTCATCACTCATGGAAACTGAACTACCTCCACCATCTCCTCAGCCTCTTCCCTACCCATATAATCCTCCTCACACCAAATAATTGGATGATTTCATTTTGGCCATATGGGGAACCCTTGGTATGGCCTCCATCTAACATGATCCACATCTAATCTCCCCAACTCTCTCTGCATACCATCCTCTCTCTCTATCTCTTCCCTTTATCTCCATGATCTTGGTTGGGACCTCCATCTCAAGAATCCAATAGGTAACTCTATGTGATCCCCAACCACCCATGAAGCCCTGATGGCCTCATCACAACTATGTGCTCATAGGCCCATAGTGAAGTAAGTAAACCCCACATCCAATCCATAGATCTCCTCTCAATGACATACATCCATAGCTCATGATATATTTGAGCCAATAACATTGTACCAAATGAGAACACTATCTTGTGCTCCATTATGTCTACTAGCACCCCCCGACAATGTCCATGGAAATCTATCTCCACCAGAATATAGTAGCACATAACATGAGATTGTCATCATGATCACACATATCAACCTACTCCCCGATGTCCTTGACTCATATCGTGCCTCTATATGAAAGGGCCCCTGATGTAAATGTAATATGTGGGGCATAAACTCCAAATAGTCATGTCAATACACCCAATCTCCTCTCTATTGTAATAGGCTCTATCACCTCCCCTATATTGGTAACCTCAAAATATGGTACACATCCTCCAGTGTCATTGTCATCTCTCCAGTCCATAACCAAAATTTTCTAGTCCTCACATCCCACCTCTCAATCAATTATATCATCAACCTTGTATCTCGAGGTATCTCTCGATAATGGTGGAATATTCCTAGTCCTACCTCTAAATGGTCCCACTCTGCATCTATCACATCCCCTCTTATCCAATCAAACATCGTCTGGAAACTACTCTCTAAGATAAAATGTGTCTCTATCCTGTAAAATCAATCAATCAATTACCCATTAGCATCCAAACATCCATAAATCATCATTTTCACCTACTCTAATAAAAAAATCTTCATATTTGATCGATCGACACCAACCCAGATTCGGTTGATGCCACCCATCTTGGGTCACCAACCTTTGTTGGTCGGTTGATAAGCGACCATATATAGTCATCACCGACCGCCCTTGGTGCCCATCTCAAAATCCAAAAAAAAATTAAAATAATAAAAAAAATAACTAAAAACTTAAAAACAAAGCTATGGCTTAGACACTTACCATCCTCCATGTTCACTAGCACTTTCCTCTCTCCTCCGTTGCTCTATCTCACTCTAATCTCAATTTCTCCCTCTCACTCAAATCTTCGATCATCAAAGTCACACATGTGTAAATGAGCTTAGTTCAGCCACTTCTTCTACTTATATAGCGCACTAAGTCAATCCATGCTAAGTCATCGTCGACCTAACCCTAAATGTTCATTCCCCATCATTTTTACCTAATCCCTCTTCCAAATTATCTATTCTTCCACTTTTGACTTTTGTGGTGTTCATAAAAAATGTTTATTTGTCTCGTCAAACTTACCTCATTATCTCAATCTCATCACGTGTCTTTAATTGAATCTAGCATCCCACTTTGCTTTCATCTTCGTGTCCCTCTTGGGACACCATATTTCATCCTAAGCCCACCATTGTGGCCATCTTTTATCTTCGTATGACCTAGGACACATATTTTCAATTCCTCATATATGAAGGATATCACATCCACTTTTTCCCCGCATTTTTCTCGACCTTTGTCTTGACCATCCTGCATTTGTTTGTGCATACTTTTGATGTCTTCCTTTGACCTGTTGGTCCCATGACTTGCACATCCATCCGAGTGGATTCCCATTGGACTCCCTCCATCATTGCCATGATTTTTTCCAACTCACAAGTATGTAGTACATTGTCTTCATCTCCATTGATGTCGTACTTTTTTTCCTACCAAAGTGATTCCAAAATCACCACCATTTTTTGTTTTGGAATTTTCACCCCTACGTTTGCAGGGTAAGAAATTCCCACCTTCTAACCTCCTCGAAATTCCCATTATAGCTTCGGTGAATTTTACTTGATGGGAAAAAGTAACCTACTATGCAGGAAAGAAATTCCCACCTACCTGCCACTACCAAAATTCCCATTAGCAACTTAGATCTATTATCCCAAAAGCGACTTGCTCAGAGAGGCTTTTTCTACTTAAATTCTTCTTTTTTTTGGTCAAAAGTCAGCACTTCGTGATTAATTTCTTCCATTGTTGAGACCATGGATGACTTCGAACTTCGGGAAATTAAACAAGCTATACATGACAAAGAATGGATCAAGGGAAATTTAACAGATAAACCGGAGAAAATCAAAAATAAAATCAAAAAGAAAAAATAAAATCAAAAAGAAATAAATAAAAACAAAAAATGTTGCGAAGTTATAGATAATTACTCGAGTTCATTCTTGATGAAAACCTTATTGAGATGTGATAATACTGGCATGAAAAACTTCAACAAGATTCAACTGTAGCACAATTCACATTAAAGCGAACTTTATTTATTTAGTAAATAATTAAATAAAATTCCCGCAGAAAAAACCCTACGGAGGGATAAAATGAGTTTTAGCATCTGGGAATTTGTCGAAATTGGCTCATATGATTCATTGGGAATATCTTAATGTAATAGAGACAACTTAGGGCAATAAAAACACAAATATACCCGTTATTTTAAAAAGAATGATTTTTTAAGGGATAGTCCCAAATTTCAGGGTGAAATATGTGGACACCGGTTAGCTCCATCTATGGAAATATTCACCTATTTCAAAATGAAATGAGTGAAGATGAGATCCCAGCATCTTTGGTTTCGTGTCTTGTCTATTGGGTTGAGGCCGTGACAAAAAAAAAACAAAAGAAAAAAATAACAAAAATTTTAATTATATACAAACATGTTTTACCTTGTATCTCAAATTCTAAATAGCTTTAGATGATGCTTGTTGAAAGGAAATGGTAAATTGATTCCATCCTTATAGGAAAGGAAGAAATTATTCATTCTAGCAGCTCTCTTAATCATGAAGGGCCCTTTCCAAAGTGAATAAGATTTGTTATGCATGCCCTTCAGTTCATGTCTCTTGTCCCACCAGAGTACCCAGTCTTCGATCTCAAACTTTATTTCTCTGGCCTTCTTTTCAAATACCTTGGGCAAGTCTTTATCAAATTCATCTTGTGGTGGCTCATCCTTTCTTCACTCTGTGGTGGATAAGTCTACATCAACTTCCTTTGTTCCCATATTTAATATTTGCATTTTTGAGGAAGAACTATCACCATATTCTTTGTTCTTCTTCAGGTATTGATCATGTTTGTTGAAAGTCTCCACTAAGGAAACTAAACCCTTGGGGATTTTTTTACCTTTTAGTTGGATTACTCCACTATTGTCATCATAACCGGATTGGTTTTTCCTGTGACTATTTGTCGTGGTGGTGATTTACTACCTTCAACACACAACCTATCAAAGTTGTCTTATTCCAAACATGTGGATGTTTATTTGTCATCATTGAAAGTATGCCATTGTTCAACACTATTAGGGATTTTAGGGTGGTAGACCATCTCCACTTTATATTTTCCTTGTCTAAATATAAATGGTGGTCTATCTGGATTCAATAGTGCAGTGGTGACTGCCAAAGAGTTTTCCTTGGAATTCTAATTTTTTGGAATGAAGTCGATAGAGAAGGATTTGAAATCGAGTGTGGCATAAAGAAATTTATCTCTGTAATTCTTGACTTATCTCTTTTGACTTGACTTTGACCTTGAACTGTTTTACTAGAATTTTAGCATGTCCTTGGGCTTTGAGAAACTTTACTCCTTTCTTTTTAGCTTTCTCCATTCCTAGCAGCAATGCTTCATACTCCGCCATTTGATTAGTGTTCTTGAACATCAACTTGTGGGAGTATGGGAATATCTCATGATCTGGAGATATTAGTAGAACATTGGCTCCTGATCCAAAATAACAAGAGGTGCCTTTAAACCCCAACATCCAAAAATTTTCCTCTTATTGTGTTGGCTCTGGTTGAAGTTCTAGCTCTGGAACACCTTTATCCATTTCTAAGAAGTATACACCATGGTCAAGATCCTAAAAAGAATATGAGATCTAGGATCTTCATATTTTGTCACAGTATACTTAGACTTCTTTTCTGGATTCAACTTATGGATTATTCCTTTAATAGGAATATGGGCACATGACCAATCCATCTTTACTTCTCCTCCCAATTATTTATAGAATTTTTTGCTCAAAAACATCCCATAGGAAATAGGAATATCTACAACTAAGATTTTCATCTTTAATATTTTTTATGAAAATCTGCTAGAACATCTTGTGCATCTTTGATTTGTCTAATTAAAGGGACTTATCTCTCCATAGAATAGCACCTTTTTATGGTCTTTTTCAAGGTAAGTGTAAAAGCATCTACAAATTTAATGGCATGAAATTTTCAAAAGCACTGAATCTAGAATGCAGTTGCTTAACTTGAAACCATTAAGCAATAAGGAGACATAGAAACATTCTACTTTTTTATAAGATAACAAGGGTTCAACAAATGCAATGTTGTTATGGGGAGGATTATCTTTGGGCTTTGGCAAAAGGCATTTTGATGTATTGGATAGTCCTAGTGACTGCACATACTTAATTAGCCTATTTAGTTGCTCACGAAAGGCTCTCATGTATTCAACTTCGACATTTGAATCCTAGTTTTCTTGACATGATCAACAATGTCAAAGGAAGGTATAGATTCAAATACCTGAGCTGCTTTCTATGGTTGAGATGAAGAACTCACATTCTTATTTTTGGGAGCTAAGGAAGAAGGTAAAGGGCTTCCCCTTCTTTTTCATTGGCTAATGCCTCAGCTTGGTGAGTTTGTGATTGTGTAAATACTACATATGCACGACCATGATCATCTTCAAGAAGCTCCTCATAGTCATGTTCAGATTTGTAGTTTAGGTAATTAATGTTGGAGTCACCAACAGGACCTACAAAATCATCATTCTCGAGCTGATCAACATCATCTTCCTAGTCTTCTTCATTCATCTCCATGTTGTTTCTGGGAGCAGCTTCAATTGCTAATCTTTGGAAACCAGTAATGCGGTTCTAGTTGTTGTTAAAATTTGAGCATGGCAAGTGTGTTGTTGCCTTAAACCATTTAAGACATTTATTTCTTTATCTCGTGACATCTCATTTGCTAAATTTTACAATAGTGAATCGAAGCGTGTAAAGGATGAACTTTAATCCCTACAAGTGTTTCTCTTTATCTTTCCGGCCATGATGAGGCCATCTTCAATTTCAACCACCATGTTTTAAGTTGCTAACAAGTCAACAGGATGTTCTCTTCACAGTTGATATATTACTTTAGGAAGTAAATCATTGATGAAAAATACCTTTTGATTCTCATTATTCGAGAGAAGCAAAAGTTGGAATTTTGTAAAGTAATCTTTGGAATTTTGTAATAAAATATCGCATGTGCTCATGTGGATCCTTCTTCAACTGAGTGAGCTAAGTTATCAAGGTATTGGAATCTTCAATGGCTTGAACCTTTTCAAGAATGCATCTCGCATAGTATCCCAGTTGGTTATGGTGCCAGGAGCTAGCTGATAGAACCATTCTCTGGCCAAGTTGTGTAGAGTCTCAATGAAAATTTGAATATACACATCTTAATAATCTATGGCAAGCACTCTATAGGATATAAAAATGTAGCCAAGTGGTCATCTAGATTTTTCTTTCCATGTCCAAATATTTTTGAAAATTCTTTCTCATCCCTTTAGGTAGATCCTGCATAAAGAGGATTGATTTACAAGTCTAAAGGTTGTACCCCATGGAGCAGTGATGCAAAGTGGCAAGTGGTTTATTCATCATCATGAAAGTAGCACATCTTCTTTGAGAATAGACTTGGTGAATAATCCCAGCTGTTGGATTGTGTTGGACACGATCCGGATCTAGAGGATTTTGCACTCTTCTTCTGGTGGAAGATTAGATCTCATGGCTTCTAACTTGAGGAGGATGACTAAAATTAAACTGCTCTTGTAATCTATAAAAATGGTCGATCCTTCCTTGAGCTCTGTTAGACTGCGTGAATGGACATTCTGCCAGGTTGAGCTTATAATATAAAAGGGAACTAGCAAGAGAAATCTCTGGTCTGCTAATTTGTGTTGTTCCCTAGCAGAGTCACCAAAAACTATTGGCTAGATTTTCGCACAATTAAAAACCTAGGCAGTCATGAGATAAATCTCCCTCATTTACCGGTGAGGCTCCCATGTAAGATCTTGTTGATTATATTTCCTAATATCTATTTGTTGGTTTTACTTTAAGCTCATGTAGTTCATGGACAATAGCTAGACAATTTTTGCAGCAAGTAAGCAGCTATAAGAAATGTATATATGTAGAAGAGGGAAATAATTGAATGCGAGCAGAAAAGAAAGAAGATGTACAACCTAACCAATAGTTGACAAAGTTGGTCACATGCACATAGATGAAACAAATAGATATTATAATGCAGAATTCAAAGAAAAGGAAAGTTTCATATCCATATCTAAGATAACAAAAAGTTTATAAAGATCTAAAAAAGAAACAAATGCACCGTTGACCCAAAGTTCTCTAAAAATCTACCTCCTCTCTATTCCTTAGCTTTCATAAAGATATCAAGGGTTTCAGCTCAAATTCTGGAACACAAGAATGTTGATTACCAATTTTGATCCTTTAAAATGTAGGCTCTTCCTCTATTTATAGTGTATAGAGGGGAAATTATAAATAGGAAACAACAACTGAACTAGAACATGCAGAAGTTGTAAAGGGAACATCTAGCAATCTTTCTCCTAGAATTCCTCTCTAAGTGACATGCATATGGAGATTAAGTCAAAGTTGTGCACATCCACCACTTATCTTAGAGAACCTTTTCAAATAACTTAAAGTAATGGCTTTTAGACCAATAACTTTAATCTTATACTTTCACCCAGGAACATAAGAAATAAGAGAATAAAGAAGAGAAGAAAGAAGATCTACCATCTGTAAAGCCCTATGCTTTCTTTTTGTTCTAATATTGAATATACTTGTTGAACATGTTAATTCAGCATTTTCCCATTTGTTGTTAGCATCCTGCATGCTAATTATAATCACCACTAGTCGTGTTGAAATCTTTAGGCAATAATTAATGAATTGTGCATCTAACCTTATTATTGTCTTTCCTGCAGCATCTCGAATTATTTTGTAAATAGAATGGTAAGACCTTGCCAACTCCATAACAAATTCATGCACACTCCATAAAAAATTTAGGTAATTGAGCTGTGACTGGGAACATGAAGCTTGAATAATCCTGCTACGTTTAATTGCCCGCATGAGAGATGTCCTTCCAACTCTGGATCTATCAATTAAATCAGTGATGGGTTTAGGGCCTATGTCTGTATCATTGATGTTAGCAAATTTGTAAGATATGCATGAATCTACGGATCCTTCTCTTTATCATGCTTCATCATGCCTGGAACAATCTTCGTCTGAGATCTTTTTCTTTTAATTCTGTTAGAATCCTTTTAATTTGATCAATTTGTGTAGATCCGGAAACTTCTTCTTATTTGAAATATATATTCAACATATCTAAATATATTTGAACTTCCTTTCACTAATATGAGCACTGTGATGAAAACTGCAATCAATTCAGATAAAGATGGAGTCCATGGCATGAATACTTGATTTTTATCACCAAAATTTGCATATAAAGCCTGCTACCTTAAAATTTGAGACTTTTCTTGCATGCAAAGCAAGAAAAATATTATTTAATTCACTAGGCACTTATACCAACATGCAGATACCTAGAATAACAAAAATTAGGCTATTCCAACCCTAGGCACCAAAACTGGAAGCTTCCCGACAATGAAAAATACTCCTTGATATAAAATCATCCTTCCCTTTGCGCCAAAACTTGTCCAGGCTGCAAAATTCATCAAAAAGAATTAATTGCTTCTCCTTATGGTGTCTCATGCTTATATAGCCATATGTATGCAATTTTTAATCATTTCCCTTCCCTATTTTTGGCAATTTAATTAATTAAAAACCATGCCTCTTCATCCAATTTGGGAGCCCAAGTTTGCATGCTTCTGATTGATTTTTGTGAATTTATTTTATTTATTTTTAGCATGCATCATTGACTTCTCTTTAGCTCATCCACTTTTAGTGACTTTCCTCCTATTTATGGCACCAAACTTAGAAGGAATAACATTAATTAAGGTGGGTCACACTTTTTGGCAAGTGTATTTGTTAAAAATAGAAAGTCAAAGTGATGGGAATTTCCAACTTGCATTGCAGCTCCAAAAATCCCATCTTTCACTTAAGTGATTTGACTTTCATAATGGGAATTTTCACCCTACGTTGCAGGTAAGAAATTTCTGCCTGCCTACCATTGCCAAAATTCTCATTAGCAGCTTAAACCCTTCCTTCCAAAAAGTGCGACTTGCATGGAAAATAGCCTTCTTCTCAAAAATGTGACTTGCATGGGTGAATAAACTTCTTTGATGGGAAAAGTTACCCTGCTAGGCAGGCAAGAAATTCTCGCCGGTGCTTTAAGTGATTTTTCTTTATAATGGGAATTTTCACCCTACATTGCAGGTAAGAAATTCCCACCTTCCAGCCTCCTCTGAAATTCCCATTACAACTTAAGTGACTTTGACTTGATGGGAAAAAGTAACTGCTTATGTAGGCAAGAAATTCTCACCTACCTGCCACTGCCAAAATTCCCATTAGAGCTTAGATATATTATCCCAAAAAGTACAACTTGCCTAGGAGAGGCTTTTTCTACTTAAATTCTTCTTTTTTTGGTCAAGTCAAGACTTTGTGATTAATTCCTTCCATTTCGAGGCCATGGATGACTTATAGAACTTCAAGGAAATTAAATAAGCTATATAGGATAGAACAAACCAAGCGAAATTAAATAGATAGACTGGGAGAAAACCAATAACAAAAGCAAAAGAAATAAATAAAAATGAAAAATGTTGCCAAAAGTTACAAAAAATTGCTTTGAATTCATTCATGGTGAAAACCCTATTGAGATGTGAGAATACTGGCATGAAAAACTTCAACATGATTCAACTGCAGCACAATTCACATTAAACAGAACTTTATTTATTTAATAAATAATTAAATAAAATTCTCGTAGACAAAACCCGACGGAGGGATAAAATGAGTTTTAGCATCTGGGTATTTGTCAAAATTGGCTCATATGATTCACTGGGAATATCTTAATGTAATAGAGACAACTTCATGCAATAAAAACACAAAAAAATAGTTATTTTAAAAATAATGAAATTTTTTAAATGGGTAGTCCCAAATTTCAAGGTGAAATCTAGGGACACCAACCTCCAACCTCGCATTAACCACCGAAACCCTAATTTCACCTCATAAGGGCTATTTGCATTGATCTAGTCACATTTCCACTACCCAAATAAATAGACCACCGCAGTCATCGGTGACCCATCCAGTCCTCTCGTCGACCCTATAGATACGCCCTACCCCTCCTCTCATCGGGATGTAATTTTTGAGACTTTAGGCTTTCTGCGATATTGGCTTTGTTTCTTACTCTTATTTCGCAAACCGTTATCACCACCTTAGAGATAATTTAGAGATCTTGTGCATAATATTTAGATATTGAAGTTCTCTCTTTGCTTTGTATTACACTTTTGCATGCTTGGAGTCCCCATTTCCATCCCATCACTATTGTGCATCAATTTTGTAGGTTCATCACCATATCAAGCTCTTCCTTGCATTAATCATCATCAATATCTCTCTGCAGTTTGTCTTTTTTATCCATTTTCATCCATTAAACCCTATATCCCTTCCGAGTCGTCATTAACTCTGCATAGTTGTCATCAACTCGATTCACATTCATTTGATTTTTGTCATCCATTCTACCAGCTTATCTATTTTTGATCCCGTGGCCCTCAAATCTCCTAATCTTGACATTTTGCATGATTTTTGCTTGAGATCTCATCTTCATCATATCCAGTCATCGTTAACCCACCCTAGTGGTCATCGACTCATCCTACAGCTTATCATTCTCTCATTAGATCCATCAATTTTCTTTCCTCCTTTCTACTCTAATCAAATCCAAGATCTTTGCATCATCTCAAGCATCATCTTCACTCCTAAATCAACTTGGACGATCGTATAGATTTGTCTTTTCGCATTTCTTTTTGTCTTACACTTCCCCAATCATCGTTGATCGTGCCCTATAGTATCGAGTCACCTTCAACCCGACCATGTTTGATTCAACTTTTTTATCATTTTTGTTATCGGATCTCGCATTTTATCTTATCTAGTTCATCTCAAATTTTCTCGCTTCAATTTCAGATCACGATGTATATTATCATATATCTACCATCATTTTTATCTATATTTTATCAAAGTGGGTTGACATCCATCCTAGGAATTTTTCACTTCTCGGGACCGGCATTGTTGGGCAACCCACCATCTTATCTACTAATTCATTTTTGTGTTGAGTTTCTCTTTGTTGTGTAGGTAATCAAGCTCACTACGAGGAGGATCCTTTCGCACTGTATCCATCATCATCTCATCTAGAGGTAGCCTTAAACCCTCTCATTATTGGAGTTTATTATTTTCTTTATTACCATTTCACTAATCTAAAACAAGAGTGATAAAAATTGATAACATAAGGTCTATCTCGATGCTACAATAATATCAAAGGTTTTAAGTGCTAAAAGACTTGGAGATAAATTCATCAAGTTCCAAGGTATAAAATTTGTTTTGGTTAGCTTAAGGAGGTTCGTAACCCATGGTCATCATAGGATGAGAATACATAGATTCTTACACTATCTTGGTCATCATGACATGATTACAAGACATTTGAATGCTTGACAATCCTTAAAGGTTGGTCATGAATCTTTGTTAAAAAAAGGATATGATAAGGTCCCTAAAGGTGTCTTCAAGGATGAATATAAGGTACATGTCAAGAAAAGTGTATCAATAACGTACTAGCATAAGTCTTGGTATAGAAATGAACAAGCTTGTAATATGTACAATGAAGAATTTTGAAGACTTAGGAAGGATATAATTTTTTTGATAAGTAGATTGTTACTATGATGGTCATGTTGTTTTTGTGTTACTTAAGTTGATATCGGGAGACTCGTGAAGAGTGGATCTATGATTGTGGTCTCGAATTAGAAGTATATTTTTGTTCTTGAGAAGGGTTTAGTTTTCCAAAGGTTGGATACTTGGAGCATGAGGAATCAATTTTACCTCATAATCTAGGAAGAGTATAGGTTGAATTTGCTCGGGGTTTCTTAGAGCATGAAGACTCATGAAGAAAGTATCTTTTATCTTGCATAATGATCTTGTTGAAATAGATGTTTTGTGTCAATCAATTTTGTCCATAAAATGCAAGTTTGTCCATAAAATGTTATAATGTTATAAATAATATACTTACGGTGGTTGGTATGAAACATTACAAGGTATGTAATTATGTCTAGTTCTATTCTTTTGTATATAGGTTGAAGTTCATATTTTCATGGTTTGAGAAAAGAAGGTATGAGTTCGAAGCTCCTGTTGAAAGAATATGTGAATAGTAATCAAAGGATAACTATGTTCTAGAAAGAAAGGAGTCAATATGTATGTCACAAAGTTGCTATTGATAATTTTCAAGAAGGTTTTAAAAGTAGTATATGATGTCCGAGGGCTTGTGAGTATGATTTTTGTTTGAAAGCACAATTGAAACTTGTCTCAAAGCATTTGATTTTTTTGAGAAGGTATGTTAAAGGTCAAAATTTGAGCTTGACATTAGACTCTATTGTCAAGAAGTAAATTCAAGAAGGTTGGTACAAGTTTGATTATTCAAGGTTTGCATTGTTTTGGAGGTTCATTTGGTTTCTTAGTGAGTTTAGTTTTCTAGAGTTGGTCCTTGGAAATGTTGAGGTTAAGTAATAGTCATAGTATCATAAAAAGATTGTTGAATGCATGATTTACTAGTTGAATTCATTGGTGTGATGATGTTTTGTCTTCTTGAAGAAATGTATCAAGATAGGGGAGTAATGTTGAAGAGTAAACTATTGATTAAGTCATAGTTCCATGATCATTGAATAAGCTTATTATTCTTGTGAAAGCTACATGGACTTAAGGCACGTGGAGCATGATTATTTATGTTATAGGCCTAGAAGATGGTGTATAATGGGTATAAAGCCAAAAAAATTAGAATATACTCTTAGGGGGAGCTATGTTCATTATCATATTAGGTCTATGTATCTTATTGCAATGTTGAAGTCAATAAAATAAATTAAATTCCAAGGGGAGCTTATAAGCAAGTAAGTTTGAGTCTATGCATTGTTTCCATTGTGTCTTGTCATTGTTTTCATGTTAAGTTGTCATTCTACCTTTTTCATAGATGTAAAATTAGGAGATTAGGCTCATAAACATGAAAAATATGTCTTGTAGGTGTTTGATCTTGTGGTTTCCATCAATGAAAAATGGGGGGTTTTTTGGGCATTGTGTCTAGTTGTTTTCATTAATGTCAAGTGTCACATTGATGTAAAAGGAGTCTAGTGGTTAGAGAGTTTAATATGTTTGAAGGTAAAAATAATAGTTTTACATCATATAAGAGGTTTCTCTAGTGCTTTGGGAAAATTTTCAGGTCAGGAGGATCAAGAAGAAGCAAGAAAACTCAGTTTTAGCCTAATCGAATTCTCAACAATGCAATTTCTAGTTCAAAGGTCAAATTTGGATGATCGTTGGGAAAATTATTATTTTCATGGGAGTTTTAACCTTTGGGAGATGTTATTACATGGAGATGATAATTTTTATAAAGAATAATGATGTCATTTGGTAGTTAGAGTTTTATGAGCCATTGTTAACACCGAAACTGCTTTGTTATGGCTTCAAAACCTTAGGTTGAAAGCAACTTGGGAGAAATTGAGTATACATGTCAATAATTGATTCATTTTTCTTGAGTAATGATTTTATGATGAATAGGACTCCTCCATATTTTCAATGATCTATTTTAAATCTTGTGATAATATGTGGGCCCCACCCAAAAAGGTAAGTTTCTGGAGTTTTTTCAATTTGTGCAAAATGTGTCCATTGAAGCTCATGAATAAATTACCATTTATTGAATCCTAAGATTTTAATACATGTAAAGTATATATTCAATTCATGTTTGAGGTCCTAAAGTGCAAAGTGTTCCCTATCTTTGAAGACTAGTTTTTGGGGATGAAAATCCAATTTGGAGCAGTCTATGAACAAAGTAATTTTGGAGGAGCTTCAAGTGGTTTAATGACTTGATTTGAATTTTTTTATGATCCTGAATCCAAGATATTTCCAATGATATATCACACTTGATTTTTTTCTAGGTTTTGAGCAAGTTATGACATGTTCTTTAAAGACTAAGTTTTGGTGCACAAGAACGACCATGTTCTTGAGATGGTTTCATGAGGTTGAGATGATTTTTCTAAGTGTTTCATGATTGATGGATATTTTTGAGGACTTATACAACATTTCTAAGTGATATTTGTGCCTTGGTGTAGTCGATTTTCTCTTTATCCTTCATGTTTTGCATAGTTTCTTGTTTTGGTGTAATTAGGCCTATTAGAGATCTAATGGAGTGTTTTGGAGATGGAGATGATATGACCAACCTATATGTTAGATTTTTTGATGTCCTAATTATTTTATTATTATTTTTTCATGATATTTTCACTATGAATTTCGATCTACATGTTTTGGAGGAAATAAATAGGTATATAAGCAATGCTAAAGAGCTCATTTGTGTGTGTTAGAGCTATGGGCTTAGAGTGAATTTTGGAAGGATGAGAGGGAAGGTTATGTATATAGAGATGAAGAGGAATATAATTTAAATTTATTAATTATTCTGTTATGTTTCATATTTGAAGATGGCAAACTTGAAGGAGGTCATCCATACATGACCTAGTTGGAGAAGAATACCTAGTTTGGATGCATAAAGTGGAGCAAGCTAGAGAGAAGTGTGTGGATTATTGTAGGGGTCAAGTAAATAGATGAGGAGAAGATGAGAAGATTATTATATAAGAGAAGAATTATAGTAAGGTCACTTGACCTAATCAGTAAATGAAGATGCAAGGTTGAGAGAGGAAGAAGAAAGAGGAGTTTGAGAGAGTGTTGAATGCATGGAGTTGAATTAGAGATCACAATCAATTGTTGGAGCAAAAAATCACCAAGTGATCATCATCTTCATGTGTTTTATTTTGTGCTTGGTCATCTTAGGGTTTTTATCCTCCTTGTAGAGTGGGTTTCTTACTAAATAAGGGATTTGTGTTCCTTATAGATTGGTTTCCCTCGAACTAGGGATTGGTGCTCATTATGGGGTTGGTGCCTCACTAAATAAATATTGTGTGATGTGTAATATTAAAATGATTCCTTTGTTATGAGTAATATTTTAATAGGTTTCAATGGGTTATCTTTCCCTCGATGGCTTCCCACTTAAATTTGGTTTTCTTATGTACTTTCTTGCATCTTGCTCTTGTGTATGGTTGTTTAATGTATATTATGCACACATATGGTTAATGAATGATTGAATGATTAATTTTGATCGATCACAAAAGTATAAGTAATTGATAATATTTTTGTAGGAATGATTCACCCCCACTCTCAATCCATTGTGATTCTAATAAATATACCCGAGTGTGTAGACACGGTTTGTATTTCCTCGCAATAACTTTATTTTCAGTAGTGTCATGTTATGTTGGTTTTGGAATGCTCCAAAATGAAACTCTGAAACACAGAGTGAAGTCAATGCCCAAGATAGGAAACTTAACTCAAAATGTAATGAAAGTATTATAAATAAATGTGCAATAATAAATTTCAAAGGAGATGTAAACTATGGAAGTAATACACATGTTTGTCTTGGCAGAGGGAATGTGCTCCCATTCTTGTGATTTGAATATTCTTAATTTTGATGAAAAATCGGGTGAGCATTCCCCAATTGTGACAAGGAGAGTTTTATATGCTAATTGTACTAACTCAACACACAAATGTTGATGATAATAAACAAAGAGAGGATCCAAAATACCCCTACCAAGGAGAAAGACTGTGTATCAAATTCATTCAACAACCTTTGTATCTTCCCTAAATTGCAAAGATGATAATAAATCCTACCCATGAACATATTTACTTCCCTACCTTCCCTAACCTCAAAAACCATACCATTGCAGAGATAGATATAAGCCCAATTTTGTAACTTAAGACTCATAACATAAAAGAGAAATAAGTGCCCCATATTTTTCCCATGTGTTGCAAAACTAAATAGAAATTGAGTAGAATTGATTACATACTGAAATCTAAATAGAGAAAGGATACCCATTCCCAATGTGTCAAAAATGGAAATGAAACTGAGTATTGTGGAGAAGGAGATAATTAAATAATTCATGCCCCCTAAAATGTGTGAAACTAAAGCAATTTGAATATGAAACCATATGAAAATGTTGTAATAATGGTGATAAATCTTAAAATGCCAACAAATATGGAATAATTTCCCCCTAGAAAAACTATACGATACTTTCAGGAATTTCCATACAGCTTTTGACCAGGTATGCAGTCTTGACCCTTTGTAGATTTTACTGATTTTCTAATCTTAAATACAATCCGAGGAATTTTTGTTTACCTCTACATATGTCTATGCCCAAAAAGATGCCCTTGTTTTCCAAAAATATAGAATAAATCCTTGAATGATTTACCCCCTTTTGAGGTACGTGTGATGAATAATTTGAGTGTGTGGCTCAAAAGGAAAGATGTATACCCATATCTAAAATGTTGATAACTCCGTAGATAACCTCGAAGAGCTAATGTGACGGCTAATAAGAAGAAACATCACCTATAAGAGGGAATGTGTGTGGTAGAAATCATGGCGCAAAAATAGCAATAAGAACAAGAAACATAACAATAAGAATAATGTAAATGCAACAAAAAAATATGAACATTAATAGAAAAATGTGTTAGTACAATACGTGTGCATACAATGTAGAAACATATAAAAATATGGAAAATAATGTCACACAAAAGAAAAATTTCAGTAAACATGAGACACCCATGGTATCACAAGACAATCAAGATCCATGAGCTTGAAAAAAGAGAGAAACAACCACACACAAGGCATCACATTGCAAACATGGGACACCCAAAGTGTCACAAGACAATCGAGACCCTTAGGCTATAATAATAGAAAAAAATCATACACACACATGCAACTAGCAAACATGTATGAAAAACATATGATATAAGATATATGAAGTAGCTAATAATGACAATAAATGTTACACAAGACACATGTGTTAGTCCTATTAGTCTAAAATATAGCAATTACACATGATATATATGGAATTGAGCATAACAAGGAAATAAATGAACTCTAATGGAGATATAACACATGTATGTAGTATGCAAAAGAAAGATCCTCCTAGAGGTTAACAATATGGGTAAAGGGTAAGACAAGACCTATCGTCATGTATTGCTCTGGGTATGTCTTGAATCACACACTCAATCAACCCTATGAACACATATGTGTAAAGAATAAATGATATCTATAAAACCAAAGGAGTAAACAATGTATATAATGTAAAATGCAAACAATGTATGCTATAAAAACAAGTCTTGATTTTTTATTTTTTCCAATAGTTGAATGTTTTTGTCTTTAGGCCCTCTATGAGGGCATATATGAAAATCTATTATCCGAAGAGAAGTAAGGGTGATCCAAGAATGCCCCTATAGAGGGGAATAGATATAAATGTTGAAACCAAAAATGGGAAGCAATATTTCCTCGTGTGTGTGTGTGTGTGTGTGTGTGTGTGTGTGTGTGTGTGTGTGTGTGTGTGTGTGTGTGTGTGTGTGTAAAATGTGTGTGTGTGTGTGTGTGTGTGTGCACAAAGTGAGGTTCAAGTGTAGAATCCCTCCTAATTAGTGAAGTTGAAACTATAGACCAAGTGTGTCATCGTGTAACAAAGGGATATAACATGAGATCTATACTAAGAGAAATATGTGAGGAGGTAAAGTAGCTGTTGAAAATTATGGAGGGCCAGTGCCTTTAGTGTTTCATTATTATGATTAGGAAGTGGAATATTAAAGATTCAACTCAATAGGATGAATGATGGGTAGAACCGAAGGGTCTATCGAATTCATAGATGCAAATTTCAGTGGATAAACCCTCATTTCTTGATGATCCACTTATAGACGATGGTTATTGATTACTCCTATGTAGGAAGAGTACCAGTGTGAGAAACATTACTAGATGTGGAAGCATGCTTATAAATTATAACATTTCCTATAGGTCTATGTCATGGAGGAGGTAAATTATGTCTTTTAACATGTCATGTCATATAAACGATGATACCTTTATCCTATAATAACTTAAGTTTATGATTGAATGCATAACAATCATTGTCATGATGTCCATTATTACAATGAACAATCCTTCTCACATTCAATCCTATGAGGAGGGAGATGATCATTAGGTGGTAATTTAATCATCCTTTTGTTAACTAATGTAAGTAAGATGTCATGGGGCCTATCACGAGCCTTATAAAAATATATGGGATTCCTCTTAGGAGGACATGAATTTCCTACTCATGGCTAAGGATTAGGTCATGAAGAAGTATTACCATTATGTAAAATCTTAACTTGGTCATCATTATGAGTATTATGGTCATGTGTAATAATAGAAGGAGTTATAACATTCACATCTAAAGGCTTGGGCCTATGTGCTAGTATAATATCTTTTTAAATCAAATACATGTTTCGTAAAGGTAAGAAAATGAATCACAAGTATCATAATGTAATTGTGCTTTAAGGGACGATACAAGTCCCCTACAAAATATGAATTGCATTTCTAAATCACTAGGTTGATAGACAAACAAATACATGTTATCCTTAAAGTGTAAAATATAATTAGAAATAGGTTCATGTCAAACTTGATGCAAAGAAGAAAAATACTCATAAGTAGCCTTAATGCCTCTACTATAACTAAAGTGAGCTAAGAATTCTTCCTCAATTTTTACAAAAGTACATAAAGAGCCACTAGGGAGATGAGTAAACCATGAGGAAACATTAATAATAATACTTCTAGAAAAATCTTAAGCAACGCCCTATTGTTGATATAAGGAGTCATGACCACTAAATAATGTTGAAGATGTAAGTATGGATCTGTAGTCCCATCAAAGAACTAGAATGAATGCATGATAAAATATCTAGGGAAGGGTATTTGAAATAAGGGGTGTGGAATAGGATTTACAAGAATAACATTAGAATCAATACTAGCATAAAATTCCTTGCTTTATAAATTCAAAGTTTGAACATTACGTTGGAGCTCACTTATGACATGCGTAAGGGAAATCATCTCTTGAGTGGGTATACCATGAGAAATTATGGGTTCTTTTAAAGGTTTCCCTTTACTATTAAAATATCCATATGAACACTATCATGCCCAAGAACATTGTTGGGCGGTGATTTTTCTAAATATGCCCTAGGCTTAGCTTCATGAGAGTAGGTGTTAAAGGGGTATCAACAATAGGCAAGGCAATGGAACTAGGAGATGTATCAACATGTGGGCTATTTGTAATTAATGGAAGAGCAACATGCTTATCTTTGTTACCAACATCGTTACATGCATTAATATCTATAAGTGGAAGAGAATAAGTACTAATAATAACATCACATTTGTTGCAGGAGGAGAAGGAGAAACACAATGTGCATCATTCACAACATGATCTAGATAAAAAAATACATGTAGGAGAAATGGAGGGAATATCACAAGAAATATCATTCTTTTTACATTAAAATGGAATAATAAAAGTGTAATGGATATTAGAGATTTTACAATCAAGATCATTACTTTTGCAATCAAGAGGAGTAGAAACATAATCATTGTTAGAGCATGCATTGGAAAAAGAAACATCATGGCTATATGTGGAATGCATCATTTCTTCTTCAAAAACATAAGGGATACCATTAATCAATGTATAAATAGAAGGAAAATCATTAGTATGTGCACTAGAAACACTAACATCATTACTAGATTCTATGTCATGCTATAACATTGGGCTCATGGTCATTACTCCAACCTTTAAGACCATCCTTAGGGTATTCATGAGTGACAAGAGGTGGGAAATGAGTGGGATCATCTAGAAAGGTATCTCTAGGAGTAGTAGTAGGAGGTGATGTGCAAATTTGGGCGGGGTGGTCAATGAATGGTTTACAAGCAAGATCCAAATCATCATCAAAGACTACATCATCCCTAAGGCAATATAAAAATGGAGTAACATGTTTTGCATCCTAATAATTGGTATGGACTGATTAAAGGGATAATAACCATTATGCCTCTACAAATCCTAATAACAAGCCATGATCACACACAAGAAAAAATTACACACAAACCAAACACTTCACTACCCTAATACAACACTAGGTTTTAAAATCAGTAGGACTAACCTATAGAAACTTGGTAAGATCTTAGATTAGGAGAAGGATTAAAATTTTCAGGTTCACCAAATGATTTCACTTTTTAAGTGATTTAATCCTATTTTATTACCTTTTAAAATTTTAATGCGTTCCTAACTAACATACATAAAAAAGATGAAATATTACAATAGGAGGCTATTTTGATTTAATTAACTTCCAAAATTAATTTCCCAAATGAATAATACTTTACAAAGTGACTATTGATTTTAAAAATTCCAAAACAAGATGGAAAGCGTACACTTATATTTTTAATTCAAAATGAAGGACATTTAGATGTGCACAATGGATAAATAAGCTATATTGACCTTGAAGATGCTTTATCTCTAATTCTAAAACTTGAAATTGCCTTGGGCAGAAAAGTACAATAGGGTCAATTTGTAGTATATAATTTTGACCTTTTATACGGTCTTGAACCCTCTTAGAATTGGACACTACAACTTCTTGTGCCCTTCAATGGCCTATAAAAATGAGTTTCTATGAAACCCGATGATCACACATACAACAAGGGCCTCCAAATTGACCGATCATCATATTAAACCCTAACAAAGGACGAGAAGTCCTACAAAACAAACATCGTTGGGTTGTGATGACCCTTGTGCACTACCGACATCACTACTACTCCACATATGAATCAAATCACACATCATTTTCCTAGCATGTGATATCTATTATATTGCAATCATACTTGACTATCATGCTTTAATAATGCCTTCCTTGAGTTTCACACTTGCTCAAATACTTGGGAAAGGTCATTTTTCTTTCTTGTGGAAAGACGATGGAGACTCCTAGACCTAGGAGGATACTCCAAACCTATAGAGGATATTTTCCTAATGAATTTGCATGTTACTTCGTTATCTAGGGGAGCAATAAGTGCCTTTTATGTTTACTTTAACATAAGGAGAACATAAAGTGTTTGGACCTTAAATGAGGTATGATTGACTTACTTATATAGGTTTTCGATGAGTGTTATGTCAAGAAAGGTAGACCAAGAGGGAATATTAGCCCATATGAATAGGATTTAATTGAAAATTTTAGTGCATAATGCGTTGGTCCAAAATTACATAGTAGGATAAGGATGTAGATTTTGACAAACCTGCCCAAATTTACGGTTTTTATCCGAAGGTAAAAATCATAGTTTGGCTTTCTCGATCAGAGGATAAATGTTTTTAGATGCATTTTATTATATAAAACCTCAAGAAGTGATGATAGATATGCATAAAAGATAATAAAGTAATCCAAAAGCTATCGTGGTGTGTTAATTAAAAGTGTAGAGAGTGTATTTTTGCATTCAAGTGTGTAATGTCAAGATCACCATTGTGAAAAGATAAATTTCCAAATTTGAGTTTCTACACACCCTTACTTGCACAACCTCTAGAGAGTTCCTTCCATAAATATTTTTCCTTTTCTCCCAACCTGGTGATGAAAGTCTCCAAATTTTCTTATTCTTCCCACGAAGTATCTTAGATGGATTTTATATTTTTGTGGGAAAGTGAGGTTTTTCCTTTGTATTATTTGGTGATATCATAAACAATATCCTCTTTCTCATCCATATGCTTATTTCATCTCTCCCTAGATTCTGCTCTAAGTTATGTTTAAACAAATTTATTCATTTCTTTGTTGATTTTAGTGTGGAGGGATTTATTCACTTCAATCACTCTCTTCTACCTTTATTTTTATAGTCAAATAGCCAAATTTCTCCATCAATATATCATCTTGTTCCAATTCATTCCATCCTAAAATTGCACCAATCTTGCAACCAACATTTACAACTAAGTAGTTTAAAAATAGAGTGTTGATAATTACATGCATTTTTCGATAAGCTCAACCCCTCTCGCAAAATCACCATCATCCAATGAATGGTGAGCTATAGTAATATCCTTGACTATTACAAGAACTAGATGATGCATTTTTGAAAATTTCACATCACTCGACTTAGTTTCCCCTAACATGTGCTTGCTTTTTGGGAGAATAAGACTTTTCCTATTCCATATATAAAACTCATTGAATCTACTCAACTTGTTTCACTAACAACTAGATCGGTGTAAACACCTAAATTTGGTTACATTCCCCTTCCCCCGATAAGATAACCAACTTAAACATGAGCACCTAACCATGGCCCCCCCCCATTAAATATTAGTTTAATTATTTTAATTAAATTAATCCTCATCCTCACAACTTTCATTATTTCATTACCTTAATTGACCTAATTTCCACCTCACCCAAGACACCTCATCTAGACTCACCCTAGACCTATTGGAATGTTTCCATAACTAATAATAACTAAGTCTTACTTGCCTTAATGAGCTAAGATTTGGTCTAACCCTAAAATCAATGCCTAAGATTTCTCTAACCACATTCCCGCTCATTAGAAGGGAATCTTCCATTTTGATCCATGACAACAAACCAACTTGGCCCAAGAAATTAGAAAGATCTACCCATTTTAGTAAACCTAGGGAATCTCACCTTAACCAACGTCGGTCAGACCTAAACCGACGCCGGTCAAGATGGAACCATCATCGGTTACCATTTATTCACCTTAGTAACCTTGTTTGAGAGGTTGGCAGATTCTAAGAGCAAGAGAGAAGAGAAAGGAGCTGCATGCAAGTAGAACCAAAGTCATTTTCATGCACCCAGACACCCACAGCTAGCACTAGGACAAATCCAGAAGCATTGCACTCATGGAAGCATTCTAGGATTCACTGCTACGGTACCAAATACCATCCTTCTGATCAACTACCATTACCATTCAGCCATCTAGTCTACATCACAGTAAGTATCTCTAACCAACATTGTTATTTCAATTAGTAGCTTTTGTTACTCTTGTTATTAATCTACACTTTGCATGCTCATTCTTCTATCCCTTACCAACCTGTAACCCAACCATTTCCTTACCCACACCACCAAATCACCCATCCTCACCTATTGTTCATCCCTGAATACACCTGAGACTTCTATAAACCTCCTTATCCACCCTACCATCTCTATCAAATCCTAGATCAAACCTTGTAATCAAATCTCTTTGAGTTTCATACACCCCGACCTTACCGATGCCGGTTACCCATAACCATCATCGGTTCTACATAAACCATCACCGGTCATACCAGATCGACGTCGATCTCTATGTTTTATACCTTGTCCCAAGAACAAAGCCAAACAACCTCCTACCAATTGACCTAAACAACCCAAAATTAGACCCTGACCAGTCCCAATACCTTGACAGTTACCTCATCCTTTAGATCCAACTATAGCCTAGCCTATTGTGATTGGATTTTCTTATTATACTTGAATGAGATACCTAAATCATATCAACTACAGTAGGACTTTACTTATTTCTCACATTAATTTTTTTAAACAATGGATTGATAACCATCTAGGAAGTATCACACTTCTTGGAACTAGCATACGCTAGGTAGTCCACTGTCATATATCATTTAACTTCTCTTTGTGGTCTTGTTTTCTATTACAGGTAGTTCCTCCTAGCCAAAAGGAAGCTCTCACAATCGGCACTGGATCAAGAAGTCAAAATGCGCGTGCATCAACCATCAACCAACCCATTTAATAGGTATTCCTCCTAGCCCATAACCCTATCTATTTCATCATTCAAAAACATAAAGAAAATGGTGAAACATTTTGGCATGCCTGGTGGGACCCATTAGGGGTTCTATTGCATTTTCTTCATTTCTAGGCAAAATTTGTGTGTTTTTTTCCCTTTAAAAGGCTTACATAGTAATTTTCTTCCCTAGTAATCCTCTCTTCTTTCTAATTTCTCTAAAAGAAACATTTCTCTTGGTGCATTTAAAAGGAATCATTCTTCTTTCTTGCTTTCTACATTTAGTGAAAGAGCATACCCTCTCCTATTCATCATTTGCTTCATCAAACGTAATCTTTTCGATTTGGGCTTAAAATTGGTTGCATTACATTCTAATTTGTTGCATTTAGCTCACATTAAAATGAGGGAAACCTATATGTTGGAAGTCATGCCCAACTGATGGTTGACACAAAGAATCGTAGAAAGCACATTCTCTCTCTCTATGTCTTACCAAACTTGCACAAAATTGAAATATACACATCTTTCTTAAACAACATCTTACCTGGGAACACTGTCAGTGATCACACAATCCGATTGGTAGGTACTCCCTAACTCGTTACCTATCAAGTCATCATCTCTTAGACGGACCCTCCCCACCATAACATACCTGAAACCTCTCCTTTTAGATATCCTTCTTCATAGGAAGCCTTCCTCACCAAAAAATCTATTCTAAATTCATGAGTCAGTCTTCTAAATAGCATAAGCTCAACACATTAAAAATCACTTGTTAGGTATGTTTTTAGTGTTTGATTGATGTGCGTTTTGAGGTGTGAGGATACGCTTCTCCATTTTTCCATTTTTTTGCCTTACACACTCCACAATCACAGTTGGAGTATTCTGACTTCTTCTGAGTGTGTCAAGACTTCATTACATCATCTCTAGACCTCTGGGTTGATTATTTATCTCACTAAAATTCATAACAATCCATTTTTCTACATCTTTCCAATTTTCACAAGTAACCAGCATTGGTTACCCCTGATCGCATCATTTTTTCTTAACCGCATTGGCATTTTTCTATTCTTTTGGGTTAAATTACCTAAAAGAACCCTTATTTCATTTTCTTTGTTATCAGAGTTCCTGTGAGTCTCTTGTACTCTCTCTACTTTGATAAAAATCATCATACAACTTGTTCATCTGACCATCACCAATATTTCCTCATTTGATAAAATTGTTCCTACCTCACAGTAATCGACCTCGGTTACCCCTTAACTGGGAATCGGTCATCCTTAACTAGCGCGGTTACCCTGTATTGAACATCAACTGATATATTACCCAAATCTACCTATAAACACATGTTTTCTTCATTCTTTACTGCCCTTGTGTCACCTGTAGGATACAACATCACCTGATATACTCATTCACATGGTGTTGACTCGCAATCAAGCTAATGCTCTTATATTTCATGCAAGTCATCAACCACTCCCGCCTAGTCCTTCACCACCCTCTATCCTATCACCCATGGATCCAACCCTACCTACCACCATTTTTGTAGGTGATGAGGAATTTGCATGACTCCTTGATCAGAATCCATGGCCTTACAGTTCTACCTTTCCCATTCTTCCACCCGGACTCCTCAGTCAGTTGATATATGGCATGCTTGTATCCATCTCTCCTACCCTTATTCCCACTTCTGCATCAGCCCCTAATAATGTGGTGTTACCTTCACCTGCTTCACCCCCAGTGGTTTCATAGCTAGGACCCATACCCACCATGACCATTGTATCTCGTAGTATCACTCGCACATGTAGTATTTGTTGTCCCCTCATCGACCACCCAGACCATAACCCCATCTGCACCCATTGTCTCACAAATACCCATTGCAACACAACCTCCCATGGTGTCGATGACCCCTACTCCATTCTAAAATCTTGTCCTCTCCATCCCACAAACACTGCCCCCAATCACTACTAGAGTCACTACGACCATCCCACCTACATACACATACTATCAACAACCCCTATCTCATTATGTCACCCATTCTGGATACATACCCTCTATATTGGTCCCCTATTCTCAACCTCCCTATTTGGCATCACCATACAATGGAATGCCACCCACATCACAGGTTCAATACCAGCCCCCTTATGCCACAAGAGGAACCTTCCACCACAACCTACCAATGACCTCATCAAATCAATGATGGAAAGGATGTAGACACTGGAAGCATCGGTTTTGAGCTCACATAATTCTCTCACCTACGATGAAATATGTAATGATCCCATTCATCCATCCATCCCTATTCACCCATACCCTATACATTGGGAAATGCCAAAATTCAATCATTTCAATAGTAAAGAAGACCCACAACAACATTTGTGGTCTTTCAAACATGGGTGTTACTTGATCGCCCATGATGACACTTTACTCCTATGAACCTTCCCGATGTCCCTGATAGACTGCCTTGGACTGGTACAGTGGGCTACCAAGACACTCCATCTACTCATTTAATCAAGTAGCCCAAGCCTTCTTAGATCACTTCTCCATCAACATTGTTAAGAAGGTTACCATGACTGATCTTTATTCCACACAAAAGTATGACGATGAGTCTATCACTGACTGACTTTGTCACTCGTTGGTGCACCTAATTAATTAACCAACTCACATTTCAATTACCTCAAACTGAACTCATAGAGTTATTTACTTGAGCTTGCGTAAGACACATCTCACCAACTTGTAGGTGCAAACCTTTCACACTTTTGACGAGGCATTCACCATGGCACGAAAATTGGAAATTCATGCTATCAAAGAGAAGAAAATTCAACTTGTAACAAGAACATCATGTTTCAAATCAAATGATGCTTCTTCATCTTCAAAACCCCAAAACAACTATTCAAAACCCAAAGGATCTGCCAATCCATAGTTCTCAAGGTGGTCCCCTCATCAATCAAACCCACCAAACCTCCTTCTAATCTCTCTCCCATCCAAGCTTTCCAGTTCAGATGAGAACAATGAAAGTACACTTCGATAGGAGAATCTTACTCTTCTATTTTGGAAAAGCTTGTTAAGGCTGGTGTCATTACCCTTCCACCTATAAAACCACATATTGTTTTGACCCTGAGTGACCCATGCCCGCATGGTATAAGGAACATGACTTTTGCAACTATCATCATGTCAAAGGTCATAGCGATAATAATTGCATCACCTTTAAGAATATCATCCAAGAAATGTTAGACAATGGAGATCTAGTCTTGGATAGCCCAAATGCACCCGCTAACCAAAACCTACATATCTTCAAGAAGCCATTTCCTAATCATGCCCCATCTTCCAACCAAGTTGGTGACACTTCAAACAATGATAGCAATGTCCATGAGGTCCACACTATTTTTGATGACATACCAGTTGCTTCCCAATTGCCTCATGTTCCTTCCATAGATGAAATCTTAGCCTCGAGCTCCACTACCTACACAAGGACCTATTTCATCTACTCCTCCACCCATAGAGGAACCCCCTTCATTTTCTCCTTCACCCGTGGAAGAGCCTATAATTAGCACACCACCTTTGACCCCTCAAATTTTTGAGCAGTTGTCAGTGGCACCTCTCCTACTCATAGGAGATGCATGTCCACCGCCTACACCATCACAAGGAGATTCCACCTTATCTAGCCCATCCTCTCCTCTACCCATAGAGGATCCTATAGAAATACCATTCCTTTGGATGACCATTCACCATCGGACCTTCAAGATCCCAGATCTAATTTCAGCTCTCTTACCCATAGATTCTGAGGCTAGCCATTTCCCTATATCTCAAACACATTTTATGGGATTGCCACTGATCCACATTGGCCCCACTTACAATAGTACCATTTTCATGCTTGGCCGATCACCTGGACTATGTCGATAGAGCCTTACTTTGGGGATGCCTTCTACTTCATATTTCAACACAAATGCAGTTGTCCTCACTAACACCTCCACTATCTATCCAAAAGTGTTTTGAGTGACCAAACAAACACAACCATGACTATTGCAACACCTTCCACATCACCACCCATGGCCCAACTCACACCTCTTCCCATAACCCAACATACATCTACACCCAAACACCTACCCTCACCTATATCATCTCCCTTACCTAAACCTATCACTACCTTGGGGGTCATACCAACAACTAGCCTTACTCACCCACCCATCAAATTAGATTTAGCCACATCTTCCAAAACTAACACTAAACTTACCCCGGCCCCTAAAAAGAAGATCCAATCTCCTAGGCCTCATACACCAACCTCACCTACCACGCCATTATCACCTTCACCCCTTCCGTCCATCCTAGGACCTCACCCCTCGACCCTGGCCAAGCAACCCCCATCCACCGGTAAACCAAGAACCAGCAACCCATTTCCTCATCACATGCCTCTAATATACCCAAGTGACCCACACAACTTCGCACTCACCCGTAACCTTCTTACCACCCATACCTCCACTACCGTCCATAACTTCTTCACTACCCATGACACTTTCTTCTCTTTCACTCACGCCTCCTGCCCAACCTACATCACCCACCTCCACAACACCTTGGTTACCCCTGTGGGTAACCTATCCTCTTCCACCATCTACTTTTCCCTCCACATCTCATACACCCATGTCATCATTTCCCAAAAGATGTAACCTAAAGCTAAAAATCTGCTACCCTCTAATAAGGTAGTTAAACCAACCAAATCTTTTGCCGTTAGCTCTTCTACCATGTTCGTACCCAAGAAGATGCAACCAAGACCTAAGACCACTTCACACACCAAACTAGTAAACCAACCCATCCCCCCTCAGTAAAGCCTCTTCCTCCATAATCAATTGTACCTACACCCAAACCCACATTCACCTCCCATTGTGATCCACTAGCAGGATCCTACACCAAAATCTTAACCAATCTCCTCAAAACTTTTGTCATCACATTACCACCTCTTAGACCTTATGACCCACTCAAACCCAAACCAAAAGGGTTTGACAAAACCAAAATTTATGCCTACCATCATGTAAGACACGATGTAGAAAATTATAAGGCTTTAAAAACCACTCTTGTCCAATTGTGTCCTCCCGAAGAAAATTTTGATGATGATGATCTTCTTGATGAGGACCCCATTTCACCTTCACTAATTTCCATAGATCTTCTTCCATTACCTACTCAGTGACCAAAATCTCCACCCCCATAACTCTTTGATCCACCCCGAGATTCGAGATTAACATGGTCCATATAAGAGAGTTGGCCAAACCACCACCCAAATGCCAATGCACCCTACTCATTTCACAAGGATCATATCCCCACTAGGTTTTTGTCCCTCATGCCACTATACCTTCCATGACACACCCTCTTCATCCACCTCCCCTTAGATTAACATGATCAACATTGCCACCATGTGCTCAAAAAGACAAGGGCAAGGAAAAACAATTGGCCCATCAACCAACCTTGTACCCAACATACCATCTACACCCATACCCAAAGTCACCATTCGAGGTCCTGCATATCCTATTTCCGATGGGGTCACACATCACACAATGCTAAAACAACTACACCAATCCCCCTCAAAATGTCTTTATATGACCTCGTCCAAACCTCAGAGTCACATCATCAAGCCCTCATGGAGGTCCTTCAATCTATTGAAGTCTTACCAAATGACCCCACACCCGTAGCCTCCATCATTACCCCTCACCATGTAGCCTCTCTCACTAGGTCATCACCTTCCTCTACACCTCCACCTACTTGCCAAGTGGCTGCCCTCAACTTTTCAAATGAAGAGATTTCTCCCTTCAGTTTAATGACCCGACCCCACTCTTTTCATCTCTGTCTTTATCGATAATATATGCATACACCGTGTTATGATGATGGTGGTGCTAGCATTAACATCATCTCCTCCCATGCATACGACCAAATGTGAATACCTACCAATTACATGCATGGTAACCGGTTATGTTTTGCTCTCCTTCAATGACACCATGACCTCTACCCTAGGTACCATTGTTCTCCATGTCCGCGTGGGTCCCCACACTATCCTGGAACTTTTCTATGTCCTAGAAGGGGAGTTCCAAAGTATAACTTGTTGCTCACCGACCTTAGATCCGTGCCATGGGTTGTGTCCCTTCGACTTTACACCGTTACCTCAAATTTGAGCATGAGGGACATAATTACACCATCCCCACCGACCCATCACCTTTCAAAACCTGTAACATGTTATATTGGCCTAATGATGTACTTGTACTAGTCAAGGCATCTGCCACCATCCCTACTTCACCTTCACCTACAAGCCAATCCACCAAAACTGCCACTACCTCTGTTGCATCTAACCTTGTTATCCCCACTGCAGCTATAGCCTCTACCGCCGACACACTGTTTCCCCATCATCTAGTGAGCCATCTATCCCCGCTACCCACATATCGACTACTATCGATCCCTTAGAAGGTGTTTTTCAATGCCTCACTCTGGGGAATACCGCCTATACAATATCGACACCTTCCTCACCCCACAAGAGTATGGGAATCTGCGTCAACACCCCAGCTACGACATCCACATCGGTGATGTTTTTCCTTATGGCCCTCCCCACCTTCACACTAATCTAACATATGGGGGACTTGATATGGCCACCTATAAACCCGAACCTCCATCCCAAACCCAACCATTTTCATCTCGACCTACACTCCCTCACTAATCACCAGCTTCACTCACACTTTCCTCCACCGGTGTGCATATGGAAAGGATTTGGCTTTGGATTTTATGAACAAGGCCACCATACTGTCATTTCTTATACCTCTTGTAAACACAATGACCGTAGTGGCATTGGTTTTGACGCTCCACCCTCAAGAAGGTTTGTGTTGACCTCATCTAGGATGGGAAATCTTCCCCATCTCATTCACCCACATTACCATCTTCACCCATGGAGTCCATAGATCTTGAATCTATTCCTCCTAACTCTTTTTTTTCGTAAACACCATTTCCTTGGGACTGCTGACCTATCAACATGATGGTGAAGCTCCCTCTTCTCTCCCATTCCTGTATCCTAACATGATCGATGATGATACGCCTTCTATTAACGTCATTCAATGTTAGGACGATGAGTCCATCCTCACCTACCTTGGTGTGGAAGACTCTTATATTCATTGGTTATTACCCTCTGAGATGTAAACCATGTTGAATGAATCGACCATCAAAATCAACATTAACACTCAGAGATGACCCACACATTCTAAAGATCATCCAATCCTTAGATGTTACTAAACAGGAAGCCTTCACCTCTTTCCTTCGGGACCATAACAACGTGTTTTCTGGTCCTATGCCGATATGCCCGGTATTGACCCAAAATCATGGTCCACAATATTGTAACCATCCCTGATACCAAACCCATCAAACAAAAGTTACGGAAAATGCATCCTCACATTGCTCTTCTGGTCAAAGAAGAACTTCAACACCTTCTCTCGGTTTCCTTCATTCTACCCATTGATTATCCCTAATGGATTTCTAACATCATTCCTATCACAAAGGTGATAGGGGACTCCACATTTGCATAGATTTCCGTGACCTCAACCTCACCTATCCCAAAGATGATTTCCCACTACCAAGAATTGACCAACTAGTTGATCTCACCGTTGGCCATGAAATGTTATCACTCATGGATGGTTTCTCGGGCTATAATAAAATATTACTAGCTCCAAGGATTAACACAAGACTTCCTTCATCACCCCTTGGGGGACCTTCTACTATCGAGTTCATGCCTTTTGGCCTAAAAATGTTGGTGCTACATATCAAAGAGCCATGACTTACATCTTCCATGACATCATGCATCACATACTAGAAGATTACGTAGATGATCTTCTGGCCAAATCTAAACATCGAACCGAACACTTTTCCATCCTTAAAGTCATCTTTGACTGACTCATCAAGTATTGTGTGCATCTTCAACCAAATAAATGTGTCTTTGCGGTACTTTTCGGAAAACTCCTAGGTTTCATCGTTTCTTTGGGCATAGAAGTTGATCCTGCTAAATTCAAAGCCATTCTAGAAATGCCTCCACCCACTAATCTCCATCAACTTTAAAGCCTACAAGGAAATTTTTAATCCATTCATCATTTTATCTCTGCAACTTTTTGACCGTTGTCAACCATTCCATCATTTTCTCAAGAAAGACGTGTCCTTCAAATGGGATGATGAATGTCATAAATCCTTCAAAGCCTTAAAACAATACCTCCTTCAACCACCAGTGCTCATTCCTCCTAAGGATGACCAGCCCTTTTACCTATATATTTCCACCACTGACCATTCTCTAGGTGTCATGCTCACATCATCATGATGAGAAACACCGAGAGCAAGCGGTTTATTACATCAGCCGCATTCTTCTTGACTACAAAACTCGATATACCCACACCAAAAACTCTACTTATCCTTAGTTTTCATTGCCACCAAAATCTGCCATTACCTACTCAATCACAAAACCTTTGTCATTACTAATATTGACCCATTACACTATATGTATGCCAAACCCTATCAACATCAACATGTTGCACGTTGGCTTATGCTTCTTAACCTTGACCTCAAGTTCATTCATCAAAAGTCCATTAAGGGCCAAGCTATCCCCGACCAACTGGCCGACACACCTATTTCCGGTGATCAACCATCTAACTTCGACTTCCCAGATGATTTTATAGCTACCCTTTCCCTGGACGAACCCACTTACCAAATGACACTCTTCTTCGATGGCTCCATGTGTCAGTGTGGGGGTGGGGCTTGTGTTATCCTCATTCCCCTTAAGGGTGAACCTATGCCTTTGTCTTTCAAAATCAATTTTGATTATACAAACAATATTGTGGAATATGAAGCACTTGTATTGGGTCTCTAGGTTACATATGCCTTAGATGTTAAAACAATTAATATCTTTGGTGATTCTCAGTTGGTCATAAACCAAGTCAATGGTCTATACCAATGTCGTAATGAGATCCTTCAAAAGTATAAGCAGACGTAGACATACTTTTGACCACCTTTGACCATTATACACTTCAAACCACCCCATGTTCTACCAATAAGTTTACAGATACCATGGCCTACTTGGCTTCTCAGATACCTACTTCTGCCCCGTTGACTCTAAAATCTTTGTCACAATACAAAGGCTACAATCACCCTCTTATTTACCTCATGAGGTATACTCCATCGGAACCATTGCCCCGACCCACATGACCTTTGGTATAAGCAATATGCAGACTATCTTTCCCTTTCCATTTTACCCACTGATCTCACTCGTAATGGACAACGTGCCTTTCTTAAAAGTGTCTCCCATTATGTCATCATGGGTGGTCTTCTTTACAAGCGCAGATTTGGAACATTCTCTTATGATGCCTTATGAGTTTTGAAATTCCCTACACCATTAAGGAAGTCCACGATGGAATTTGTGGAGGTCACTTTAGTGGTTTAGCCATCACAAAATGCATCCTTCACCTAGGCTATTATTAGCCAAACCTAAATTACAACTATTGTGATTATGTCAAACATTGCATGAAATGTCAGCAACAGCAGTTAATCTCCACCACACACCTATTCATGCCTTACAAGTCACAAGAGACCTTTGGCCTTTCTCTCAATGGGGTTTGGATCTTATCGGTGAGATCAACCCCCATTCTTCACAACGCCACCAATGGATCATAACCGCTACCGAATATTACACTAAATGGGTAGAGGCCATTCCTCTCATTTCTACAAAAGTTGAGAAAATATGTGAATTCATCAACCATCACATCATTTTTGTTTTGGTGTTCCTCACCACCTTATCACTGATAATGGAAAACAATTCAAAAATAAAACCCTATGCAAACTATGTGACAATTTTGGCATCCAACTCAGTTTCTCATCACCTTATTACCCGCAAACCAATGGTCAAGCCAAATCAACCAATAAAACCTTGAACAAAATTCTTATGAAGGTATTCAACGATACTGGGAAAGATTGGCATACACATCCCTTTCGCCTTGTGGGCTTATTGTACTAGTATTCACACTTCAACGACTGCCACACCCTTTTCTCTGGTCTATAGTACCGAGGTTGTCTTACCTCTCGAAGTCCAAATTCCATCTCTCTACATCTCACTACAAGACATGCTCAATGATGATGACTTTTACCAAGATTGTTTGGCACAACTTGAGTTATTAGATGAATGATGTCTCAATGCTCTTGACCATCTCCAAATTTACCAAAAGCGTATCAAACATGCATATGAAAAATGCATTCACGAATGAACCTTCCAGTCGGTGACCTCATCTTGAAATAAAATCAACATGTAACTAAAGAAGAGAAAATTAAATGGGAAAATTTGCTCCTAATTGGCTTGGACCCTATATTCTTACCCATGCCTATGGATCAGGTGCTTATCATTTGTCTTCACTTGAAGGTAAACCCGAACCCGAGCCCCTTAATGCCTTACATCTTGACCATTTTATTGTTGATATCGAGTCCTATATCACTTTCTGTCAGTTGATCACTCATCCCTTGAGCATTTTTCACCTTCCATATTACCCATTTTTTAGGATCCGTGACTCAAAAAGAATCATGTGATTCCCGTCACCTTTCAGCCCTATCTTCAATATGAGTACCACAACTCTACTCGTAGCATGATTCTCATGGATACTTTTCATATTCTCCAAGATGGAATCCCATGGTCATTCATCACTCAAAACCACCTCTTTCATAGTTAATTGTTGTGTGTTACGCTCTTGTCTTATAAACAAGAGCCTAATCTTCCTCTATAGTCTTGTCCATGACTTAAACGTCTAAAAACAAAAAGGGATACAACTCCATGATTCAAACTTCCAAAGAAAAGATGACTCCCTCAAAAGGACATCTCTTCACTCTAATTCCTAATGCTATAAATAGACTTCTCCCTTGAAGGACAACTATAACAAGTTATTTCACAAAAATATAATAACTATCCAGAAGCTTCCCGCATCGATCAGCTTCATGAAGACCTCAAGGAGATAATATACTCATCCCATATAGACTTCCTACATCGATCAGTTTATTATAAACAAACAAACAAATGAAGCAAAGGATGAAATTTTCATCATGGAATTGCCTATTCTTGATCCTAGGTCTCTTGTTCGAAGACACGCTGTCGTACACTAAGTTACACTCAATCGCCCATTCTCACCTCCTTGCCTTTTGCCTAATTTCCTCTTTACTCAAGGGACTTGCCACAAATGCGACATTTCATGATAATGTGACTTTCTTCACCTTTAGAATGGTCCATTATGCAATGCCTTTAGGGTATTTTATTCATGAGCCCCTCTTAGGTATGATCGACTCATTAGGGTTCTTATCAATTAAGTGGCTCTTTTACCACCTCTTACCATCTCGCCTTCCTCATTACTTATTGATTATCCTATATAGGACTAGCTCATCAACACCTATATTTAACAACCACTCAATCATGCCTATGACCTACATTCACCCATGCCTAAATGCCTATCAATCCATTCCTCTACTTCATCACAATCTTCCCTAGCTTATGGGAGAACTACATCGGCCTGAGGTCCCTTTTACCGGGACTATGTAGGTAGCACTCGAGGGCATGGGGCCCTTGGAGGTTAGCTTAGCCACTCTTTACCCTAACCAATTCTCCCTTTCCCTTTCCTATTCACATTCTACCCTGGTTAGTTTCTATTTTATATCAATAGCTGGAAATTAAACCTAATAAGCATCTACTCATACACATTTTATTACATCATCAAATTATCCATTTATCATTTTCACATTTCCATTATGGCACAAATTTGGAAATTAAAAACCATACCCAGTATATACATCAACATTTGTCTCTCATGTTACCAAAAACCTGGACATTAAATCAACCTAACTCAACCATGCCTACATCAACCTAACTCCACCATGCCTACATCAACCTGACTCCATCATGCCTACATCAACTTGACTCCACCATGCCTAAATCAACCTAACTCAACCATGCCTACCTCAACCTAACTCAACCATGCCTACATCAACTTGACTCCACCATGCCTAAACCGACCTGACTCCACCATGCCTAAACAAACCCGACTCGCCATACCTACACAAACTTGACTCTATCAGCCTAATCCACTAGATTTCCACACACATATATATATATATAATGAAAATTAAAACAAGTACACCATCCATACTATAAATACCATCATCTATAAATCGGAAAGTTTATGTAAAAATACATGTGAACATAGATACAAATAATAATCACAATCTCTCAAAAGCTCTATATACAAACCTAACCATCTTGGCAAGACACAAGATGGTATATGATAAAAAATAACAAAAACTCTCATCTACATCCTCCCCATCTTCGGCACGCAGGCCGGTATACATATTAAAAGATGTCAAAAACATAGATACATTGATCATCAATGATGACTAATCATCACCCCACTTGATATCCATCCATGTCTCATCAGTCTCCTCTATCTCCCCTCAAGTGAGGTGCCCTGCCAACCTCTCTCCACCTTGCCCCGATCTGTCCTCTCGATGGCTTCTCACCTAGAGCTGGCTTCCGTACACCGGTGAGGCAGTCTCATTCGACCATGTTCTGGGGCTCACAACCCCACGTACTCTACACTGGGTACGTGACTTGGTCCTCTCACTCGAGGGCTCACTGTTGTGCTCTATACTTCCCATAGGATAGAAAATCTATCCATGCAGCCATAAAAATATCCTAATAACACATGGCCTCACCTAAGGCATCCCTCAACCTACCTATTGGTACTATCTCGTGGTGAAGCCATCGGCCTCATCTCCTATGCATGTCTCTCAAGACCATGTCCCATTGGTACCTATAAAGAGGACCCTATCCTTGTGACTGTGCCTATCCCGAGGGAACCTGCACTGCCCATTCTGTATTTGGGCTCGAAGGGATGCAACTCGTGCCTATGTAAAATTATAATTTTTGGTATATAAAGAGCCACCTATGCCCCATCCCCACCATATGTGGGTACCTATCCTGGCTTTACTGGCCTATAGAGTGGCCACACTGTGCTTGTAATGTGGCCACTTGTGCCTTTGATCCTGCCAATCGCTTCGTACTATACCAAACTATGTAACCAAGGTAGCTACCACCCCGTATAGGGTGTCCCTCTAAATAGTGATGGTGGCTAAATCCGGCTACCCTAGCCTCGGTGGTATGGCTCGTAGCCACGCTACCCACCACTGCCTATACCCATCTATAACTTTGGCATCATCAATCCGTTGGTCAACCACCTGCTCCTCCTACCCTATCGGCATGGTTAGATGTGGTAGAGGCATAGGCCTCTCCACGTCATCCCTCTGTATTGTGGGAATGGTGGAGGTACATCCTGCGGCAACCCAAATTGTCATCTAACCCTGTCAACGGGTATCATCTCGGGCTCTCCCGCACATCATCCTCACAACACGAATCTGCACTCGATAATATTTCACCAGAACTCCTCGTGCTATGATTATTTTAGTAATGCACAGCTTTTGGTTTGGTGGTAGTAATCTGGAAACACAACAACAAACATAACACAAGAATACCACAGACTATGACAAAAAAAGAATGATGACAAATCTGAAATACAACTGTAAAATATATTATTAACATGGAATTATTACAATCTCACCCATGAATTACTCCAAGTGTTACCAACTCCACTTGATTCCAACAATGGTTATGGGAGAAACTTCACAATTACTCCTCTTGATGACTTCCTTAACACACCTTCACAAAGAATCCTTTATTCATAAAATAATTATTACAACTTTGCTCTATGATAAATGAGAGGGGATGGCCTCTCTATTTATAGGAATTCAGGCTTATCCACCCTATCTCTAAGATAGGATAGGAAATCTCTTCCGGCCAATCATATTCCATGCCTAAACTCTTTCCTTTACATGTAGGCTTATCTTCTAAGATAAGATAAACCTTATCATCTCACATGGGTTCCACCTTTTTAGACTTTTCTACAAATAAAATACACAAAATATTTATGACATCACTCCTTGTCCTTATTACAAATATAATATTTCTAATTCCTAATCATGTAGACCCTACTTACCCCAACTTTGACATTTTAACATTACCGGACCACTTACGACAAATATTTACTTTTTACCACAACATTCCTTTTGTACTTTGATTGTTACCATACTCTACTTTATTGGCGGCACCATACTGACGGCACCATTATCTTCTATTGGACGCCACTACTAATTATACTTAACAACATCCTATTCCTAATACATACATTAATAAAATAGAAATTACGGAGGAAAATTTTAATGTCGACAACCCCTCTATCCAACGGAGTAGCTGTAGTCTATCTAGCTCATCGTCCATATGCCTATATGATGGAAACCCCACATATGGCCTCCAAATGATGTCCATGCCAGACAACCCCTCTAATATCTTCATGTATTCATGTGTAGCCCTCGCCCCGGCTGCACCCCACCAATCGGCACCCATCGTCTTGTAGCCAACCCAAAGCAAACCTCGGCTCAAATGCATCCACTGGGCAATCCAATCGGTGAACACACATGATGTGCTCGTATACCCAACAAGTGAAGAAGAAACATGCAAAGCATAAGATAAACCTCCGTAGTCTCTCATAGGCCCATAGCTCCTCTTATAGTTATACCAAATACGTAAGTTCCCGGGAGAAGTAGGTCCTATCCTCCATCATATCATGTAGGACCCCCATCAATGCTCATGGAAATTTCCCACCCTCTACATCTGGCAGTGTGAAACAACACACCACCTCCATAATCAAAACTAATAGCCTCATCTCCTCCGAATGAGCTGCGTACATCTTTCCATAGCTTAGGCCGGCACTATGAAACCTCATCTCCGCCATCCCCTCCCTAAATACTTTCAAAGATCAACTCCTCTGCTTCCTCGAAAGAAATAGAATATACATGCGCCCTACATTGGCACAAAATCCTCGTAGATGTCCTCCAAAGTCATGGTCATCTCACCTGTTAGCAAATGGAACATGTTGGTCATGGAATCCCATCTATCGATGAGAGTGACCATCAAACTTAGATCACGAGTTATTGATCCAAAGAATTCTAGTGGCGCAACTTCCAGAGACCATAACTTTTCGTACTCTCGATTGACTTCAAAAGGCGGAAAGCTTGGAATGTGTAGAATGTGATGAGAAGGTGCGAACTCTATTTGGAAATGTTTGACCCCAAAATCCACGTTTAAGGGGCCTAAATTGTGATTTTTGTAGTCTTTGTCTAAAAATAGTAAATTCTAAAAATAGTATGTTTCACAAAAATTAGTGCACATGTAAGTCTTGGAAGATGAAACACCTTGTCTCCTCGAGACCGGTGACCTTCCACATCTTTCTAGGTGTCCTTTCATATTTATAAAATTATTATAAATACATATGTAACGGGATTAGTGAGAGAGACATCTCTTGCAGAGATAATTGATGTAATTTGAAGTCTTTGAGTAATTTACATCTCTTTTCGTAGAGATAGTTGTTTTGCAATTCATTTGGCACATTTGTTAATTTGTTCCTTAAGTCCAAACCCTCGATTTTGGATCAGTTATACACTTAGACCCACCTCGATCACGTGCCCCCACTCCTCATCAATCACATCTCCCCAAACATCTAGCAATAAAGGCGGTACCCTATCCTACATCTCAGAATCGATCCTCACCTACATCTAACCAAACATACTATTGTCAGAACCCCCCATACCAAACACACTCCTTACCTAATAAACCTTGTTTCCAACCCTCATTACTTATTCCACCCACCCTACAGATTACCCCTTTGCTAGACCAATCTATTTATGCCATTTATACTTATTCCCCTATTTTCCTCTCACGAAACCTACCTTTACACCTCCCGACATATCCTTACTTCTTACCTTTTCTCTCTATTGACCCATTTTCCCAAAACTCGACTAGCATCGTCAATAGTGACCGTCATTGGTCACATGCAACCAACATCGAAACCTACTACTTGACCGATGGCCATATACCACCAACATCGGCCAACCCTTGACCGGCATCGGTCACTATCGCAAGGCCAAATACATTAAAACCCCCTATTTTCCAATTTTTAAAATCTAACCTATACACCTACTCTACCCTACCCAAATCTAACCTAAAAACTCTCCCCACCCCTATCTACCCCACCTAGAACTTCCCCCTCCCTCATTGCCTCCATTTTCACCCCAAATTTCAAATTCTCTACCCTACCCAAACCCCCGACCCATGTTCCCCTCTACATATAACCAAAACAACAAAGAGATTAGATCTTACCTCATCTCGATGCCACCTTCGAGGTAACATGTTGGGCGGTTGTGCGGTGGTCCACCCAAACCCTCTCCTGCCTCTACCATGTCCAAATCAACCTCCAACCTCTCTACCAATCCCCTCACTTCACCCGATCTCGTGGACCCGTCTAACCAACCTGATCTCTCCACCTCACTCAAGATGCAGACCCATCTACTTTCCTCTTGACATGGCACAAAAGTCTCGTGTCTTTGTTGTTTTCACAAAAGACAAAACGTACAAATGAATCCATATTATATAGATTTTTCTCTTTTATATACCCACACTATCCTAACCGCATCGGTTATACCTAGACCGACATCGGTCCTATGCCCTAGCACACCGTGGTCGGTTGTACCTAAACTAACATTGTTCGTGTGCCCTAACAAACTGTAGTCAATTTCCTAGATCGTCACTAGTTCAGTATGACCGGCATGGGTTACCGGTCATACTCTTGTCAATACCCTTTCCTATTTTCGACCAAAATTTACCGTTCCTTGCTACCATTTGACCTTACCCACCCTTATCGCAACCTACCTCCAAGCCTACATTACCTATCCCTGTCCTTAATTGCATTTAGAGACTTGTTATTTTACCAGCCACTGCCCTACCCATGTCGTGACCTAGTCCCTGGACCCGGAACATTGTTAGTGACCTATGAACTCATGTGCTCACTATACCTTGTGACATTGTTACCCATGTTGTTTGACCTAATGACCTTACCTTGCCTATTATCGTGTTGTTTATCCTGACCCAACCTTTGGTGTACCGGAACATACCTAAACGTTCCTGCACCTGACCTACATTGTGTTTTCACACCATATCCTATGCCTTAGATACCGGAATCACTTCAACCTTGTTCGGATAAACCTAACGACCTTGGATGATGTAGATTTTGTAAGCTCTTTAACCTAGAGTCGTGTCACAATTTATAATGAGTGCATGCGTTTGAATGCCACTACCTTTGACCCTGGTATATTTACCTGTTTTCCTATTTTTGACCTCTACCCTTTCCCACAATCGCCCACATCTACACTCATTTTCACCACATCCACCTTTTATCAAACCACTCACCACTTCCATCTTCCACCTCACCAGTTCCTAGTTTGAGGGGGATCCCCTTCACCCACACATGGGGCACCCACTTCTTATTTTTGTCAACATCGCTTACCAATACAAGCTGCATGTGACAAAAAGGGGCAAATGTAGACACCTAAATTTGGTTACATTCCCCTTAGCCCCTGATTAGATAACCAACTTAAACATGGGCACCTAACCATGGCCCCTTTCACCCCACATTAATATTAATTTAATTATTTTAATTAAATTAATCCTCATCCTCACAACTTTCATTATTTTATTACCTTAATTGACCTAATTTCCACCTCACCTAGACACCTCATCTAGCCACCTCACCCTAGACCTATTCTTGGCATGTTTCCATAACTAACAATAACTAATTATTACTTTCCTTAATGAGCTAAGATTTGGTCTAACCCTAAAATCAATGTCTAAGATTTCTCTAACCACATTCCCACTCATTATAAGGGAAGCTTCCGTTATGATCCACGAAAAACAAACCAACTTGGCCCAAGAAATTAGAAAGATCTGCCCATTTTAGTAAACCTAGGGAATCCCACCTTAACCGATGGCTTTGGTCGACCTAAACCGACACCGGTCAAGATGAAACCATCTTTGGTTATCATTTATTGACCTTAGCAACCTTGTTTGAGAGGTTGGTAGATTCGAGAGCAAGACAAGAGAAAGGAGCTGCATGCAAGCGGGGTAACCAAATTCTTTTTCACGCACCTGCACACCCAAAGGCAACACTAGGACAAATCCAAAAGCATTGCACTCATGGAAGCATTCTGGGATTCACTGCTACGATACCAAATACCATCCTTCTAATCAACTATTATTACCATTTAATCATACGATCCGCATCACAAGTAAGTGTATCTCTAACCAAAGCATTGTTATTTCAGTTAGTATCTTTGTTACTCTAGTTATTAATCTACACTTTGCATGCTCATTCTTCTATCCCTTACCAACCTGTAACCCAACCATTTCCTTACCCACACCACCAAATCACCCATCCTCACCTTTTTCATCCTTGAATACACCTGAGACTTCTATAAACCTCCTTATCCACCCTACCATCTCTATCAAATCCCATATCAAACCTTGTAATCAGATCTCATTGAGTTTTGTACACCCCGACCTTACCGACACTTTGGTTACCCATAACCATCGCTTCTTTCGCATAAAACCGTCACCGGTCATATTAGACCGACGTTGGTCTTTTTGTTTTATACCCTGCCCAAGAACAGAGCCAAACAATCTCCTACCAATTGACCTAAACAACCCAATCGGACCCTAACCAATCTCAAGCACCTTAATAGTTACCTCTTCCTTTAGATATAATTATAGCCTCAGCCTGTTGTGATTGGATTTGCTTAGTGTACTTGAATGAGATACCTAAATCATATCAACTACAAAGAGTAGGAATTACTTATTTCTCACATTAATTTGTTTTAAATGGTGGATTGATGACCATCTAGGAAGTATCACACTTCCGGAACTAGCATACGCTAAAGGCGAGTCCAACGTCATATATCATTTAACTTCTCTTTCGTGGTCTTGTTTTCTATTACAGTAGTTCCTCCTAGCCAAAAGGAATCTCTCACAATAGGAATTGGATCAAGAAGTCAAAATGCGTGCATCAACCATCACCAACCCATTTAACGGTATTCCTCCTAGCCTATAACCCTATTTGTTTCATCATTCAAAAATGTAAAGAAAATGGTGAAACAGGAAGAGTGATACTTCCTAGATGATTATCAAACCACTATTTAATACAATTCAATGCAAGAAATAACATAAACAAATAACATCCTATTATATTTGATATGATTTAGGTATTTCATTGAAATACAATAAGCAAATTTAATCTAACAGTAAGGTTATGATCAGATCGGAGATTGGGCATGTAGCCAAGGTGACTAGAATAGATCAAGATCGGGTTTTGGATGGTTTGGGCTATTGGGTGAAGTTTATTAAGTTTCGGTATAGGAAGAATTATCATATATAGAGACCGATGTCGGTCGATATGACCGATTCCGGTTGAGAGGAAACCGATGATGGTTTAGGTTAACATGCATCGGTAGGGGAAAACTGATAGAAACTCAATGAAACTTGGTTTTGGAGATTCTTTGTGATTTCAAAGAGAATGGGAGAATGAGGGTTAGGTTTCCAAAGAAGTTGAGAATTCTCAAAGAGACGTCTGGAGTTAGGTATGGGGAGCTGGGAGGTTGTAGGTGGTTAGGTGGATGGATTGATAGGAAGGTGGGAAATGATGGGATATAAAGGAGACTAGGAGTCTCAAACAGAGATAAAGAAAATGATCTAAATAATTATGGAAATATATAGATCCAAATGCACTTACTTGTATTTGCAGACCTAGTGCTTGGATGGAGGTGATGGTTGATCTATGAAGCTGGTGGTCAGTGTTGCGATAGTTCTTCCTGAAATGTTACCTTGAATGCTTAACCTTTGTATCAGTCTTGGTGTTGATTTAGGATGTCTAGATGTGTGAGAGGGCTCTGGTTCATGCTTGCATGCATATATCTCTCTCTCCAAACTTGAATAATTCTTCCAACCTCTGGAACAAGGTTACCAAAGTGAATATATGGTAACCGATAATGGTTTAGGTTAACCGGCGTCGGTTTAGGGTTAACCGGTGTTGGTTAAGGTGGGAAATCCTAGGTTGCCAAAACAATAGATCTTGGCTATCTTTTTGGTTAGTTATGTCTGTTGTTTCGGGTCTAAAATGGTATTTTCTGCGTAAGTAAGTGGGCATGCTATTAGAGAAAGAATAGGCATGTAGTGTTAGGGTTAGACCAAGTCTCAATTAGTTATGGTAAGTAGAGATTGAGTCCTAGTTAGAAATAACATGCTAAAAATAGGTCCATGATGAGGTGTCTAGGTGATGTGGCTACGTGAGGTGGTGAAGTGAGGACATTAATTAATTAATCCAATTAATCATGTGCACCGTGGGATATGAATATGTAAGGTATGGTTTATTTAATTAACGGGCTATGAGGGTGGTAGGACCTAATTTTGGTGTCTACATTTTTCCCCTTTTTGTCATGTAGCTTGTATTGGTAAGTGACACTGACAAAAATAGGAAGTGATTTCCCCATGTGTAGATGAAGGTGATTCCCCTCAAATCAAGAATCGATGATGTGTTATATGGAATTGGTGAGTGGTTTGATAAATGTGTGGTTGGTGCAAGTGAAGGTAGGTGGGGAAGGGTATGGGTAGTATGAGAAAGGGTCAAATTGGGAATGGATAATGGTCAAATCGGGTAATAAGTAATGGGTCAAGGTCAAATGGGGTAATGGGTAATGGTTAAATTGGGTAATAGGTAATGGGCCGTGGTCAAACGAGGTAATGGGTGATGATCAAATTGGGTAATAAGTAATGGTCGAGTGGTCAAATTAGGTAATGGGTAACGGAAATCAAATGCACGCACATGTATAGACCGCAACATGGTACTAGGTTGAAGAGATAGTAAACTCTATATTATCTAAGGTTGATAGGTTTGTCCAAACAAGGGTGAAGTGTTTCGTATCTAAGGCATAGAATATGGACCAAAACACAATGTAGGTTACGTGTAAGAATGTTTAGGTATGTTCAGTACACCAAATTTTGTGTTAGGATAAATAGAACAATAATAGGCAAGGTAAGGTCACTAGGCCAAGCAACATGGGTAACGACATCACAAGGTATAAAGCAGTACACAAGGTCAATAGTCACACCAAGTAGGTCGTGACACGGGTAAGGCCAAGGTATGGGTAGAAAAACAAATCCCTAGATGTAACTAAGGAAGTGTAGGCTTGTAGGTAGGTTCAATAAGAGTGGGTAAGGTCAAAGGGTATCGAGAAATAATGAGTTGAGGTCAAAAATAGGTAAATTGGGGTGAAAATGGTAATGGTAGGTGGTGATGTCGCTTATAAAGGAACTAACATTGATTTTGATGGGAATGGAACCATGTTCCAGGCAGGTTTAGGTTTCCTTAGGTATTGCAAGGTTTATGATTGACGTCGGTCAAGTCGGGTTAGGACTAATGAAAATAAAAATTCATATTTTAAGGATTCATTTTAATGTGTTGTTATTTGGGAAGCGATAGAGCGGTGGGGTAAGAGTGGGAAAGAAAGCGTATGCGATATGAGGAGTTTGGGTGAGTTGGGCGAGTGATTAGTGTGTGATTAGCATTCAATAGGTAGGTCTACAAGATCGATTAGAACCATTTGATTGGTTCGGCCAAGGAAAAGGTGAGGAGTGGATTTGGTGATGGCAGAGGTGGGAGAGGGCTTGGGTGGATCATCGGCCCGGTGGCCAAACCTACCACCATGCCAACGGCAGATAAAATGAACCGAGATGAGGTAGATTCAATCCACTTCTATCTTTGGGTTAAAAAGAATGTTTTAAATTGGTTTGGGTTAAAGGGGGTTTGGGGGAAAATTTATTTTGCATTTGTAGGTAAAAATGAATGAAATGAGGGAGGAGGGGGTCCAATATAGTGTAAATAGGGGTGGGAATGAAGTTAGGGTATGTCTGGGTAGTAGAGTAGGTTATTAGGGTATTTTTGAGAAAATTTATATGGGTGGGGTTAGGGGATTTTATTGTGTGAGCATGAGACCAACGTCCATCGAAGTTGGCCGACGTCATTATTGGCCATGGTGATGAGTATAGGTCAAGATTCGAGGTGACCGAAGCAAGATGGGTGAAATTGAATTGGCATCACCAAGGAAAATTGATGATGGTTAAGATGCACTTCGGTGCGATTAGGTATGATGAGAAATAGGGGTAAGGAATGGGTAGGGGTAGGAAAACTAGGCAAGGAAGGGCATTAGTGGAAGGTGGATGTAGGGAAAAGATGTTAAAAAGGGGTATTTGGGCAATGGTGGGGGTGGTGAGTACATGGAGAAGGTTGGTTCCTCTTCCTAATCCTAGCACTAAACTACTTCTAAGGAAGGAAATGCGACTATCTACTCCTAATCTAACAATTCCAAGGGACCAAGGAGAGAGAGAGAGCATGAAAATAAAGAAATCCTACACTACAGAGGTGATAGCACCGAGAAAAGGGAACTGCTGATCACAAACCCAACTACCTGAAATGGAGAGAGGTGAGCAATGGAGAGGATGGACAGATGCATCATAGACCAAGGATAAAGTTCACACAGAACACCATTTCAAACCCCTTAAACACAGCTCCCAAAACCTATAATGGACATCAGAGATATGCACAGTATACCCTGCAATGGTGAGAGGTGAGAAGAGACAAAAATGAGCAAAGGATGGACAAAACGCATCATGAAACAAATTTTATTGCTCTAGGAGTTCACACAATACACCATTAATGAGTAAGAGGCAAGAAAATTCCATTACAAAGCCAAGGGAGGAGGCTTAAACTCCACATTCAACCTGGAGAAGAAAGAGAGGGGGGTGAAGAAGAATGAACAACCCTTTACAATGAATCCTGCCCTTGTATTTATAGATTTGATCGGAGAGAAGAAAGAGAGAGGGAAGCAGGAGAAGTGGGTTGAAACTCAACCACTATTGTTAATGCTTCTAATAAAATATGCCCCAAATATGTCTTTACTGCATGATTCCTTGATTCGGTGCCTTGAAAGAAGAGGAAAATGGAAATAGATCAAATCCGATCTGGTTGTTGAGATAGATGGATCTGCATTGAAGGCCCAAAGACATTTCCTCCATTTCCTTCACCTAACCTCCTCAAAAATAAAGTCTCAAACCTCCATGGCATGGGTGAGGCCGAGATCTTTCCAATGGTGTCAGATCTACAATATTTCAAGCCTTGAGTCGAAAGATATGCCCCTTTGAAGTTTGTATTGGGTCTATACGAATGGATGGGGAAAATAGTTTGAAAAATGGGCCCCCCTTTTGGTTTGGGACACGTGGCAACTGGATTAGAACAAAAATTGGTCTTGTGGTCTACAATTTATCTTTTTCCCTTTGAACGAAAGGAAAATTTTCACTTTTCCCCGACTCCCCGCCTTGGCTTTGACTCGGGTTCTAACGCTGACTTTTTCCCCAATGGAGTTGTGGGCCATTTTGCAACTTTTACCTTTTTATGATAACAAGGGGTAAAGAATCAACTTTTCCCTCGACGCCTCGCTTTCCTCTAGGACAAGCGTCGATCTAGTGCTCGTTTTCTCTTCCCCTTTTTGCTCAATTCCTCTGCAGCACTGCCCCTTCTTCTCTGACCCTACAATTCCATTGTTGAGTCCTCCCTCAACCCTTTAAATAGATTTAAGATATGGAAACGTTCAGAAGAACCATTTCTTCTATTTCTTCTTGTGCAGGGTCAAATTTGACTTTCTCGGGCCTCTGTTTTCACTTTGCCTGGTTCTGGAACTCGAGCTCGTGGGTCTGAGTCATTTCCTTCATAATTTCTTTATGTGCAGGTGTTGTCTTGACCAAATTTTCGGGGGAAAATTTGGGATAACAATTTGGCGACTCACGAGGACATCTGCCTACTAGATGAAGAAACTAGTGGCCTTGAAGCATCCATTGGGCATGGAGTCTTCTGATAAATACGAAACTGATTTGAACTTTTGAATATCTAACCTTTGAGCCTCTTGGAAACCCACTGAACTTGGAGTTGAACTTCACTAAAAGCCAACTGAAATGGATTGTGCAAGAGCAAAACAACAACACCAAAAACTATGTACAAACTAAAAATCATACATACCCCAAGTGGGATATGCAAAGTGTGCAAAAGTACTTCTTCTACTAAAAACAAACCTACCTACTCTACTCTAACCAAGAGCAAAGGGAACTCAAACAAAACCTGCAACTGGTAGGGAGAAATAGATTCCCTTCCTCAAAAATGGCAGCCATGCAACTAATTTGGCACTGAACATGGTTGGTTAGATGAATGAAAACTAACTACAAGCTAATCTTCCACCCAAATCACCAAAGTATCAACTAAAGACAAAACCAATACCTCTTTTAGTTGCTTTGCATTTGGATTGAAGAGGTATGGCAGCTGATCCTTGGTGCTTTATAGCTCATCCTCATGCCCTGAAGTAGGCATGACTGGTTTTGGTTTCTCCTTTGGCACCAATGAAGCCAATTACATGATTGGGCACGGTCTGATCCTTTAGATGTGCCCATTTCTCTGAAATTCAACTCCAAAAATGGAGTCTTCTTGTGGACCTTCTTGAGTGGATGGTGTGAGGGAGATGATGACATCCTCCTACCTTTTCTCTTCCTCCTCCTTTGAAGAACATGGAAGATCAAGATCTTCCAACCTTGGTTAGAGGGGGCCATTTGTGAGATGTAAATTTTACGCTTGAATATTCTCCTTCATGTTAGTAAGTTCATGTGTATGGAAGATGGATGGAGGAGCGAATGATGTAATCTCCATGGGCTCTTCTTCATCAAAGAAATCTCTCAAGTCGATGAGATAGTTTGCCTCCTTGTTTTCTGCTGCAGTGTGCTCTACCTCCATGGTGTCCTCTTGATCTCGCAACTTGCTCACTATGGTTTATCTCTTCCTCAAACATGAAGTTTGAAAGATCAAACTCTTCTTCAACATCAGAGCTTGAAGGGGATGAAGTGGGAGGAAGAAATGAAGGTTCCCTATAGCATGCTCCATACTTAGAGCCTCTGAAACTGTATGGTCCTCCTCCATCATGGGTTCATCAATCAAATCAAGCCCTTCAAATGAAATTAAAAATCTTCAATTATGCCTTCTTCATTGAGTGGCATCAACACGATTTGATCTCTCCCAATTGCTCCTCTTCAATGGGGCTTGGGACTAATTGTTCCTCTCTTGTTCTTGCTCTTCTTCTGCTGCAAACTGGCCTCATCCACCACTAGTTCTTCAATCTTGACCTCCTCTATTGGCTTGACCATCAAGGGGATATTTGTAAACCCAAATTTGGCAGCCCAACTCTTCATATTATCTATCATTTCTTTTCTATTGGGATCCTCTTCTTGTTGTTCTCCTTGACTGGATTCTTGAGTCTCTCCCGACATGGACTTGGGAAAGCAAGAGGAGTGGCAGGTTGGGGTTCAACCATCTTTGTAATTGTTTGTGGTGGGATGGGAGGCACAACTTCTTATTTGTTTAGAGGGGATGATTGTTTGGAAGGGAAAAGGATAGAAGAACTGAGATGAGGTGGAAGACTAGGAGATGGAGAAATGAAATCAACACTTGGGGCAGCAAGTGAGAAGCTTGGAAATTGGAGCTTGGGTTGAGATGGTGCCACTTGAGAAAGAGAAAAAGAAAAGCTATGAGATGTTGGACTTACCCATTGACAAGGTTGTCTTGACTCCAACTCATAAGCCCCGATCTCCTCGATCCATTGTGCAAGTTGGGGCAGAATTTCAACCATGAATTCAAGCTTCTCTTGGGGGTTGTAATGTCTTAGAAAAAGGCCTTCCCATGGACAAGGTGCCCTACAACCAATCTTGAATTCCTTCATTTGTGTTATGCCCCTTGATTAAACCATGTAGCCTCCATTTTTTGAATTTTCTCCAATAAACCAACATTCTCCACATAGTTGTCACCATTGTATGTGCCCCCTTGTTCTTGATAAGCTCCATGGCCAAACTGACTTTGAATCTACTCATATGGGTAAGCATAATGGTCCTAGATCTGATCATAATGTTGATTTGGAGGAGTTGGGAAATACATTGGAGGTGGATTGCATTGTTGTAAGTGTGAGTTCCATGAAGGAATGAAGTCATGATTGCACAACCTCATGGAATGGGAGAAAATGAAAGAGATGGAAGAAGAAAATGGATGAAATGAGTGGAAATGGATGGAAAAGGTCTGCAACTCAGAGAATGGGTTTTTGACCAAATGGAGTCATAGATGTGCTGAAAGTGCCTCCAAAGGTTGAAATCTTCACCAAGAGCACATCAAACCTGATGAAGTGAAGTGGTAAGGTGCTTCAGACCTATCCCACTGGGCATGCCAAAATTGTTAGTGTGAAATCATAGCACCCCCAAATGAGTTATGGATCTACTTTTCTAAGGTAGGGTCATTTGGTGTGATTTGCATAACATTGGATCATTCCCCAAGTTATGGGACTTGCAAATGGGAATGATCCTCCAGAGAAGGTTGGTTCCTCTTCATAATCCTAGCACTAAATTACTTCTAAGGAAGTAAATGTGGTTATCTACTCCTAATCTAACAATTCCAAGGGACTAAGGAGAGAGAGAGAGAGCATGAAAATAAAGAAATCCTACACTATAGAGGTGATAGCACCGAGAAAAGGGAACTGCTGATCACAAACCCAACTACCTGAAATGGAGAGAGGTGAGAAATGGAGAGGATGGACAGATGCATCACAGACCAAGGATAAAGTTCACACAGAACACCATTTTGAACCCCTTAAACATAGCTCCCAAAACATGTAATGGACATCAGAGATATACACAATATACCCTGTAATGGTGAGAGGTGAGAAGAGACAACAAAATGAGCAAAGGATGGACAAAACACATCATGAAATAGATTTTATTGCTCCAGGAGTTGACAAAGTACACCATTAATGGGAAATAGGCAATAAAATGCCTTTACAAAGCCAAGGGAGGAGGCTTAAACTCCACATTTGACCCTGGAGAAGAAAGAGAGAGGGGGGCAGGGAAGAAGAATGAACAACCCTTTATAATGAATCTTGCCCCTGTATTTATAGATTTGATCGGAGAGAAGAAAGAGAGAGGTAAGCGGGAGAAGTGGGTTGAACCACTGTTGTTAATGCTTCGATAAAATATGCCCCAAATCCATCTTTACTGCATGATTCCTTGATTCGGTGCCTTGAAAGAAGAGGAAATGATGGAAACAGATCGAATCCAATCTAGTTGTTGAGATAGATGGATCCTGCATTGAAGGCCTAAAGACATTTCCTCCATTTCCTTCACCTAACCTCCTCAAAAATAAAGTCTCAAACCTCCATGGCATGGGTGAGGCCGAGATCTTTCCAATGGTATCAGATCTACAATATTTGAGCCCCGAGTCGAAAGATATTCCCCTTCTTCAAAGTTTGTATCAAGTTAAACGAATGGACCGGGAAAATAGTTTGAAAAATGGGCCCCCCTTTTGGTTTAGGACACGTGGTAGCCGGATTAGAACAAAAATCAGTCTTGTGGGTCCGCAATTTATCTTTTTCCCTTTGAATGAAAGGTAAATTTTCAATTTTTCCCCGACTCCCTGCCTTGGCTTTGACTTGGAGTTCTAACATTAACTTTTTCCCCGATGGAGTTGCAGGCCATTTTGTAACTTTTACCCTTTTGGTTCTAAGAAGGGGCAAATAATCAACTTTTCCCTTGACGCCCCACTTTCCTCTGGGACAAGCATCAGTCTGGCGCTTGTTTGGTCTTCCCCTTTTTTTCTCGGTTCCTCTGCGGCACTGCCCTTCTTCTCTGACCCTATAATTCCATTGTTGAGTCCTCCCTCGACCCTTTAAATAGATTTAAGATATGGAAACATTCAGAAGAACTGTTTCTTCTATTTCTTCTTATGTAGGGTCAAATTTGACTTTCTCGGGCCTCTGTTTTCACTTTTCCTAGTTCTGGAACTCAAGCTCATGGGTCTAAGTCATTTCCTTCATAATTTCCTTATGTGCAGGAGTTTTCTTGACCAAATTTTCTTGGGGGAAAATTTGGGATAACAATTTGGTGACTCACGGGGACATCTTCCTGCTAGATGAAGAAACCAGTGGCCTTGAAGCATCCATTGGGCATGGAGTCTACCTGATAAATATGAAACTGATTTGAACTTTTGAAGATTTGACCTCTAAGCCTCTTGGAAACCCACTGAACTTGGAGTTGAACTTCACCAAAAGCCAACTGAAATGGACTATGCAAGAGCAAAACAACAAAGCACCAAAAACTATGTACAAACTGAAAATCATACATACCCCAAGTGGGATATGCAAAGTGTGCAAAAGCACTTCTTCTGTTGAAAACAAACCTACCTACTCTACTCTAACCAAGAGCAAAGGTAACTCAAACAAAACATGCAACTGGCAGGGAGAAATAGCTTCCCTTCCTCAAAAATGGCAGCTATACAACTGATTTGGCACTAAACATGGTTGGTTGGATGAGTGAAAAACTAACTACAAGATGATCTTCCACACAAATCACCAAAGTATCAACTGAAGACAAAACCAATACCTCTTTTAGTTGCTCTGCATTTGGATTGAAGAGGTATGGCAGTTGATCCTTTGTTCTTTGTAGCTCATCCTCATGCCCTGAAGTAGGCATGACTAGTTTTAGTTTCTCCTTTGGCTCCAATGAAGCCAAGTACCTGATTGGGCACGGTCGATCCTTTGGGTGTGCCCATTTCTCTTAAATTCAACTCCAAAAATGGAGTCTTCTTGTGGACCTTCTTGAGTGAATGGTGTGAGGGAGATGATGACATCCTCCTGACCTTTCTTTTCCTCCTCCTTTGAAGAACATGGAAGATCAAGATCTTCTAACCTTGGTTCCAGAGGGCCATTGTGAGATGCAGCTATTTGCGATTGAATATTCTACTTCATGTTAGTAGGTCCATGTACATGGAAGATGGATGGAGTAGTGAATGATGTAATCTCCATGGGATCCTCTTCATCAAAGCAATCTCTCAAGTTTGACAGACAGTCTACCTCCTTGTTCTATTGGAAGTGCTCTACCTCCTTCATGGTGTCCTCTTGATCTACAACTTGCTCACCATGGTTTCTCTCTTCCTCAAACATGAAGTTTGAAAGATCAAACTCTTCTTCAACATCAGAGCTTGAAGGGGATGAAGTGGGGGAAAGAACTGAAGGTTCCCCTGTAGCCTGCTCCACACTTAGAGCCCTCGACTGGCGTATGGTCCTCCTCCATCATGGGTTCTTACATCAAATCAAGCCCTTGAAATGAAAGCAAAAAAACTTCAATGATGTCTTCTTCATTGAGTGGCATCAACACTGATTTGATCTCTCCCAGCTAATCCTCTTCAATGGGGCTTGGAACTGATTGTTCCTCCTTGTTTCTCTCTTCTTCTGCTGCAAACTCGGCCTCAGCCACCACTGGTTCTTCAATCTTTACCTCCTCTATTGGCTTGACCATCAAGGGGATCTTTGTAAACTGAAATTTGGCAGCCCAACTCTTCAGATTATCTATCATTTATATTCTATTGGGCTCCTCTTCTTGTTATTCTTCTTGACTGGATTCTTGAGTTTCCTCCCGACATGGACTTGGGAAAGAAATAGGAGTGGTAGGTTGGGGTTCAACCATCTTTGCAATTGTTTTGGTGGGATGGGAGGCACAACTTCTTTTTTGTTTGGAGGGGATGACTATTTGGAAGGGAAAAGGACAAAAGAACTGAGATGAGGTGGAAGACTAGGAGATGGAGAAATGAAATCAAAACTTGGGGTAGCAAATGAGAAGCTTGGAAATTAGACCTTGGGTTGAGATGGTGCCGCTTGAGAAAGAGAAAAAGAAAAGCTATGAGATGTTGGACTTACCCATTGACAAGGTTGTCTTGACTCCAACTCATAAGCCCCTGATCTCCTCAGTCCATTGTGCAAGTTGGGGTAGCATTTCAACCATGAAGTCAAGCTTCTCTTGAGGGTTGTAATGTCTTGGAAAAGGCCTTCCCATGGACAAGGTGCCCTACAACCAATCTTGAATGCCTTCATTTGTGTTATGCCCTTGACTAAACCATGTCAGCCTCCATTTTTTGAATTTTCTCCAATAAACCAGCATTCTCCACATAGTTGTCACCATTGTATGTGCCCCCTTGTTCTTGATAAGCTCCATGGCCAAACTGACTTTGACTCTGCTCATATGGGTAAGCATAATGGTCCTGGATCTGATCATAATGCTGATTTTGGAGAAGTTGGGAAATACATTGGAGGTGGATTGCATTGTTGTGAGTGTGAGTTCCATGAAGGGAATGAAGTCATGATTGCATAACCTCGTGGAATGGGATAAAATGAAAGAGATGGAAGAAGAAAATGGATGAAATGAGTGGAGATGGATGGAAAAGGTCTCAGAACTCAGAGAATGGGTTTTTGACCAGATGGAGTCACTAGATGTGTCTGAAAGTGCCTCCAAAGGTTGAAATCTTCACCAAGAGCACATCGAACCTGATGAAGTGAAGTGGTAAGGTGCTTTAGACCTATCCCACCAGGTGTGCCAAAACTATTAGTGTGAAATCACAAGCACCCCCAAATGAGTTATGGATCTACTTTTCTAAGGTAGGGTCATTTTGTGTGATTTGCATAACATTGGATCATTCCCCAAGCTGTGGGACTTGCAAATGGGAATGATCCTCCAGAGAAGGTTGGTTCCTTTTCCTAATCCTAGCACTAAACTACTTCTAAGGAAGTAAATGTGAGATATCTACTCCTAATCTAACAATTCCAAGGGACCAAGGAGAGAGAGAGAGAGAGAGAGAGAGAAAAGCATGAAAATAAAAAATCCTACACTACAAAGGTGATGACAGAGAAAAGGGAACTACGATCACAAACCCAACAACCTTAAATGGAGAGAGGTGAGAAATGGAGAGGATGGATAGATGCATCACAGACCAAGGATAAAGTTCACACAGAACACCATTTCAAACCCCTTAAACATAGCTCCCAAAACTTGCAATGGACATCAGAGATATGCACAGTATACCCTACAATGGTGAGAGGCGAGAAGAGACAACAAAATGAGCAAAGGATGGACAAAATTGTGATGCCCGGTTAAAACAACCCACTTGAGAACCATGAACAACCTAGGTTTAGTTAGAAAATTATGGAATAATTTTTTTTATTAGGAGTTAATGACCAAAGTCTCAAAGATAGTTAAATTCAACTAATAACTTTTCCCATTATAATAATTACTAATTCCACATTAAAAAGCAACAAGAGCAATAAGTCCACACCTAGCTCAAATCTCCCTAGGGATTAATTTAATTACTGATTACATTGACATTTTAGCTAAATATTTCCTGATTAGAAATATTAGGGTTAAGGGACCCAAAACAATTAAATACCCAAGGTATTTAATTCCAAAAGATCAAGACAAGAGCAAGGTTTAATTGCAATGAGAAAGGAATACATATTTAAAATCAACAAAGTAAGGTCTCACTTACCCACTCCTAGAACTTGATTAGGAGTGTCTACAACCAGGTTGTTAGGCAACAACTACCACTAACAGATTTTGGAACAACTCAAATCCACAAGAACAAACTTCTCTTTTATTAACAATTCACAGAGGTCATAAGGTCCAAAACTTAGGGCTAGAAGTTTCAGTTAGGTTCAGGAGTAATTTACCCCCATACCCACTCTCTAACATGCTTAGAGTCTAAACTAGATTTCTCTCATACTTAGTGCTTCCAAAATTTTCCTAAACCATTCCCAATGGATAGGAAATTTTCTCACCTTTCCGGTGATATAAAGAAGTCCTCCTAACTCCTTATAGAACTCAAGATATGAGCGGGTGGAGTTTTTAGGTCAAATTTTCCCCAAGGGGACACGTGTCAAGAGGAGGGGAAAGCACCTTCAACGGGTTGGCGGGTCGTGGGGCAGCTTGGGGAATTTTTTTCCATATCATGGAAAAAAGGTAAAATTTCTTTCATGCCTCCGTGGGTCTCTGTTGGACACGTGTCGAGTCCTGGCGCAAAGCGGAAAAGGGGTGAGAGAATGGCAGAGCGGCGGGGAATTTAGGGGCATTTTCCCTTCTTAGGCGCAAAGCAAAAATTACCTTCACACACCCACGAGCCCGATGGGGAGATACATGTCACACCTAGATTGATTGAGAGGAATGGTGGGTTGGCAGAGCGGGATAGGACGTTAAGTCCTTTAGGTCGAAAGGTGCAAAGGGATCAAATTTATCCGCGCTTACGCCGACGTCATAATGCCATGCATCACGACCGATTACACACGAGAGACGGGGTGGCGGAAGAACTAAAGGCATTAAGCCAAAGTGGGAATAGAAGAAAAAAGGAACACGTGGGCCAGTGTGTCAGTGAAAGGAAAAATTCCAAGGCAAGGCATTGGAGCGGGGCTGCGGGGAAAAGTGGGAAATTTTTCCCAAAGGCAATTTCAAAAAGATAAGGGCAAAAGGGAAACCACGCCTCCACCGTAGCCTTAAGAGGACACGTGGAACCCTCTGATTGGTTGTGGTCCGATGGAGGAAAATGGAAAAAAATTCCCAAACTAAATTTTTTTAAAAACTTTTCTAAGGCAAAATTATGGGAAATTTTTGGTTGCGGGCCCGCCAGGGAAAATTTTCCCAAATTTTCCTACCAAGACACAAAAACTTCAAAGTACCATAACTTGAGCAAGAAATCTTGGTTTTGGGAAAATGAGGACTTTTTGGAAAGCTCTCAATGCCCTCTTTGCACAAAAGGCATAAATTTTACTTTAAGATAAGTTTTAAAGGGTCAATTTTGCAAAACAAATCTTTAGGCTTTTAATTTGCAAGATGGAAATTTCCAACTTTCAATCTTGATTAAATTCGGTCTCCTCCTTCACCCAACATGTCAAAGGACATGGAGGATTGATCTAGGAAGGGTTTAGAGTGTTTTAGGAAAGTTAATTTGTTCAATTGATTCAAAATTGAATTTCTATAACAAATGACATAAAAATGGTCGAGGAAGAGATTAAGCTCAATTTTGCAATGGTTCAAGATATTCTCTTAAATATTTGTCAATTGAGTAAATTGCTAATATATCATGGTAAATTTTAAGGTTTCCAAGTTGATTGTTAAGTGTTTAGTCCAAAGCTGTGCATTTTGTTTAAATTCGCGAGTTTTAGAATTCACAATGCCAATGATCAAATTTTTTTAAAGGATCTATTTATCAATTTTATCATATAGGTATGGTATTTGCTTCCTAAACTAATCCATTAAATTAGTTGATTCTAAACCATTCATTTCCATGTTAAATTACAAGTTCTAATTTCAAACTTAATATATTTTAAAGAGAAACAATACAATATAATTCCCACCTACATGTTTCTTCATCTTGCAATTAAACAGAGATTACATTTACAATAATAATTCAATTCCAAAGCAACAATGTGAGTTTGAGAAAGTAGAGTATTCCTTTATTGATTTCTAACAACGACTTTACAACTTATTCCTTTCTTTTAACTTCAAAATACAATATACAATACATGTAACATTCTTTCACATTCCTTTTCAAAACAGAGAATGGAATATAACTCTTTACATTTCTCATTTCAATTTCAATCTTTCATCATCAATACAAGTATCTTTTCATTTAAAATAATTATACAAATCATCCACTTCAAAGTGGGAAGGATTACAATAAACTTGCTCACAAGAAAGGGACTATCAAACTATACATTTCTCTTTGCTCTAGGACAGCAACATGCTCAATTTCTTTTTTTCTCCAAAATGATCACAACAAGAGAGGGGGAAAGGCAATGCTCTCCACCCAACCAAGACATCCAATGAAAGGAGAATCCTTCCTTCATCATTGGCCCTCGAGCCCCAACCAAGATACAATAAAAGATGCAATTCAACCATGGCAACAATTGGCTTCCACAACACAACATTCTTTCACATACACATTTCTATATAGAACATAACTCAATACAAAACAGCAGTTTACAACTACAATAGCAAACATTCAAATCACAACTCAAGCTTGATCATGCAAGTCAAAGGAGCAAGGCCTATGGGGGAAGCTACTTATGCCTCCCAATTGGGAATTGGGCATCCACCAATAACAACCCACCAAAATAATTCATCCCACACATTTCCTTATGCCCCCACAAATCCCTCCTTATGCCCCACAGATTTCCTTATGCCCCCACAAATCCATCCTTATTCCCCCATGATTTCCTTATGCACCCCCAAAGTAAGAAATGCAAGCTATTTCTTTTCCATGGTGGATCCCAAACTCCCTCCACAAAATTCAAATGCCCGTGACATTTTGTTATGGCCCCCACATAGATTCCCTGTAGCCTTCTCCTACACCTTCCTAAGGTAGTCTACCCAACCAGCCAACAAATAAAACAAACATGCATTTTCCACACAACACAACAAGAAAATAACAGAAATAAAAGAGAGTTAAATTCCTACCTTTCCATGGTTATTTGGTCTCCAAACAGTAATCTTCAAATGCCAAACACAACCCAAAATAGCAAGCTCCCAAGCATGCAAGGCTATCTCCAAAACTTTCTTCAAAAAAAAAAGAGCTCCCACAAGAAAATGCGCCCCTAAGGAAGAATGCAAAAAGGTTCAACAACCCAAAACAAGAAGAGAGTTTGAAATATATAGAAGAGGGAAAGAAGAGGATGATGTGGATCCATGTAGGATGCCACATCATACATCCTCACATTCAAACACCAAAGACAAACTCCAAACTCCAAGGCTCAATAAAGAGGTGGGTGAAAAATGACAAGTTACTTGCACACTCAAAAGAGCCCACACCTCAAGGGACAACAAAATAAATGAAATGTAAGAGAGTGCAATCCAAAACAAGCAACATGATGAATAAAATTCATTATACAAGTCAAAATCACATCTCCAACCATAAGTATGGTTTGTAACATAAATTTAGAGGCATGGGACAAGTTTTACTTGTCCCACAAGTCTCCAAAAACATTAAATCGAGGACAATTTCGAATTTCCCATGGAGGTGGAGTGTTTCATACTCCAAATTTTTCTTAAACATACTCTTACACAACTTACACATCCCTTACAAATTAATTACAATCAGCCAACAACTCTAATAATTACTTTCCATATCCCAATTTAATTTATTTAAATTTTTAACTATTATTTCCTCACAATAATCTATCACAATTTAATTAATTAAAATAAGGGAACACATTACTTAATAAATTACATACAACAATAATTAAACATTAACCACATTAATAAAATACACAAGCCCATGGTCACATGTAAAGATGATTCCCCCATGGGAATCTCTAACAAAACAACACACAACATAATAAAACAAGTTGCCATGGTGACCTTGTTGAAATCACCTAGAATTTCATTGGTTGGTCTCCAATCCTCGATGTTTCTTGTGATATTTTAAACTGCAAAACACAAATACCTCCTTGGCCTTGTGGCCATATCGAACGTCAAAATGAATATATAACAAAATCACAAAATCATCTATACATATGAATCACAACAATCACAAAGGACTACATCATTTTTGTGACATCCATAACTATAAATTATTAAAATATCCATGTTTATAGATCTTTCATAATATCCAATATCATGATTGTTAACTATATGCATCAACATATATCGGATGTTGAATAAGCTTTATTTTCCTATTCATCCTGCCTTGTGAGGTGTCTCATAGGTATAGGTCATTTACAATAATAAAAAAACAATCACGAGGACATCAAAATATAAATTATTTACAATTTATATCAACAACTATATCATCATCAAATAAGTTTCATTTTCTAGGTTTACTCATAATCTCCAAAATCACATGTGAATAACTTCCATTAAACACCATGTCAATAGTATATCATTATCCACATGTGATTGTCTCTAATAATCACCATGCATTATATATAATCGTCAGATTTGTGGATTTGACATCTAACACCATACTAAATGAAAACTATTAAAATGTTTGTCATATAGTCTAGTATCATGATCGGTAATAAAAGGTGCCAAAGGAAAGTGGGCACTACATCCCCATCCCCTTAGACTCGACTTCCTCCCGGAAGTCACAAGAACTGATGTGGAAATAATGCGATAGAGAAAGGATTATGCCCTTTTTGAAATTTCTTTGCTTAACAAGTGTGGGTCTCGAACTCCGGTTTGGTCAATATAATTCTTGAGAAGAAGGGAGATCGTAAGGGATGAGTTCTAAACTTTTAGCATGCAAGGCTACGAACATAAGAATCTAAGTAACTTTACACTATCAAAAAGATACAACACATAACAATATAATAAGAAGAGTTCCCAAAAGATCATCAAAAGTAACCACAAGGAGGGAATTATAAGGAAAATTTCCATAAACTTGAGATGACCACACAGTTTCCCACTGATACACATACCACATTAATAAAAGTTAAGGTTTCTACATGTTTAAGCCATGATTTCAAGGTTTTTGTCCATACATGGCTAGCAAAATCAACTATGACCAATTTTGCACGAGAAACAAAACTACACAAGGTCCCACAAATTGAGATCACACAAGATGAGGTTAATCAACAAGGATGCCTAAATCAGCAAACATTTACAATCAAGGAACTATTCAAGGAAATCACTTCTATAACTCAAGACAAAGACAATTAACTTTTCATGGTAATGCAAGCGAAGTCAAGACCACAAGGTTTTCCTATAGTCTGATTTTTACACTTTTGTTTTAAGAATCGAACACACCATACCAACCAAATCTAAAGAATTCAACCATATAGCAAAAGAAATATATATATATATATATATATATACATATACCCCTAACGACTAACATATCAATTCAAGCACCATATATTAAAGCAAAATGGGGATTATTTATCTTATTTCCTACTCAAGCTAGGAATAGTCATAAAGAGAGCACAAGGAAACACCAAGGACCATTCAAGGTTGCTAGGGAGAAGAGCAAGTAACACGGGGTCCAATCAAATCCAAGGGTGAATAATATCATCTTGCACTTTCCATCCTAATGGGAAAAAGGGCTACAACAACAAGGTGACCCAAGAAAATATGAAGAAAAGAAGACTTCCCAAATTATCTTATATCCTTAACATATTTTGCCTTAAAATTACAATTTAGTTTTTGAGACGAGACAAAGACGCACGCATGGAGGTTGCTTCTCAAACAATAGATAAGTCTCAATCCAAAAGGACCACAACTCACATCCGTCGAGCTACGGGACGATAAGGGTGTGATGACCCAAAACTCCCACAAGAAAGGCACATACATCCATGGACAAGAAGTAATAAGCAACTAGAACACATTACTATCCACCGGGTGTTTCACAATTTCAGGTAGGTGACAAAACTACAAGTTCAACTATATATTACACTCAATACACATAAATTTTACCCATTTTATAAATCAACTTATTAAGTCAAAATTTATAGCTTTTCTTGATAAGAACATTCCTTTCATGCTTAGTAGTTACAAACTTCCTTCTATTATAACATCATCAGTTCATGTTACAAAGAGCACAACCAAGGTGGGCATGATGTCTCACAATGATCTGTATAGGAGAGAGCATTTAGTTTACTGCGAGGAAGGTGGATGGACAAGATTTCCCTTCTATTATTCTACATGGTTTTTATATCTTCTATTAATCTACCAAGTGTATAACAAGGATCGCTTCCTTTTTCTATGTTCCAGTTAAGTTCCAAGGTCAAATCTCCTTTATTATAGTTTTATGGTGTTTTGATTGAGTCAACTTATCGATCAAATTTTGATTCTAAAGGAACAAGAGACATTCGACATGAAAACACATTATTAATTTTTTTGTAAGAACTAGGAAACAATGAACCAACATGAATCACACCAAGATTTCAAAAATTCACCGAATAATTTCAAGCATTATTAAACATTCTTAGTGCGTCTCCACAAGTTCCATACGAAATTTTCAAGGAAGGCTCATTAAAGAGGTATAATCTTACTTTTACAAATCTATTAAGGTTTAACAAAAAAAAATTGTGGTTTAGGATGGTAACATTTTACTCTCCTAATAACCAAATAAGGTTTTCCAATCAATACTCATGTCCCCCCACCAGATAACACCAACCAAGTGAACTAGATGACAATATTGACTTTACTCCAAAGAACCACATCCACACTAAAAGGCATCCAATGCAATGGGGCAACCAAATAATTTACCAAATCATGAACTTAATAGCCAAGAGCTATAGTTTTTAAAAGGGGAAGTACAATATAAGCACCACCATGAGATTAACTATTAAGATATACCCAACTAACATCTCTAAGAGAAAGGTCCAAAAGACCCAAAGCATCCATAAGTGTTTCCAAGTAACCCAAAGATTAATAGGTCATAGAATGTTATTCATAGTAAAGGAAATTTGAGGTAAGGGTAAACTTATTTATAAGTCAAGAGAGTAAAACATGTACACTTAAATAAACACACTACTTGAAAAAGGCTTCAATCGATCCATAATTACCAAGATGCATATATTACACAGTGAAACTTTCTATGATGCAACCAGAACCCAAGATATAATTTAACATGCCATCGATGAAAAGTCATTATCAAAACAAACACTTTTCCAGTAACATTTATAGTCAACCAAAGACAATCCAATCCTAACAAAATCTAAAAGCCCATAAATAACCACTTCTACTCCGACGATGGTGAAGCTCTTACCAAATTGAAATAGGATCGCCACTACCACCATTATAATCCCTCAGACCATACTACACAACAAACTTTCTTTCTAGCAAGGTCAAGCAACAAAAGGGTCACTCTAAGATCTTAGACACACTCAAGGTTCGTGCATCCATAACCAAGGCATGACTTTAAGCACCTAAAAGAACCTTCAAGACACCCGGGGTGTATCCTATACAACAATTGTCACCGTACATAAAGCATAGAACCAGCTCAACAACATGCAAGAAGGAAACCACATAACATTTAGCCAAGTAGCCAACAACATCATGAGCTCCGAGTCATAAATCAAATAAAGTCCAAGAAATATCGACAATCAATAAAAGTGGATAAGTAAAAGTTTGCAAAGTTTGAAAATTCTTACAAGAATTATAATTAAATAAAAGATCCTCGAGCTTCTTCAATCCAATCATAAAATAAGATGTTGGTTCTTGATAAAATACACAAGGTTACGAATGTAAAACACAAAAGTTAACACCACATTCACTCATGCACCTTTCATGGCTGCAATAGGGTAAGTACTTTGTCTCGAGGTTAGTTTTAAGAACACATACATGTGATTGGGTCCTAGATGACACCCTGAGACTTAGTGTCCACCCTCTCATATGGGTAACAACATGGAAAACCGACAACTGGACCCTCTTTCTTAACCACTAAGGAAGGAAGCTCTAAAAACTTCTAATTAGCTCTTCCCACCCACAACACAACCACTCTTCTATGTCCAACCACAAGGGTCACATCTTACAACTCATCATTCCAACAACTCCAATAAGGAAGGGTCTCAACAAATGGCTTAATGCATCACACAATTAAATCAAGTTTTAGGGCTTGTAAAACAACACATTTTCAAAAGGGAACCAAGTTTCCATTATACTATAAGTTCACCAAAATCAATTTAATCGACATCTTTAGTTACCTCGAGTTTAGACAAAATGTCACTAAGAAAACACACAACTCATAGAACTTATTATTATTTTATTATCATTTTAATTTAGTAGTTCAAATGAACAGAGTAATGTAATATTTCTTCATACTTATTTCTTATTCAAACAAGTTTGTTTTCTTAGATTCAAAGTTGTGCTAGGTTTGATTCATGTTTCAAGTTTTCTAGTGTGCCCAATGGTCTAAGCTTTCAAACCACTGCTTTGATACCAAGTGTGATGCCCAGTTAAAACAACCCACTTGAGAACCATGAACAACCTAGGTTTAGTTAGAAAATTATGGAATAATTTTTTTATTAGGAGTTAATGACCAAAGTCTCAAAGACAATTAAATTCAACTGATAACTTTTCCCATTATAATAATTACTAATTCCACATTAAAAAGCAACAAGAGCAATAAGTCCACACCTAGCTCAAATCTCCTAGGATTAATTTAATTATTGATTACATTGACATTTTAGCTAAATATTTCCTGATTAGAAATATTAGGGTTAAGGGACCCAAAACAATTAAATACCCAAGGTATTTAATTCCACAAGATCAAGACAAGAGCAAGGTTTAATTGCAGTGAGAAAGGAATACATATTTAAAATCAACAAAGTAAGGTCTCACTTACCCACTCCCAGAACTTGATTAGGAGTGTCTCTGACCAAGTTTTAGGCAATGGCTACCACTAATGAGATTCTAGAACAACTCAAATCCACAAAAACAAACTTCTATTTTATTAACAATTCATAGAGGTCACAAGGTCCAAAACTTAGGCTAAAAGTTTCGATTAGGTTCGGGAGTAATTTACCCCCATACCCACTCTCTAACATGCTCAGAGTCTCAACTAGATTTCTCTCATACTTAGTGCTTCCAAAATTTCCCTAAACCATTCCCAATGGATAGAAAATTTTCTCACCTTTCCAGTGATATAAATAATTCCTCCTAACTCCTTATAGAACTCCAGATATGAGCAAGCGGAGTTTTTAGGTAAAATTTTCCCCAAGGGGACACGTGTCAAGAAGAAGGGAAAGCACCTTAAACGGGTTGGCGGATCTCAGGGCAGCTTGGGAATTTTTTTCCATGCGCAAGCGGCTGACAAAGGCAAAATTTATTTCGCACCTCCACGGGTCCCTAGTGGACATGTTTTAAGTCCTGGGCAAAGGCAAGGAAAAAGGGGTGAGAGAATGGCGGAGCGGCGGGGAATTTAGGGGCATTTTCCCTTCTTGGGCGCAAAGCGAAAATTGCCTTCACGTGCCCACAAGCCCGATGGGGAGACACGTGTCATGCCCAAATTGATCAAGAGGAATGGCGGGTCGGCGGAGCGGGATAGGACGTTAAGTCTTTTAGGGCGAAAGGTGCAAAGGGATCGAATTGATCCGCACTTACGCCGACGCCATAATGCCACACGTCACGTGCTGATTAGACACGGGAGATAGGATGGTGGAAGAACTTAAGGCATTAAGAAAAAGGGGAAATAGAAGACAAAAAGGCATGCGTGGGCCTATACATCTATGAAAGGAATAATTCCAAGGCAAGGCGTTGGAGTGGGGCCATGGGGAAAAGTGGGAAATTTTTCCCAAAGGCAATTTCAAAAAGATAAGGGAAAAAGGGAAACTGTGCCTCCGCCGTAGCCCTAAGAGGACACATGGCACCCTTTGATTCGTTGTAGGCCGATAGAGGAAAATGGAAAAAATTTCCCAAACTAAATTTTTTTAAAAACTTTTCTAAGGCAAAATGACGGGAAATTTTTGGGTTGCGGGCCCACCAGGGAAAATTTTCCCAAATTTTCCCACCAAGGCACAAAAACTTCAAAGTGCCATAACGTGAGCTAGAAATCTTAGCTTTGGGGAAAAAGGACTTTTGGAAATCTCTTGATACCCTATTTGCACAAGAAGCATAAATTTTACTTTTAGATAAGTTTTAAAGGGTTAATTTTGTAAAACGGATCTGCAGGCTTTTAATTTGCAAGCTGGAAATTTCCAACTTTCAATCTTGATTAAATTTGGTCTCCTCCATCACTCAACATGTCAAGCATGACATGGAGGATTGATCTAGGAAGGTTTGAGTGTTTTAGGAAAGTTAATTTGTTCAATTGATTCAAAATTGAATTTTTCCAACAAATGACAGAAAAATGGTTAAGGAAGAGATTAAGCTCAATTTTGTAATGGTTCAAGATATTCTCTTAAATCTTCTTTTTCAATTGAGTACATTGCTAATATATCATGGTAAATTTTAAGGTTTCCAAGTTGATTGTTAAGTGTTGGTCCAAACTGTGCATTTTTTTTAAATTCACCAGTTTTAGAATTCACAATGCCAGTGATCAAATTTTTAAAGGATCTATTTATCAATTTTATCATATAGGTATGGTATTTGCTTCCTAAACTAATCCATTACATTCAGTTGATTCTAAACCATTCATTTCCATGTTAAATTACAAGTTCTGATTTCAAATTTAATATATTTTAAAGAGAAACAATACAATATAATTCCCACCTACGTGTTTCTTCATCTTGCAATTAAACAGAGATTACATTTACAATAGTAATTCAATTCCAAAGCAACAATGTGAGTTTGAGAAAGTAGAGTATTCCTTTATTGATTTCTAACAACGACTTTACAACTTATTCCTTTCTTTTAACTTCAAAATACAATATACAATACATGTAACATTCTTTCACATTCCTTTTCAAAACTAGAGAATGGAATATAAATCTTTACATTTCTCATTTCAATTTCAATCTTTCATCATCACTACAAGTATCTTTTCATTGTAAATAACTATACAAATCATCCACATCAAAGTGGGAAGGATTGTATAATGACTTGCTCACAAGAAAGGGACTATCAAACTGTATATTTCTCTTTACTCCAGGACACCAACATTCTCAATTTCTTTTTCTCCAAAATGATCAACAAGAGAGAGGGGAAAGGAAACGCTCTCCACCCAACCAAGACATCTAATGAAAGGAGAATTCTTCCTTCATCATTACCCCCAAGCCCCAACTGATAAAGATACAATTCAACCATGGCAACAATGGCTTCCACAACACAACATTCTTTCACATACACATTTCTATATAGAACATAACTCAATAGAAAATAGCATTTTACAAACTGCAATAGCAAACATTCAAATCACAACTCAAGCTTGATCATGTAAACCAAAGGAGCAAGGCCTATGGGGGAAGCTAATTATGCCTCCCAATTGGGAATTGGGCATCCACCAATAACAACCTGCCAAAATAATTCATCTCATACATTTCCTTACGCCCCCACAAATCCTTTGTATGCCCCCATGATTTCCTTATGCCCCCAAAGTAAGAAATGCAAGCTATTTCTTTTCCATGGTGGATCCCAAACCCAAACTCCCTCCATAAAATTTTGATGCCCATGACATTTCCTTATCCCCCCCCACATGGATTCCCCATAGCCTTCTCCTACACCTTCCTAAGGCAATCTACCCAACCAGCCAACAAATAAAACAAACATGCATTTTCCACACAACACAACAAGAAAATAACAGAAATAAAAGAGAGTTAAATTCCTACCTTTCCATGGTTATTTGGTCTCCAAACAGTAAGCTTCAAATGCCAAACATAGCCCAAAACAACAAGCTCCCAAGCATGCAAAGCTATCTCCAAAACTTTCTTCAAAAACAAGAGCTCCCACAAGAAAATGCACCCCCAAGGAAGAATGCAAAAAGGTTCAACAACCCAAAACAAGAAGAGAGTTTGAAATATATAGAAGAGGGAAAGAAGAGGATGATGTGGATCCATGTAGGATGCCACATCATACATCCTCACATTCAAACACCAAAGACAAACTCCAAACTCCAAGGCTCAATAAAGAGGTGGGTGAAAAATGACAAGTTACTTACACACTCAAAAGAGCCCACACCTCAAGGGACAACAAATTAAATGAAATGTAAGAGAGTGCAATCCAAAACAAGTAACATGATGAAGAAAAGTCATTATACAAGTCAAAAATCACATCTCAACCATAAGTATGGTTGGTAACATAAATTTAGAGGCATGGGAATGGTTTTACTTGTCCCACAAGTCTCCAAAAAACAACCCCAAGGACAATTTCGAATTTCCCATGGAGGTGGAGTGTTTCATACTCCAAATTTGTCTTAAACATACTCTTACACAACCTACACATCCCTTACAAATTAATTACAATCAGTCAATAAATCTAATAATTACTTTCCATATCCCAATTTAATTTATTTAAATTTTTAACCATTGTTTCCTCACAATAATCTATCACAATTTAATTAATTAAAATAAGGGAACACATTACTTAATAAAATACATACAACAATAATTAAACATTAACCACATTAATAAAATACACAAGCCCATGGTCACATGTAAAGATGATTCCCCCCATGGGAATCTCTAACAAAACAACACACAACACAATAAAACAAGTTGCCATGGTGACCTTGTTGAATTCACCTAGAATTTCATTCTGGTTGGTCTCCAATCCCCGATGTTTGTTGTGATATTTTAAACCTGCAAAACACAAATACCTCCTTCAGCCTCGTGGCCATATCAGAACGTCCAAAATGAATATATAACAAAATCACAAAATCATCTATACATATGAATCACAACAATCACCAAGGCAATCAACGAAATCATTTACAATTTATATCAACAACTATATCATCATCAAATAATTTTCTTTTTCTAGGTTTACTCATAATCTCCAAAATCACATGTCCGAATAACTTCCATTAAACATCCATGTCAATATTATATCAGCATCCACATGTGAGTGTCTCTTATAATCACCATGCATTATATTTAATCAAATTCAACAATAATCTAGGATTTGACATCTAACACCATACTAAACCAAAACTATTAAAATGTTTGTCATATAGTCTACAGTATCATGATCAATAATAAAAGGTGTCAAAGGGAAGTGGACACTACAAAAATGCATCATGAAATAGATTTTATCACTCAGGAGTTCACACAGTACACCATAAATGGGCAAGAGGAAAGAAAATGCCATTACAAAGTTGAGGGAGGAGGCTTAAACTCCACATTCGACCCTGGAGAAGAAAGAGAGGGGACGAGGGGAAGAAGAATGAACAACCCTTTACAATGAATCATGCCCCTGTATTTATAGATTTGATGGGAGAGAAGATAGAGAGAGGGAAGCGGGAGAAGTGGGTTGAAACTCAACCACTATTGTTAATGCTTCTGATAAAATATGCCCCAAATCCATCTTTACTGCATGATTCCTTAATTTGGCACCTTGAAAGAAGAGGAAACGATAGAAATAGATCGAATCGATCTGGTTGTTATCTGAGATGGATCCTACATTGAAGGCCCAAAGATGTTTCCTCCATTTCCTTCACCTAACCTCCTCAAAAATAAAGTCTCAGACCTCCATGGTGTGGGTGAGGCCGAGATCTTTCCAATGGTGTCAGATCTACAATATTTTGAGCCCTGAGTCGAAAGATATGCCCCTTTGAAGTTTGTATCGGGTCCATATGAATGGACGGGGAAAATAGTTTGAAAAATGGGCCCCCCTTTTGGTTTGGGACACGTGGCAACTGGATTAGAACAAAAAATTGGTCTTGCGGGTCCGTAATTTATCTTTTTCCCTTTGAACGAAAGGCAATTTTCACTTTTTCCCCCGACTCCCTACTTGGCTTTGACTCGGGTTCTAATGCTGACTTTTTCCCGATGGATTTGCGGGCCATTTTGTAACTTTTACCCTTTTTGTGATAACAAGCGGTAAATAATCAACTTTTCCCCGACGCCCGCTTTCCTCTAGGACAAGCATCGATGGTGCTCATTTGGTGTTCCCCTTTTTTGCTCGATTCCTCTGTGCCTTGCCCCTTCTTCTCTAACCCTGTAATTCCATTGTTGAGTCCTCCCTCAACCCTTTAAATAGATTTAAGATATGAAACATTCAAAAGAACTGTTTCTTATATTTCTTCTTGTGCAGGGTCGAATTTGACTTTCTCATGCCTCTGTTTTCACTTTTCCTGGTTTTGGAACTTGAGCTCGTGGGTCTGAGTCATTTCCTTCATAATTTCCTTATGTGTAGGATTTTTTTACCAAATTTACCTAGAGGGTGAATTTGGGATATGAATACATTTTCAAGTATTGCGAGGGTAGTTAATAGGATCGAGAGGCACATGTTATCACATTACGGTGTAGGTGGTAGCCTGCAGCCTGGGGCAGTACCGCATAGGGTTGTGATGGTGATAGGGACGGTACCCACGGGGTTGTGATGGTGATGGGGGACAGGTACATGCCTTACAGGCACGAGATAATAGGTTTGTAGGGTCACTTTTCCACTACACAAGCTCTTATTGTGGCCTTACAGGCCTAGGTCATAGTCGAAAGCACCCTCACGAGCCCGGGGATAGGGTCCCATATTAAAGGCAGCGATAGGACAAGGTCCCACAGTTGAGGGAGGATGGTAGGGTTCACAGTACGAGGATGAGGCCATCATTAGTTAGAAAGAGCTCACAAGTTTCTATGAGACCTATGGCACAACCATAGACAGTGTCGATGGTGAGATTCAAGGATGCTCTGAATGAGGCTAGATATTACCAAGATCAATTAACGACTGTAGGGATAGATGTCCCCTCCTATGTTGAGTACAAGCCTCGAGTGAGAGGACAAGATCCTGTACGCATAGTGTAGAGAGTACATGGGGTCGATGAGCCCCGAGATAGGGTCAAGGTGAGGCCACTAGTTCATGGAGGCCGAGACCAGCTGTAGGCCAGGCGGAGACTAGACTGAGACCCATGGAGGGTAGAGAGATGTTGACAGGGCACCAAACAGGCAGAAAGGAGGAGACAGATGAGACTAGCCCTGAGGGTCTCAGGTGGGGTGACGATTAGTCACCTAGTATGGTTATTTATTTTTTGAGATTTTGATATATATAGATATATATATATATATATATATATCGTGTGTGAGCCGAAGATGGTGAGGTTGTCCATGATAGTTTTTGTGAGTTGATTATTATATCACCACTGCGTGCAAAGATTTTGAGGTTGTACTTGAGATATTCTTGTATTATTTTGTATTAGTGTATATTTGATGGATACTAAGACTTTTATTTATAGATGGTGAGATCGATGGTATGGATGATGTACTTGTGTTTTTAAATTTCTATTGTTACTTGTGTATGGATGGAAACTAGGTGGATTAGGCATGGTGGAGTCAGGTCGGTTTAGGCATGGTGGAATTAGGTTAGTTGGGCATGGTTGAGTTAGGTTGGTTAGGCATGGTTGAGTCAGGTATAGGCATGATTGAGTTTAGGTCAGTTAGGCATGGTTGAGTTAAGGTTAGTTAGGCATGGATGAGTCAAGGTTTGTTGGTTTTGATTTAACTTCCAAGTGTTGGTAACATGGGAAATAAATTATAAGTTATATGTATGTTATGGTGTAAATTTCCAAAATTTGTGATATTATAGAAATGTGGAATGATTGATTAGATGTTTTGATGGTGTGATAAAATGGTAAATATGTATGAATGAGAAATTTCCAAATTTTATGAGAAATGGAAACTAATTAAGGGTGAGTGCTATTAGAAAACATGTGGGAAAAATGGGTTAGGTAAAGAATGGTCGAGTTAACCTCCAAGGGCCCCATACCCTTTAAGTGTTTCCTACATAGCCCCATCGAAAAGGGGCCTCAGTCAAGTAGTTATCTCATAAGCTAGGGAAGAATATGATGAGGTAGAGGAATGGGTTGGTAGGTTTTAGGCATGATTGAGTCTAGGTCATAGGCATGGTTGAGTCTTAGGTGAAAGTGGAAATCGGTAAAATGTAGATATTGATGGTCTGGTCCTGTATAGGGTAATCAAAAAGTAATGAAGAAGGTGAATGGTAAGAGGTGACAAAAAGAACCACCTAATTGATAAGAACCATAACAATTTTACCATACCAAAGATTGGCTTATGAACATAAGACCCTAAACGTGGTGCATGATTGACTATGTTAAGGTTGAAGAAAGTCACATGATCACAAAATGTCATGTTTGTGGCAAGTCCCTTGAGGAGATAGGAAATTAGGGTGAAAAGGAAATGAGGTGAAAATGGGTGGTTTTAGTGTAACTTAGTGTACGATGACATGTTTACCTAGCAAGAAACCCATGATCAAAAATAGGCAAGTCCATGACGAAAAAGTTATCATTTTTCACTTTTTGTTTTTGATAGACTGATCGATGTGGGAAGTCTATGTGGGATGAGTATATTATCTCCTTTAGGTCTTCGTGAAGTTAATCAATACGGGGAAGCTTCTGAGTATTTTATTTTGTTTTTACAAGGATAGTCCCTTTTTATGATAGACTATGTGAATTATGGCAAGCTTTGTATAGTTGTCCTTGAGGAGCAATCTATTTATAATGAGATAGAGAGAAGAGATGTCCCTTTTAAGGAGGCATATTTTGTTGGAATTTTGACTCAAGGAGTTGAATCCCATTGTGCTTTTGGAATTATTTTGATTTTGGACTTTTAAGTCATGGACAAGACTATAGAGGAAGATTAGGCTCTTGTTTAGAAGACAAAACCCTAGCACACATAGATTAACTATGAAAGAGATGGTTTTGAGTGATGAACGACCATGGGATTCCATCTTGAAAAATATGAAAAGTATCCATGAAAATCATGCCATGAGTAGAGTCATGGTACTCATGTTGAAGATAAGGCTAAAAGGTGATGGTTAATCACATGATTTGGTTTAGTCATTGACCCCAAGAATAGGTAATATGAAAGGTGAAGGGTGCTCGGGGAAAGTGAAATAGACAGAAGGTGATATAGGACTTGATTCAACAATAGAACAATCAAAGATGCAAGGCGTTTAGGGGTTCAAGTTCAGGTTTACCTTCGAGTGAAGACAAATGATAAGCACCTGATCCATAGGTATGAGTAACGATGTAGGTTCCAAGCCAATTAGGAGCAAATTTTCCCTGTTTACTTTTTTCTTGTTTGGTTACATGTTGATTTTCCTTTAGGACGAGGTCATCGACCTGGAAGGTTTGTTTGTGGACATGTTTGTCATAGGCACATTTGATACATTTTTGGTAGATTTGGAGATGATCAAGAGCATTAAGACAACATTCATCCAATAACTCAAGTTGTGGTAAATGGTCCAGGAGAAAGTCATAATTCTTGAGCATGTCTTGTAGTGAGATGCGGAGAGATGGAATATGGAATTTGAGAGGCAAGACAACCTTAGTACCATAGACCAGAGAGAAAGGTATGGCAGCAGTCAAAATGTGAATAGTAGTGCGGTAAGCCCATAAGGCGAAAGGAATGTGCATATGCCAATCCTTCCCAGTATCATCGACTACTTTCATAATAATTTTGTTCAAGGTTTTATTCTTTGATTCTACTTTTCATTCATTTGTGGTTAGTAAGGTGAAGAGAAACTGAATTGAATTCCAAAAGCGTCGAAAAGATTTCATATGGTTTTGTTTTTGAATTTCTTGTTGTTATCAGTGATGAGGCGATGAGGGACACCAAAGTGATAAATAATGTGATGGTTGATGAATTCACAAATTTCATCGATTTTGTAGAAATGAGGGGAATGGCTTCTACCCATTTAGTGTAGTATTTAGTTGCGGTTATAATCCATTGATGGCATTGTGAAGAATGAGGATTGATCTCTCAACAAGGCCCAAACCCCATCGATAGAAATGCCAAAAATCTTGTGCGACACTGTAAGGCATTACTAGGTGTGTGATGAAGATTAGAATGTTGTTGGAATTTCACACAATGTTTGCCATAGTCACAAAAGTCACGGTTTAGGGTTGGACAATAATAGCCTAAATGAAGAATGCATTTAGTGACCTCCACAAATTCCGTCGTGAACCTCCTTGATAATGTAGGGAATTTCAGAACTTGTAAGGCATTGTAAGAGAATACCATCGAAGTTGTGTTTATAAATAATACCACCCATGATCACATAGCAAGAGACACCTTTAAGAAAGGCACGTTGTCCATTATGAGTAAGATTGGGAGGCTAGAATGGAAAGGGAAAGGTAGTCTAAAAACTACTTATACCAAAGGTCACATGGGTCGGGTGCTGATGGTTTCATGAGTTGGCATCTAGAGATAAATAAGAAGGTGATTACAGACTTTGTATTGTAACAAATATTTTGGATTTGGAAGGTGAAGTGAGTATCGAGAAGCCGGGTAGGTCGTGGTATCCACAAATTTTTAGTAGAACATGGGGTGGTTTGAAGATCGTAATAGTAATCAAAGGTAGTTAGAATTATTTCGACATGGTGTTTGTACTTTTGGAGTATTTTGTTACGATACTCATATATACCATTGAATTTTTTACAACTAGTAGGAATCACCAAAGATATGAATAGATTTAACATCTAGGGCAATAACGGTTTGAAGTCCTAATACGAGTGCTTCATATTCAGCGATTTTGATAGTACAATCAATATCTAGTTTGAAAGATAAAGTTATAGGCTCACCATGAAGAGGAATGATGATGATACATGCACCACCTCCACGGCTGACATTTATAACCATTAAAGAATAAGATCATCTAGTAAGTGGTATCGTCCAAAGAGAGGGTACTTGCAATGGATTTGTCAGGAAAATAAAAGTTAGAGGGTTGATCTTAGAAAAAGGGGTGCATTTGCTAGTTGGTCAACGATGGTTTGGCCCTTGATATATTTTTGGTGGATGAATTCTAAGTCAAAGTCTGCAAGAAGCATGAGCCAACGTGTAGCATGTTGATGTTGGTAAGGTTTGGCATACATGTAATGTAAGGGGTCAATGTTGGTGACAAAAAGGTTTTGTGGTTGAGTAGGTAATGACGAAGTTTAGTGGCAACAAAAACTAAGGCTAAGAAAAAATTTCCACATGGGTGTACCTAATTTCATAGTCAAAAGGGTATGGCTTATGTATTAAACCACTTGCTCCGGTGTTTCTCATCATGATGAATAAACATGGTACCTAAGGAATGATCAGTAGCAGAAATCTATAGGTAAAAGGGTTGGTCATCTTTAGGGTGAATGAGCACTGGTGGTTGAAGAAGGTATTGTTTTAAGGCATCAAAGGCTTTATGGCATTCATCATCCCATTTGAAGGAGACATCCTTTTGAGGAAGTGATGAAATGGTTGCGTGTAGTCGGATGTGAGCTAAATCGACAAATAGATTATAACTTACCTTGCAAACTTCAAAGTTGACGGAGATTAGTAGGCAGAGGAAGTTTGAGAATAGCCTTTACTTTAGCAGGATCGAATTCTATGCCACGCAAAGAAAAATGAAACCAAGGATCTTTCCTAAGAGAACAGTGAAGACACACTTCTTAGGTTGAAGGTGAACACAATACTTGATGAGGCGGTCAAATATGACCTTAAGAATTGTAAGGTGTTCAACCCGATGTTTAGATTTGGCAAGAAGGTCATCTACATAATCTTCCAATATGTGATTCATTATGTCATGGAAGATATAAGTCATAGCATCTTTCTTGATATGTAGCACCGAGCGTTCTTAAGGCTACAAGGCATGACTTGATAATAGAAAGTCTCGAAGGAGTGATGAAGGTAGTTTTGTGTTGATCTTCTAGAGTGAGTAATATTTGATTATAACCTGAGAAACCGTCCATGAGTGATAGCATCTCATGGCCGATGGTGAGATCAACTAGTTGGTCAATGCCTGGTAGAGGAAAGTCATCTTTGGGGCAAGCTAAGTTGAGGTTGCAAAAATTTGTGCAAATAAAAGTCTCCTTGTCACTTTTGTGATAGGAACAATGTTAGAGATCCATTGGGGATAATCAATAGGCAGGATGAAGGAAACTGAGAGAAGGCATTGAAGTTCTTCTTTGAAAAGAAGAGCAATGCGAGGATGCATTTTCTGCAACTTTTATTTTACAGGTTTGGCTTCAGGAATGGTTACGATATTGTGAACCACAATGTTTGGGTCAATATCGAGCATATCAACATAGGACTAAGGAAAAGCGTTCTATGGTCTTGTAGGAAATAAGTAAAAGCTTCATGTTCGTGACATCTAAAGATTGGCCTATCTTTAGAATGTGTGGGTCATCTATCATCACCAATCCGAGGCACTATGATAATTCTCCATGAAGGAACTCCTCATGCTATGATTATTTACTAATGCACGGCCTTTAGTTTCGTGGATGTAATTTGGAAACACAACAACAAACATAACACAAGAATACCATAGACTATGATATAAAGGAATGATGACAAATCTGAAAATATAGGTATAAATTATAATATCAACATGAAATTGTTACAATCTCACCCATGAGGTACTTCAAGTGTTCATGACTTCACTTGCCTTCAAAAATAACTATGGGAGAAACTTCACAATGGATTCTTTAACACACCTTCTAAATGATGGGTTCCTTTACACACTTACTCATACAATATTTCTCACTACTTCCCTCTATGCCAAATGAGGGAAGGTGACCTCTTTATTTATAGGAATTCAGGCTTATCCACCCTATCTCTAAGATAGGATAGGAAATCTCTTCCGGCCAATCATATTCCATGCCTAAACTCTGGCCTTTACATGTAGGCTTATCTTCTAAGATAAGATAAACCTTATCATCTCACATGGGTTCCACCTTTTTAGTCTTTTCCACAAATAAAATACACAAAATATTTATGACATCACTCTTTGTCCTTATTACAAATATAATATTTCTAATTCCTAATCATGTAGACCCTACTTCTCTACTTACCCCAACTTTGACATTTTAACATTACTGGACCACTTACGACAAATATTTACTTTTTACCACAACATTCCTATTGTACTTTGACTATTACCATACTCTACTTTATTGGCGGCACCGTACTAACGGCGTCGTTATCTTCTATCGAGATGCCACTACTAATCATACTTAACAACATCCTATTCCTAATACATACATAATAAAATAGAAATTACGGAGGAAAATTTTAATGTCGACAATCCCGAGTGTTAATGTTGATTTCGATGGTGATTCATTCAACATGGTTTGTATCTCGAAGGCAATGACCGGTGAATATAAGAATCTTCCACACCAAGGTAGGTGAGGATAGACTCGTTGTCCGACATTGAATGATGTTAATAGAAGGAGTATCGTTATTGATCATGTCAAGGTACGGGAAGGGAAGAGAAGAGGAGCCTCACCATCGCATTGATAAGTCAAAGGTCCCAGGAAATGGTGTTCACAAAATTTTTTTAGGAGGAATAGATTCGGGATCTATATACTCGTGGGTAAAGGTGGTGATGTTGGTGAATGGGGTAGAGCGGTTTTTTGTCCTCAATGAGGTCGATGCGGGCCTTCTTGGAAGATGGTGTGGCAAAGCCAATGCTGTTGTGATCTATGATGATCTTGTTCATAAAAACCAAAGCTAAATCCTTTCCATGCACTGAGGGTAAAGGAAAGTGTGGGCGAAGCGGCGAGTTAGTGAGAGATTGAAGGTCAAATGAAAAGGGTCATGTTTGGATGGAGTTTCGGGTGAATAGGTGGTGATATCAAGTTCCCCATATGCTAAGTTAGTACGAAGGTGGGAGGACCATAAGTGAAGACCTCTCTTATGTGATAGTCATAACGAGGATGTTGGCGTAGGTTTTCATACTCTTGCGGAGTGAGGAATGTGTTGATAGTGTAGAGGTGGTACTCCCCTAGAGTGAGGCATTGAAAAACACCTTCTACAGGATCAATAGTAGATATGTGGTTAGCGAGGATAGATGAATTACTAGGCAATTAGGCATGAGGGGGTATCGGTTGGTTAGAAAGTAGATGGGCGATTGCAGAGGTTGCGATAGTAGTAGGAATATAAGAGTTAGGTTTGGGAGAGGTGGTGGCAACATTGGTTGATGGGGTTGTGGGTGAAGGATAAGTGGGGGTAGTGGTAGATGCCTTAACTAGTACAAGGACATCGTTAGGTCGGTATAACATGTTACAGGTTTTGAATAATGACGGGTCAAGCTGGGATGGTATAGTTATGCCCTTCATGTTCATATTTTACACAGTGGTGTGAAGTTGAAGGAACACAACCCATGACATGAATTCAAGGTCAGCCAAGCAATAGGTTATACTGGAATTCCCCCTCTAAGACGTAGAACAATTTTGGGATGGTGCAAGGGCCTACGTGAACATGAAGAATAATGGTGCCAAGGGTGGAGGTGATGGTGTCATTGAAGGAGTGCAATATAACTAGGTTTTTATGCATGTAATTTGAAGGGATGTGCATTTGATTGTACGTGTGGGAGGAGATGATGTTGATGTTATCACCACCATCAATCATAATGCATCTTACGTGAATGTTATCGATATAAAAGGAGATGAAAGGGGTGGGATCAAGGTCATCTGATTGGAGAGGTACAATCTCCTCATCAGAGAAAATAAGGGTGGCTACTTAATGAGTGGGTGTGGGGGTAGAAGAAGGAAATTATTTGGTAAACGAGGCCATGTGGTGAGGGGTGATAATGGAGGCCACTGGTGTGGGATCATTAGGTAAGACCTCGATGGATTGCAAAACCTCCATAAGGGCTTGTCGATGAGTTTTAGAGGTTTGGACAAGATCATACAAAGACATTTTTAGAGGGGATTGATGTAATTGTTTTATCATTATACGATGGGTGACCCCGTCAGAAATAGGGTATGTGGGTCCTCGAATGGTGATTTTGGGTGTGGGTGTAGATGGTATATTGGGCATGAGATTGGTTAATGGGCTAGTTACTTTTTCTTTTCCTTTGTCCTTTTGGGCACGGGTGATAACTTAGACCATGTTAATCTGAGGGAAGGAGGTAGATGGAGAAGGTATGTCATGAGTAGTGTAATGACATGATGGGAAAAAACCTAATGTGGGGTAAGAGCCTTGTGAAATGAGTAGGGCACACTGGCATTTGGGCGGTGGTTTGGCCAACTCTTTGATACAGACCATGTTGATCTCGAATTTTGGAGGTGGAAAAAGGGTTGTGGGGTGGATACGTAGGTCATTTAAGAAGCAAGGGATGAGGCTATGTGGTGATAGGTGAAGGTGGAATAGAGTCCTCATCAAGAAGATCATCATTGTCAAAATTTGATTAAGGAGGAGAACAGTTTTGAGAGCCTTAAAACCTTCTACATCATGTCTTGGCACACGATGGTAGGCACAAATTTTAGTTTCATCAAACCCTTTTGGTTTGGGTTTGAGGGGGTTATAAGGTCAAAGTGGTGGTAATGTGATGATTGAGGTCTCTAAGAGGTTGGCTAGAATGTTTTCGTAGGACCCTGCCAATGGATCACAATGGGAAGTGAGTGTGGGTCTGGGTAAAGGTGTGGATGATTGTGAGGGAAGAGGCATTATAGAGGGGAATGGGTTGGACCACTGGTTTGGTAGGTGGTACTATCTTAGGTTTTGATGGTATCTTCTTGGGTAAAGGTGTGGTAGAAGAACTAGCAATGGTAGGTGTTGTTGACTTAACTACCTTGTTGGAGGGTAGTGGGTTCTTGTCTTTGGATTGCACCTTCTTGGGTAAAGGTGAAATGGGAATACGTGATGTAGAAGGGAAATAGACAATGGAAGATTACGGGTTACCCATGGCGATAATAGAGTTGCAGTGGAAGTGGTTGGTAGAGGCTGGGTGGACGGTATGGGTTGAAGTCGTATAGGCAAAGTTGGGGTTATAGTAGCTGGTGGAGGTATAGGTGGTAAGAAGTGTACATGTGAGGGCGAGGGTGTTTGTTTTGCAGGTAAATGGGGTGTAGCAAAGGATCTTGATAAAGCGGTGAGGTTGCTTAGATTTTGATTTTCCTTGGGTAGGAATTTTTGGCTAAGGTTGATGGGTGAGGTCCTAGGATGGATGGAAGGGGTAAAGTAAAGATGACAAATGTGTGGTAGGTGAAACTAGTGTATGTGGCCTAGAAGGTTGGGTCTTTCTTTTAGGTGGAGGAGAAATTTTGGTGCGGGTTTGGGAAGACGTGGCTAAATCCAATTTGACGGGTGGACGAGTAAGGCATGACGTTGGCATGACACCCAAGGTAGTGATGGGTCTAGATATGGGTGAGGATGTAGGTGTGGGTAGGTTCTTAGGCATAGGAATGGTTTTAGTCACGGGTAAAAGTTCAGATGTAGGTATAGGTGACGAAGAAGAGGTTGTTTTGATAGGCATGGTCAAGGTCGATCCGGTTCTTTATAAATACCTTTGGATAGATCGTGGAGGTATCTTCCAACAACATTTACATTTGAGTCGAAAAAGGGAGCCAAAGATTTCCCCAAAACATGGAATTATCCACGTAATCAAGCGATCAACCAATCACAAAAATGGGACTACTATAAGAGGAGATGTAGTTGGTTTGGTGGCGATCCTGTAAAATATGTATGTGAGATAGGGAATTGGTTAGCCTTGAACTCTGTGGGTGAAAGAGCGAGATCAGTCAACAGGATCTAGAATGCGATGGAGAATTGTCCCCAACAGGTAGTGGTGTGTTTGAAGAATCTCCCATGGGTAGGAGAGATGGTAGGTGGGGTGAGATAGATTTCTCTTTTGGTGGAGGAGAAGGCAATGATGATTCTTTGGCGGGTGGGAGAGTTAATATTGTTAATTGTTTGGTAGGTTACGAGGTAGACGGTGAAACGACATCAACAGAAATCATGGACTCCTCTATGAGTGTAGGGGGAGATGAAGGGGACTCCTCTGAGGGTGAAGGAGTGGAAGAGGTATGATCCTCTGTGGGTAGAGGATCTCATGCCAAAATTTCCTCGAGTAGACAAAATAGGTGGAAATTAAGGAATGGTTGGTACGATATCAAAAATAGCATGGACTTCACAAACATTGTTGTCGTTGGTTGAAGGTTCACTATTTTGATTAGTTGATGGTGTATGTTTAGGGAATGACTTCTTAAAGATATGAAAGTTTTGATTTTTGGCGCATTTGGGTTGTCCACAACAAGGTCTCCATTATCTAACATCTCTTGTGAAATGTTCTTGAAAGTTATGAAATTACCATCACTATGGCCTTTGATGTGATGATAATTACAATAATCATGTTCCTTATACCATGCAGGCATAGGATGAGCGGGATCAAAATCGGTATGGGGTTTACAAGAGGAAGTGCAATGGCTCCGGCTTTAAGAATCTCCAAAAATAGATCCTCATCATGAAAATCGCTAAGTCTTGAATCTAGCTCGGTTCTACGTGCGATCCTCTTCAATGCTTAGTGCCTTTGAATGCGCTCTGTTCTCCCATACGAACCTTACGTATTTTCTTCACTAAGTGCCGAGTTTACTTGATCAACACCTCTCGTCATTACAAACTAAATTACCTTTTCCTTAGATGAGGTTATACCTTTTGTATTCCATACAATCATACTAATGTAAATGGTTAGTTGCATCCTCAATCCCATGATACTTATAGAAATTTGATTAGAACATCCGGGTATAATATGGTCATCACATGACTCACAATAATGATTGCAACAATAACCCCTAACATCACAATCCTAACATATAGGTGTTGGCGAGAAAATTTTCGTGTGGACAAACTTGTGGACTTCTTGCCAATGCTCTGGGAATCTAAGTCCCTCTACTTAACAGGTGTAGTTTTCGTATGTGCATGCGTGAGAAAGTGTGGATTGCAATAGTGGTCTTTTGGACCGGGGATCCAACAGGCACTCCACTAAACTGTGGCAAATCTAACAATCTCTTGCTAGGGAAGTCTTCGTCTGTAGAGTGGGAAAGGGAGTGAGAAAAGAGGTAGGAGAACTAATGTTGTAGGTAGAAAATCATATTCCTGCACACACACTAGTTAGAAACTTCAACACATGCATTTATCGGAAGAAACAACTCTGTGAATAGCAACAAGACCAAATAGAATTCACTGATCACCAAGTATCAAGAAACCCCTTAGTCAAAGAAAGCTAGAAACTCCTTCTTCTTGTATTGATTGCTCAAATCAAAGTTGTACATAATGTGGGAATGGAGGAAATTTAGAAAAGGGGGAAATGGAAGAAAATGGCTATCTCCTTTGCTTTCTCTAGGTACAATGCACTCTTGAGTTTACAAGATCAATTGCCAACCCTTTGAAATGGGAATGGCTTTACAATTTATAGAATAGAATATGACTCTTCATCTTCCTCATGACCTTTCTAATACCTTAATATGACTTAAGATTGTTCATATTCCACTTCAAATATTTAAGTCCCTTTTATAATAGCAAGGCGACTTAATTTACATTATGTTTCTAAAGTCACTTTTAAGTGACTTAAAGGCATATCAAAAAGTGCAAACCCCAACGAAGAATTAGAACATTTGAAAGTGAGATAAAGTTTGGGGGAAGAGGAGAGAGAAATAGAGAGAGAGAAGAAGAGGAGGAGATGTTGTTCCCGATGAAGTCTATTGATCCTTGTTGATGGAAAGCTCCAAATGCAACGAAGTTCTGAATGTCCGTTGTGCAAAACTGCCCTTTGAATGTGACTTACTATTTTTAGTAAATGGTAATTTCCACTATTTTCTGCTCTGGATAATCATTCTATCCTTTTGGAGATCTTCAAGTGCACACTGCTCTTTCCATAGCCACTTTTGATGAAGACTTGCCAAAAATAACAAGCATGTATAGGAAAACTTACTATTTTTAGAAAGTGTGTTTCCAGTGCTCAATTTGTGATGGAACATACTTTTTTGGAATCTTCTTGTCATTACGATCACACCCTCCAAATTTCACATAGTTTTGCCCACTAGAATACCTGGAAATAATTTTTGAAATTTTGACCTGGCAGTGGCTTTGGGCATAGAGTTGTCATGGCGGCCATTCATGGAGCTTGAAATTTGCGAGTTTGGTTTTTGTCTCCATTTGCAACGAAAAAAACCCCATTGTGATAGGTTTTTCATTTGGAGCTTGTGTGTAAGTTTTTAGCTCGTTTCCATTGTCGGAATGATGGGAAATCCGACGAATGTGAACCGGTGCACAAAGTGAGGATTTTGTTAGAGAAAATGATTCTGGGCACCATTTGACCTCTTTTGTTGGATCTTGATCACCTTGAAAAATGAGAATTCTGCAAAATACGATATCTACAAAATATGAGGATTTTGATATGACTTCGTTATCGACAAAAAAATCTCCATTTTCTCTTCGTTCTTCATCATTTCACTCCATTTTTCTCTGAGGCCTGAATATTTCTATGCATTCATGGTTTGGATAGTTTATGTGGCCATGATGGAGCTGGTTTAGAGCAACAATGGTGGACTAGGTGTCTGGACAATCATGCACGGAGCCATGGCAAGGTATGAAGTTGTGAAGGAGAAATGAGGGGGAAGAAATGGCTAAGTGCCGGATTTAAATTTTCAAAACATGCACATGGAGGGGCTGGGTGAATTTTTATGTCCCTGATGTCCCTAACCTTAGGGACATGAGGGACATCAATTTCCACGGTGGTCAAGGCGATGCCATGTGTCCTCGATCTGACGCAGGGGATTTGCTTGAAAAATGCACCTGGGGGCTGAAAGTCGGTCACGTGGGTGTCCAGAAGACTCCTCCTAGGGGATGGGAACATTTTTCCATGTTTGATGTCCCCCACCTTAGGTACATAAGGGACATCAGTTTCCACGGTGGTCTGGAGGTGACACGTGGCGCCCGATCCAACGACAGGGAATGGATGCTCCAAAAATGCACCTAGGGGCTGAAAGGAGGTCACATGGGTGTCCAGAAGACTCCCTATGGGGGATGGGAACATTTTACAAGGTCTGATGTCCCCCACCTCAGGTGCACAAGGGACATCAAATTCCACGGTGGTCCTGGAGCTGACACGTGGCGCCCGATCTGACGGCAGGGAAGGCATGCTCCAAATAAGCACTGTGGGCTGATCTGTCAAGTCTGGAGGTCATATGAGGGCCCTAGAGGTCACATGGGGGCTAGGTGCATTTTCCAATGGCTTATTTAGCTGACCTCGGGGATGTCGGGGACATGAAATCCCACCAGCTCCTAGTGCCGACACGTGTTCTCTTGAAAAAATGACTAAGTCATTAAGCTGCGTTTGAGAGCGTAACTTAGAACGAAGATAAATTGAGCTCCCAGTGGAATTTATTGGTGAAAGTTTATATGATCTGAATGGAAATGGAATTTTGAATCCAATTATGGGTTTTAATTTCTTGATTCAGCTATATGATCCTTGAAAATTAGGATTTTTGATCCGGTACTCCACTTGTGCTCGAGAAAAATGCTTCATCAATCATATGCGCAAGGTGTTGTGAAAAATATTATTTTACCATCATGTAGGTATTATAATCATATTTTTGATGATGTTTTTTTTACTTCTAAATCCATCAGGAGCTCTCAAAATCTTTTTTTGAAGTTGTGATTGTTTTAGGCACTGTGTCTGCCTAGGCTTGTGAATGTTATTTTTACTCAAACCGCTCCAAGTCTTGCAGAACTTCCCCAGACCTTCCAAAATAATTTACATGATGTTCAAAGGTATTTAATTCACCTCCATGTTGATTTTTCTCTTCCATTCCACTCCGGGGGTGATCCGATCCTGGGAAGGCCAGCGATAGCCCTTCCCTATACTGCCATGAAATAGTGTTTTTTTAGAACTCACTAAAATCACCTAAGGGGAATGAGTAGACTTTCTGAATCAACTAGGGGAAAATTTGACATCAAATAGGGGTGATCAGACTTATGGATTTGACTCGGGTGTCTTGGAATGATGGGACTTGAAAAAAAAATTAACACTGGGGTATCGTTGTCGTGCTTGGAAATTGTCAATTTCCTGTTGCACATTTGTACAACAACAATAGGCTACTTGAAACAATCCCACTAAAATTTATCCTTCTCCCACATATTCCTTCAATTTTTTATCACTCACACTCAATATTCCACCTTCTCACTTCACAAATACTATCTTACCAAGAAAACCACAACTTTGTAAAAGTAATACACAAATGTTTTGTAATTCGATTAGGTTGAGGTGTGTGCTTCTTCTAATACCACAAACATAGTTTGTGGAATATACCAAGATACCATCCTTTCTCATGGTATCTACATAGTTCTTCGCTTAAGTATTTCATCAAAAGAACATTTTCCACCATAAAAAGGTTTATCTCATACTAACCCCTTCCTCCTAGGGTTTTATTGATTTCAAAAGATAATTCCCCGTGTATCAACCTTGATTGAATTGTATTAGTTTATAGTTGAATACTATGTTGTTGGTTTTGAATGCACTCATATTTGTACTTTAAATAAATAATGAGCATATATGCAATAGTATTCACAAGTACAATAAACCACATTCAACTTGAAGTGAAATTAGGGGTATATGAGTGACTTAGTTGGTTTAGAAGAATTTTAGGCTACGTTTTTTAAAAAATAAAAACAATGCAGAGTATAGGAACTACTTAGATCATCACCGGTGTCTTTAACAGTAGTTATCCAAGAGGGTACAAAAGTGTTAGGATTGGAAATTACAAAGTTATCGAACTATCTAGTTTTGGATCAACGAGTTTATGGAATCTAGAATTTTCTATGTTACTTTATTTCACTCTTTGTTACACTTTTATAATCTTAGTTTTACATATAAGCCTAGCTTTCACACATGTTTCTTGCAAAATAAACCTAGCTTCCTGTAACCCACTCAAGCATTCATTAGGTCTAAAAATAAAATATGCAAATGCTCAAGTTGGAATGACATCAAAGGTCACCTGTTTATGAGTCATTGAGTGTTACACTACATTTCAGACTCAATGTAATTCTCCTAGTGCTTTGTGTAGATGTGCATTCAATTATCCATTGATTTATCTTGGACCTTATGCTTCCACATTGATAGCGGGCTACACTACTTAATCCCAATGGAACCCTTGTGTGTAAATGACAAAAAAATAATTTATTCCCTCATATGTTATGCATGCAATATGCGAATATATCTCTTACTTCCTCAATTCAATATGTGGCAGATTAATGATTTCTAGATAATAAATGTCCATAGTGGACATATGTGTGTGTGCGTGTGTAATGTGTGTTTGTGTGTGTTGGTGTGTATGTGTGTGTTACACACACACACATAAGGTTATTACTTTGAAATTTTTACCTTAGTGGTGAGAAAGGTGACCCAAAAATAAGATACGAAATATAAAATAGTAATAAAGGTTCCCATAAAAAAATAGCAATAAAAATTTGTGGGGTTGAAGGCAAGTCTGACACTGGGAAGGACCATAATATGGTCATTACCCAATTGTATGGTTTTGGACCGGAGTAAAATATGAAGGGAAAATAAATTGTAATTGGTGGAGATATTTATGAGTCAACTCAAAAACATAAAAAAATGGTAAGATAGTCAAAAATCATAGTCAAATCTAACAACAAAAAGTGAAACAACAAGAACATATGCCACTAATATTGAATTCCATCTTCCATAGCTTACATATATAAAAGTGCAATAAAAGCATATTGTAATAATGATTTTGTGAATAATTAGTGTTCACATTTCCCCCTTTATAATAGTGAAAACAATTTACTAGTTTCAAGGAGAACAAGATCATACTTGAGATAAGGCGCTAAAATAAGAACAATTGTTGACATGTTGAGAAAAGTAACCATGTGTGGAAAACAATGTGGGTCATCACTGATCCACACACACACACACACACACACACACACACACACACACACACACACACACACACACACACACACACACATATATGTCAAAAGATGTCATAGGTGAAAAAGATGCTTAGGAGATACATAGATTCTATTGGAGAGTTGGGGTGATCAAATCCACAACAAATGATTTCAAAATTATGTGGAAAATGGTTGTCTCAACACTAAGGGAAGAGTGTCATAGGGATTTCTAGTTACTCCCAAAATCTTCCCAAAAAAATGGAACCACATTACTACAAATGGATATAGGTCCTAGATGTTTGTAAAACCCGTACAAATTTTAAAGGTAATGACATATCATTTCCCCTACCATACATTATATGGGTATTTATTAGTAGCTCTAGTATTTGATGATTTCATATATTTGACTTGCCCCTACATTCATAATAAATGTGCGGTGGCATGTTTATTCATAACTTAGTGTATTCAATATATAATGATTTTTCATAATCGAGTTAAACATTGAGTGATAAACTTTGTTTTGAATTACATGAGGAAGATTGGCCTTGCACAAACAAGTTATTTGATTCAGTGCATGATTTGTGTGAAGGAGGATGGCTTGTATAGCCGGTCCACTAAATTTTCTTATTGATTATGAAAAAGGAGAAGGCAACTTTTTGTAGTTGACTATATAGTTACCCCCTTTTGGAGAAGTGAAGAGTATGAAATATCATCACTTGAGGTGAAAGATAATAGTTAGGAGAATGAAATAGATTGTATAGTGGTGTATGTAAAAATTTGAAATCTAATAATACAAATCGTAAGATCATATATAGTGATAGTAAGTGATTCGTAAACCGCCTATTTTAGACAATAAATAGATCCTATGTTTGATAATGAATGAACAATCTTAATAAGATCTTAATATCCAATTTATTATGTAAAAATTATTCACACAATACTAAAAATGAAAGATGCAAGACAAGGAGACAACAATTTTATCCTGGAGAAACCCAATGTGGGAAAAACTCTAGTTGGGTAAGAAATTACTTCCCTTCACTATGTAAATATCTAATACAATACAAGTTTATTGTCAAACTATGACCTTCAAGAAGGATTCAAGCTCCTACTTGCATTACTTTCTTACAATCCTCAACAAGAAAGAACTCAACTCTTTATGAACAAAACAAGAACAATTCCAACTTCCTCCTTTGCTCACACTTGAATTCACTCAAATCACTTGCTTAGAATGAATAAATGCACTTATATTTATAGTTTCTCTACCCAAGGATGGAAGGAAGGTGAAACAAACCATTTTGAGAATCCCAAACATTTGCAATTGTTTGGATTCCTCATTTTGGCGCTATTGGGACAAAACCGCGCAGCAGTTACGTAACCTTTACTCAGCGAAGTCATGGAAGTTACGCGACAGTTCTACGGTAATCACACAATTAATACATTGAATAGAGAAAGAAATGGTCTCTTTTTTCATTCAAAGGTGTCGAATCACCATCAACTTGAATTAACCGTTTTTGTAGAACAATGAACATGTTGAGGGTATGTTTTACAAGTCTTAATAAGGAGAATACATAGAATTGGGTATTTCTAGATCCATTTTTGGATCATACCTCCCCAATTTGAGGCTTTTAAGTCCCTAAAAGCTTTAAGGACTAATGAGGTGATGAAATTTCTTCCCACATCTTCTCTGGAATACCACTTGGCCTTGGTAGGAAATTGACCTTTCAACCCAATCAACCACCTGTCTTACACTTCTCGTTGTGTTGTCCTCTCTTTTCACTACAATACCACATCTTCCTCTAATTCCAATTGAATGTTTGGATAAATATCCTCAATAGATGGTAGAAAAAATCCCTCTTCTTCCGATCCAACATGGAGGGCTCAAAGAGACGTATTCTCAACATTCACAATTGAATATATTCTCATATAAGGAGGAAAATCCAAGTGAAATGCATTCTTACCCACTTGTTCTATAATTTAAAATGGGCCATAATGAAAAGGTTTGAGTTTCTTAGCTTTTCCTATAGTTTTCTCTTCTCAAGTAAAACCATACCTTGTCGTGCAAAGAATAAGGAGAGAATGATCAATTTTATGTTGATCATGCCATGTTTTATACTTGGCTTGTGACTCTTTCAACCTCTCCTATACCTGGAGGTGTAACTACTAAATTTTCTCAATGAACCTTTCAACTTTGTGGGTCTCAGATCCACTTTTCCATTGTTTTTGCATGGTAATCTCAAAACAAAATCAAATGTACTCTTAGGAAAATAACCAAAACATGTCTCAAAAGGATTCTTATTAGTAGAAGCATGAACTACCCTATTATAAGAATTTTGGATATATACCAAATTCTCATCCCAAGTCCTAGGATGTTTCCTGTTGTACCCTCTCAAGAGTTGGACCAAGGTACAATTTACCACTTTTGTTTGCCCATTAGTCTGCGGATGAAAATTGGTAGACCTTTTCAACTTAGTATCCATCTTTTCCCACAATGTAGACCAAAATTTCCCAATAAACCACAAGTCCCTATCTAATATAATAGAATTAGGAAAACCAAAATGAACCCACACATTAGCAAAAAATAACTCAACTACATCATTGGCCTTGATGGTCTTCTTGCAAGGAATGAGAATACACATTTTACTAAATCAGTCCACTACCACAAAGATGTAATCATGCCCTTTCTTAGAAGTAGGAAAAACACCAAAAAATCCATGGAGATGCTTTCCCATGGCCAAGAAGGAACTAGTAATGGCATATATAACCCCAACTTTCTGTTACTAGGCTTGTTTGTACTACATAAAACATAACCTCTGATGAATTTAGTAACTTTTGCTTGCATGTTTGGCCAATAAACACACCTTGATAAGTGTGCAATAGTATTTGTCACACCAAATTGACCAACCACCTTATAAGTGTATGTTTCCCTCATCAACTAAACTCTTTCCCCCTTAAGAACACAAAACTTCTCATTCTTGTAGAAAAAAACCATCGTGGAAGTACTATGCTCCCTAGGTGTAAAGCCTTGACTTAGAGATTTCTTGAAAGGTCTCTCCAAAATCTAGATCATGTTCATAACCTTCCTAATATGATTCACACACAAAAGGCTCAAGAAGAGTTAAAGTGCCCATAACTGAAAGTAAAGGAGGTCTAGATAACATATCAGCTAACTTTCTAGTCACACCTTTCTTATATTTTATAATCAAATGAAATTGTTGCAAGAAACCCATCCACTTATAGTGTCTAGCTTGTTGAAGTTTATTTTGAGCTTGCAAATATTGAAGAGGTTGGTGATTCGTGTGTATGATAGTTTCCTTACCCATTAGGTAATGTTTCCATTTCTTGACCGCTTGCACAAGAACATACAATTCCTTGTCATATGTACAATAATTCAGAACTACACCATGAAACAATCTCCTCTTTTGTTATATACCATTCTTTTTTTAGACTTGGTGTGTTTTTCAATCTCTCTTTCATTCTCTACCATTTGTTCGGCTTCATAAACAAATTTTATTTTCCAAAAATCATAGTGTCCAATCTCTTGCATTGATGAAGAAAGTTGTTACACATGTATTGGTTCAATATCTATGTTTTTCAAAACCCTCTTCACTTCTTTAATGGTTATCTTCATAGCTTTACAAAGAACTCTATATTTTAGAAATAACAATACATTTTTTAATCTCCAAGATCAATTTTATCTAGTTTTTTTTTCAATCCATGTTTTCTTGAAAAATGTTTTGTTTCATAATTCTTTATTTTGTTCAATTCATTTTTCACCCACAAAACCATATTCACTAAATTAAATTTTGCTTGTTGTGGATTTTACAAGTACAAGTGAGGAACTTGGCATTTTAAATGCCACATATCAATGTGCATTGTTAGTGTTCGGAGAGTCTGATGGAAAAAGAGTCGGTGAATGAAACAAAATTGGGGGCTAAAGTCGGTAATCCAAGTTGTCCCCGCCACCTATTAGACTCATGTTAGAGAGTTTTTATGACTATTAGATTTCGTTGCATTTTCAATGACCATGCATGTGTTTCCTGTATAATTGGGATGGGGGTCGATGCATTTTGTATATGACCATGCATGTGATTCTGTGTAATTTTGATGGGGGTTGGCGCATTTTGTATAGAGTATAGCTGTAATTGGCTATACTCTATGCAAAATGCATCATTTAAACATGATTGTAATCTATATAAAATACATCATATAAGCATGATGGAACCCCATAACATCGCCATAATATCTATTCATGGAACATGCATACCCATCATCAAGGTGAAAGCCTCCAACATGATGACTTGATGCTAGTAGTGACATGCCACACATGACCCATAAATGTTGGCATACACATCTATCTTCGTTGGTAGTATGGGGTATGACATTTAATGATTATTTAAAACTTATTTCACCCAAATCAATCACGATTTCAATTTGGATGGGGTGGGTGCCTTTTTATAGAGTATATTCATCATTGTGTGTTCTTCACCACTTTCTTTAAACATTTAATGCCTATGTTGGGAGGCTATAGTTTACAAACAAGTGTTTCCAATGTTTGTTGGATGGGGGTCAGCGCATTCACTATAAATACTAACCATACTCTTTGTAATACTCGGAAATGTATGCACTAAGATATTGGTTTATAATCTAAGCTTATTTCATGCACTAAGATATTGGTTTATACTTTGTCATGTAATTGTCGTTATTTTTCACTACCAATACTTGAACAAGCCAAGATAAAAATCTAATTATGACTAAAATCCTATATCAAACCGAATGGATTTGTATGTGATGATTTTTCTATTTAGTTTGTTAAAAAAATAGTGTGTCATTGTACAAAAATACACTTTGTGCTTTTTAACAATAATGTAAGCCTCGTTAACTAGGTCTTATTATAGGTTATTTAGTTATTCATAGCCAACATTTTACAAAGGTACCTACACTAACCTAAGACTGTAATTATTTCTTTTCGGACTATAGGAAATTCTGGATTTAATTACCATATCAATGCTGATATGTCATGAGTTAGGGGAAGAGCTATCAAATTGACATCATACAACTTGGGCCAATCTCAATCACTTAATTGTTCCTCCTACCATCGGGATCATATTTAAGATTGCAAGCTTGTATAACAAAACATGGAATGCATATCAATGCAATAAATATAAATAAATTAGGAGAATTTTGAAAAACATGGTGTGTTTTTCAACATAAACTTGACAACATTGTCTCTATACATGGAAGTCTGCAAATGATTATGATTATGTATTCAAAAACATTCCCTTATCTATTTTTAAAAAACATTCTTAGCTCATGGTTAATGTCATTTTGGTACAAATACACATGAGTGAACACAATAATAAATTTGTAGGTGCAGAGTGATATCGATTATGGACACAAAAACCAAATGCCAAGGGCAATCGTCCATACTCTATACAAAAAGTAACTTCTAAGAATGATGAGAGCCTCATAATATCTATGCATGTAACACCAATGAATAAAATCTATACAAAATGCATCATCCCCCATCCAAATTACATAGGAAACACATGCATGCTCATCCAAAAGCCATCAAATTCTAGCAATCGGAAAAGTGTTCTGACATTAGTCTGATAGTGGCTCATGGTTGATCAATAAAAGAAAGAGAAAACAATAAATGCACAACATTTCATCCTTGTAGTATACAAAATACGTTTTCTTGTAATAAATAGGTAATGACACAAATTAATTGCATTACAAGTGAATTGTTTGATGAAATGCCATTTCTACCCTATGCATTCAATATTATTTTCCACCATGTTTGAGTTCGTGGGGATGGGATGGGCGTACATGTGTTTGGAATGTATTTTGGATGGGGATCAATGCATTTTAATAGATAAGAGTTGCCACAATAGTCAAGTTTGATTATCAAATGCAATAATTCTTAGTTTCCTCTCCCTTTTATGAGATTTTTTTGTATAATGTTTATGTTCTTAACATGTCCCTTTTCTAGGTCATTATGGTTGTTCTTGATTAATGTTTTGACTTAAGTTTTTTTATTAATAGAATCATTTTCAATTTAAAAAAACTAATGTCTTGTAACGAATTAAAACCCTACATGGGGTTTAGGGTTTAGAAAATTCTCTAATCATTTTTTTCTCGTGCCCTCCTGTTGATATGTGAAGAATTTAAAGGCCGAAAAACTTAGAGGACCTTTCATGTAAGCACCGTTTGCTTTTGTTTTAGTTTCTTCAATTTTTTTCATTGTATCTATTAGAATGGATAAGAGTGTAAACAATAATAATTTCAAATAAGGCTAAAACCCCATCTCGTGTGAAAAAAAAAAAGAATAAAAAAAAAAGTAGATGCTCTCTTGAAATGGGTGAGATCTCAACCCAAGTATCGAAACCTTAAGCTGCTAGAACATGACGAGTTTGTGTACATGATCATAACCATGAAAAAACATTCCAGGTAAAGAAAGAACAAATCCTTATAAGATTCCAATACCCAATCATTTGTTTCCCGAATGGAAGCGTGGAAATTTGTTTGATTATAAATGATGGAAAAAGGTTTCTATGATTTTTTCTGAGTTTTCTAAGGTTGAGGTTAAGGAGTAGGGTTTACCCATTTCAATTATCTTAAAATTTTCCAAGCTAAAGACTGTTTATAAGCCATTTGAGGCTAAGAGGAAGCCCTATGGGTCTTTTGATATGTTCATGGCTTTCATTAAATTCATATAATTTATGTACTTAGGTTATTGTTAAAAAACACAATGTGTTTTTAACAATAACCTAAACACCTTTTAAAGCTAATTGTAACTATACACTTACTTGGTATTCTATATTTAATAACATTCACATTCATTGTACTTTTGCCTTTCACTCACACTGACTATTGATTGGTTGTGAATACAAAAATAAAAGGTGGTTATGTTATTGTTGAAAAATATGACGTGTTTTTCAACAATAACCTAAGCACAATTTTAAACTAGGTGCATATCTTCCTTTGCTTATTATTTGTATTCATATTCACTCGCGTTGCTTCTATTTGAACTCAACACGACTATTCTCTACACATAATGCACCTATCCATACCCAAAAAATGTTGAAAACATGTGTATGGCCATGGAAAAACCAACTCTAGCTTCTTAGAAAAGCATACCGACATGAGTCCAAGAGCACTAGGGACAAAAAGGTGGTTCACTTTAATTGAGGTTAGATTTGATCCATTCACCAACTTAACTCCCCAACAAGTCAGATAGCACATTGATATGGTAAGTATCACAAGTTTATATTCTACATAGCAAAACAATTATTGAAGAAACCCAGGATATAAAATAGAGTTGTGTTCCCTCTAATTACGTTGGTAGAAACTTTCTTGATCAATCTAGGAGATTAAAGATTGTTATATGTATAATAGAGGGTATTTTCAAACCGAGCAGGCACTGAGAAACTAAAAAAAAATCAAAAGACACATGCCCTAAGAAGGATGCTTAAATACAAACAAATGGGACAAATATAATCTCTATACAAAATGCACATATCTCATCCAAAAAACATTCAAAACACATGTATGCCCATCCTAAAGCCCATAAGTAGTGATGGCTTACAATACATTAAACAAAAATAATGTGGTTATGTTATTGTTGAAAAACACAATGTGTTTTTCAATAGTAACCTAAGCACATTTTAAACCTATCTACATTAATGCATTTGCTTGCTAATTAGTACTCAAATCCACTCACGTTTATTGTATTTAAACATCTAACTTAGGACATATTTCTTGTGATTATGTCTAAAGGCTTTCATAAAAAAATTGCTTTATATTTGACGAAATCATATTCCCGATACTTAAATTTGAGATGACCTACATCTGTCATTTCACATTTACTTTATTCCCATTATATAATTGTAAAATGTATTTTGTTTTTACAATGATTATATGATGATTGTTGTTTCACATTTATTTTATTCCCATTATATAACTGTAAAATAAAAGTGTGCTTATGTTATTGATGCATAACAGTCACTGACATTAACCTAAGCATGGTTAGAAGTTATAACATTTATTCATTTCCTAGCCATTCTGAATTCAAAACCACTCACGTTGGTCACATTGGTTGTATTAAAGCATCATGCAGAGGGCATGTTTCTTGTGGTTTTGTTCAAACATTCCATGAAATACTTAATTACCCATCTCAATTATAATGGGTGAAACAGAAAGGGGAATGACAAATGTAGGTCATCTCAAGTCATGCAAGTATTAGGAAAATTTTTTTCATACAAATAATTTATTTGGGTGAAGAAATATAGGTTGGAAAAGTAAATAGAGCCCTTGTAAGAGATTAAACACAATGATTTTTGGAAAATATAGTTTGTTTATGAATCTGAACAGATGGTAGGGAATGGAAGAGGAGATTGAAAAACACACCAAGTATAGTCAATACCTCGAACAAACTCACATGAAACATGTCATAACTAGGGCACTTCATATTCTAAAATACGAAGATGATTTTTCCTTATTTCCAACTTTTTTGAGCTATATGATTCTACGTTGTTATCTAGGTGCGTTTCTTATGAATTGTTCTAATAATTTTGTCAAACAATAAAATTTCAATGTATTTGTTTACTTGTCTCTTTGTTTACCCCAAAATGTTTATGGTGAATGTTTTCTTTATGCTTACAGAGGCCAAGATTACAAAGCTTAGGAGTTTTTGGATGCTATGTGAATGTTTGCAAACACATTCCACAAATATGTAAAAACTACACCAGTAGGGATCTATTTTTTTCGTGTAAAATCTATTGCGTGAAAAAATAGTTATTTTTAGTAGAAATAACATGGGAGAAATAAAGCCCTACCTCACATGGTGGCATGACTCCTTCATCCCTCCTCTATCCAATGGTAATGGCTTTCCACATTGGTTTGATAAATTTTTGCTTTCCAAACTGGTTTGATAGCTTTGCTCACTTCCTTGCGAACTTTCCAAATGACAACAAACTATTCGCAAATTGAATGTTGGGTGAAACCACCGTTATTTTGGGTTAAACAAGTTTGAAATTATCATTAAACGACATGCCCCATACTACCAAATAAGACTGTTGGCTAGATTTTATGCACAATGTAAAACCTAGGTAATCATGAGATAAATCTCCTTCATTTAATGGTGAAGCTCATGTGTAATATATTTATCTATTTGCAGTGGTGAATCCTAATAACTACTTTTAAGGGGTTTTACTTTAATTTCCTCAACTCGTGAACCACAGCTGGGTAATTTTGTAGCAAGTAAGCAGTTGTGATGGGGATATTTGCAGAAGGGGGAAAAATAGAAGTAGGGAAAGAAGAAAGGAAGATGTGTTGACTCAACCAATAGTTATCAAAGTTGGTCTCATCCACACAAATTAAATAAATAGATAAATCACAACATTCAACAAAGAGGGAAAGAAATAACTTCTAACCTAGATCTAAGATAACACAAAGTTTATCTAAAACCTTTGAATAAAAGTAATCAACAAAGCATTGTAGACACAAAGTTCTCTAGAAATCCACCTTTTATTCAATCCCCAACTTTCATAGAAATCACATCAAGGGATCCAACACAAAGTTTGAAAACTCAAGAATGCTCTAGTTACAAAAGCCTCTGCTAAACAAGTTCTAATGAACAAATTATGATGATTTAACCCGTAGGCTCTTCCTCTATTTATAGTGCATAGAGGGAAAATACAAATAGGAAACTCTCAATGATTTCCCACATGCGACAACTATGAAAAGGAAACAATTGACAATCTTCCTCCTGGAATTCCTCTTTGCATGACATGTATGATTTACAACTGAAGACTAAATCAATGTCTTGCATGTCTGCCACCTATTCTTAATTAAAGGACCTTTTCAAACAACTTGAAGTAATGGCTTTTAACCCAATTACTTTAGCTTTACAATTTTTGTCCGAGAAAATAAGAAAAAGGAGAAGAAAAAGGAGGAGAAGAAAGAAGTCATTCCAGCTGCAACACTTCATTCTTGCCCTTGATCTGTCAATTAATTCACTGATAGACATGTGCCCCATGTCTGTATCACTCACTTCAGCGAGCTTGGACACTATGCATGATTTTGTCGGATAACCTTTGTAATCACACTTCATCCTGCTTGAATCTGCTTTTGTCTGAGACTTCCCTTTTCCACCTTTTCTGAAGCTTTTGTAGTTGTGAAATCTGGATCTTTGTGTGTAGAAGTCTGCAACTGCTTCTCCTGATTCTGAGGATATATTTAATGTATCCAACATTGGCCTCAACTTTCTTCTCACAAGTATGTGCACAAGTGAAATATTCCTGTAAACAATTTAGACAAATATGCAACTCATCACCCTCTTATTTATATATATGGGCAGCCGTAAATTCTGGGAATTACTCTGGATGCAAGCAAAGAGAAGTGGGCTCAACTGGGAGATTGCATGCATTTACATGGGTTGTGTTTGGGCTCTTAGAGGGGATGCAAGGATGTCTGCATGCTTGGAGAGGGAAATAGCTGCGTTGAATTTAGAAGACAAGCTGCTCAGAATCCACACAACTTTAAATGCTTTCCTTCTTGAAAATCTGCGTGAATGCTAGGATGAGTGGATGGTGTGAATTTTAGAAGGGAAGTCTGCTCCCAATTTAGAATACAATAGCCTAAATATCCACGCAATTCCTTGATTTGGCTTTGCTTTTCTCTACGTAATGTCCCCTTTTAGGACAAGTTAGGAATTAATCATAAATCTGATCACACAACTGAAAATTAATTAAAAATTCAAACCCCAACTAGCTGCAATTTTCCAAAATTAATTCCCACTTAACCATGCAAGCAATTTTTTTCAAATTTTAGATTTTGGGCCACAAAAATATGAAGAACAATATCCTAAAACCAGTTTTACACAACCAACATGAAACCCTAATTTTGCCCTAAAATTAGGTCGCCCAACACATTTAGGGCATCCATTAACTCCAAAAATTATAAAATCACTTTCTCCTTATTTCTCCTAATTTCTACAATCAAATCCACTATTAAACTGACCCCCAAACAACAGATTTGAAATAAATATTAATTTATAACAACAAAAAGCTTACAGACAACTGAAATCTTCTAAAATTGATATCTCACTCAAAACTCAATATTTCTTCACCAAATAAATTGCAGATTGTTCTATAAATTAAGGGCTTTCCAAAGAGCTATCAATATGAATTTTTGAAGCATTGTAACCCTTCCAAAACAACCCCAAAATCCTAAACCCAGTCGCTAGGGTTAGCATAAAACATGTAAATTATTTCCAGCTCTTAGAACTCTTCAAAAACATCCCAAAATGGCTGCCCACACTCAGAAAAATAAGCCAACTCAGATCAGATTACAAATATAGCTTGTTCACCCTTAAAACATGCCAAAAGATGCTCAAATCAAGTCACCATAATTAGCATAAAACCAACAATAACCAACAACTCATAAACACTATGAAACCCTTCCAAAATCACCTAGGATGGAGTCACAAAACACTATTGCAGATCAGATTTTTAAACTACTTCAATGGATACCCAAAAATGCCAAAATGACCACCCTTGCAAGTCGCTATAGCTGGGATAATTGCAACATTAATATCAGATCATAAAACACTCAATAATCACCATTAATCATTCAAATATCCTTCACAACAAATACGCCACACATCTAAACAAGTCGCCAATGTTAGCAAGTATGAATCATGCATAAAAGATACTTCAACACAATAGAACACCATAAATAGAACAAGAGAGTCTTCAATATCTTCAACAATGGCTTCCAATGAAGCTTACAATGAAAGAGAGAGAGCTAGGGCATACATCCCATGAGCATACATCCCAACTCCAAGCATGGAGTTTAAATCGATTCATCCAAAAGCATAACCTTCACAATGATCCCAAAATCTCCTTTTATAAACAAGGAGCACAAAGTTCGAAGTCCCTAGAGGAGGGAAATCATAATTTAAAAATAGTTTATTCTCCCTAAGTGTGGCGTCCCCTTTCAAAAGGGTAATTTGACATTTAAAAAGCCACCCAAATATTATTTAATTAATTCCCCTTTTTATTTTGCATTTTGGGAATTAAATTAAATATCAATTGTTCCATAATTAAATAATTAAATAAATATTGCTTTATAATGTCAAATGATAAAAATCACTCTCCAGGCAATATTATTTAATTATTTAGCATAATTTCCCCTTGCAACATCCCAAAAGCCCATGGGGAAAATAGGCTAAGGGTCTTCAAAAATGGGGACATTACTTTTTCTTTACAAAGGTTGCGTTGATTCCATAAAGCTTCGTGAATGCTGAGGAGGGAGGATTCTTTGCAAAAGGAAGACAAGACTCTGAAAATTCACGATTTCACTTAAGTGAGCTTTAAACACCTGTGAATTTTCAAGTGGAAAGGCAACTTTGCAAATTAGAAGACAAGACTATGAAAATTCACGATTTCACTTAAGTGAGCTTTTAAAGACCTGTGTGGATTTTCAAGTGGAAAGGCAACTTTGCAAATTAGAAGACAAGACTATGAAAATTCACGATTTCACTTAAGTGAGCTTTTAAAGACTTGTGTGGATTTTCAAGTGGAAAGGCATCTTTGCAAACTAGAAGACAAGACTATGAAAATTCACGATTTCACTTAAGTGAGCTTTTTAAGACCTGTGTGGATTTTCAAGTGGAAAGACAACTTTGCAAATTAGAAGACAAAGACTTTAAAATCCACGATTTCCTTAAGTGATTTCTCTCTTCTAAAAGTGCGTTGAAATTAGAAGCCTAGACCATGAATATTCACGACACCACTTAAGTGATTTGGCTTTTGCTTTAAAAGGTCGTTAAAACAAGGAAGACAAGCTTCCAAACTTTCACGACAAAACTTAAGTGATTTCCTTCTTTTGAAATTGCATGAATTTTGGGAAGACTTTCTTTTGAAATTGCGTGGATTTTGGGATGAAGTGGATGCTTTTTGAAATAAGACAAGTTCATAGAAATCCATGATTTCACTTAAATGTTCTTTCCTTCCAAAAGACAACATGGATTTGCATGAAGGATGATTGCTTTTGCAAAGGAAGACAAGACTTGTGAAAAACCATGATTTTCCTTAGAAGAATTGCGTGGATTCTTTGAAAAAATAGTTGAGTGACTTTACCCCTTTAAGGATCTTCCGAACGCCGCTTTTTCTTCATGGCCATGGTTGCTCTGCTAAAGGAAGACAAACTTTTCTAGATCCACGATTTGCTTGATCTTTTAACTTGGATTAAACCTTAGACAAGGCAAAAATCTTGAGCTTTCCTCTTGGTTGATCTGGTTACCTTCAAAAACAAGCTATGGCAGACAAATTGATTTGCAATTAAAAACATTGGGTGGTTCTTTCAAAACCCTAGGCCAGGGAACAAATCTGACAGGAAGAAAGAAAAGGCTACGAGGATTTGCCAGATGAAACATGAAGAAAGACCAAAACCAAAACACAAAAGAAATAAATAAAAACCAAATACCTGAAAGAAGTCATGGCAATTGCTCGAAAAGAATTCTCCAATTAGTTAGTCAAAAACTCTTCCCTGGGTGAATGCTCCACTTTGAGGTGAAAGTAATAATGATGGGGTGAAGTGCTTTATATAACCTAAATTCTCCAATTTTAGCTCAATCTATTTTTAAAAGAACTTTATTTATTTAATATAAAAATAAATAAAACACTTTTATATAACCAGACTAAGTCTGGGAAGGGAATTGAGTGAGCTTTTGCATATGGGTATTTGACGAACGTGGCTTTATGACTTCTTGGAGATACCTTTGAGCAATGCGAACAACAACAGGCAAAACAAAACACAAAAACATGACCCGTCACTTAAAAAGAACGAAAAATTTAAAAAGGGGTAGTCCAGATTTCAGGGTGAAATCTTGGGGACACCAAAGACAAACATATGTACCAATATTTATGGATTGTGTGTGAAGTGTTGTTGGCGTCGAGTCATCATGCCGAAGCTTTTCGCCGTGATGATGGATATGCATGTTCCACACATAGATATTATGGTGATGTTATGGGGTCCATCATGTTTATATAAGGTTGCATTTTGTATAGAGTATAACCGATACCATTTTTGCATTCGTAGAGAAACAAGACTTAATAAGATCGCAAGTTTTGTGCTCAAGATTCACAATAGAAGATTTGATATTGAAAAGAGTTTGAATTCATCTTAAAGTCTCAGCGTTTGGTACCATAGAGTCTTCGCTCTTGTGGACGTCATTAGAATCTTTCATTTCATTTCATTGCACCAAGAAACTAAAAAAATAATAATAATAAAGCTCAGCGAAGGCCCAAAGGACGAGACTCTAAATTCAAATCGTTTTCCCAGTTTTCGAGAGATACTTGAGGAGCGTATCCATTGTGAATTGAAGGCAGAGAAATGCAAGATGATTAATGTGACAATGATGAGGGAATGGTGCATTGCAGCAAGACCTCTCAAATGTTTTTTCCTGCACCACAAACCCAGGAGAGCAATTTATTCATTCACCGTTTCTTCTTCTTTGCAAAAGCTCAGCCCGACAATGGAGACCAGCACCAGCATCAGTACCAGTACCAGATCTTTCAACACATGTAAATCTTCTCTTTCCAAACCAGAGGCAGAGACATCATCCAAATCTGTGCAATCATCAAGGGTAAGCTTCACAAGTTTATTGCAGTAATTTTCTTTGTCAATTTGTTTCCTGATTTTTTCCTTTAATATTAATTTATTTAGTCTTACAAATCCACTCTAGGAATAACCTGGCGCTTTACTTTGAAAACCCATTTGCTTTCATCACTCGACCTTATCTCATTCGGTTTTTTAATTTTAATTTAAGGCAGGTTATCTTCAACAAATTGTTGCCACACAGATCTTTGGCGGTGATTTTTTGATCAATTTAGTTACCGATTTGTCTTTATTTTTTAAATTTCAAGTTTATTTAGCGTTGCAAAGCTGTTGCAGTGACTTTCTTGGTCATTTTTAGCATAGTCGCTATGATGGAGGGATATCTCAACCATCAAAGTTTCAGCCTCGTCTGTTGGAATACACTGTTGATCAAATTTTTAGTGATATGTTGTTTAATTGAAAATTTATTTAGTCTTAGATAGGTTTTCCTCGTCTATTTATTTATTTATTTGTGCATTTGGTAAAATTTCCTTCTCTTTTGAGTCAAATTGCGGCTTAGATTCTACTATCGATAGGTATCTCTTCCATCAAAGTCACCTGACACTTGCACCTCGTCTCGTTTATTGCACGCCCGTCAGGTTGGATGTGGTATTTTACCCAATTTCAACACTGAATTCTGCGTTGTGGGGTTTTAACCCGGGCTTCAGTTTGAAGATTACTTGCATTATTTAGTGTCACAAATCTATTGCTCGTTTGAAGATTTGCATTATTTAGTGTCACAAATCTATTGCTTCTTGATTATTTTTTTTTCAAATTTCAAATAAATTTATTTCTACAAATCTGTTGCAGTGATTTTTATGGTCACTGTTTCATTTTTAAATTTTTAATATTTATTTAGACTTGAAGTTATTTTCCTGAATAATTTATTTATTTATAATTTTATATGGTAATTCCCTTTCTTTAGGGGTAACACTTGGCTTATGACCAATGGGAATCGCTTCTGTCAAATTCACCTCAGACTTGTACCTATCTTTAGCTGTTGAGATATGCCACAGCCAACACATTGAATGGGATATTTATGATTATCCAATTTCAACACTTTATCATGTCTTGTGGGTTTCAAACACAGTGTGCTTCACGGTGTGCTGATATAAACAGATATCAGTTGATGACACTCTGGGCATATAGATGAACTGTGTGACTCGGACACAGATTGCCTAAGAAATATATAACATCCTTGGCATATAAAGTTCCTCACGTGTTCCTTTCCTGTTGGCTTGAATTAAAAGGTTAACATATTACCCAGGCACATATCCCCAGAAATACTGAATAAAAAAGGACGAATCTGGGTTTGAGTCGCAAACAAAGTTGGACACTTAGCCGAAAAAAGTCGATCACCTTTACACCCTATACCTACAAGATGTAAGGTTCTAAAACAGAATGTTTATCCTCTAATTAAAAAATCACCTGTTTTTCTTTTTCTTTTTTTCAAATTCCAAATTTGTTTAGTTTTACAAATCTGTTGCAGTGATTTTCTTGGTTAATTTGTTTACTGATTTTTTTTTTTAAATTTAAAATTTATTTAGACTTGCTGTGATTTTCTTGAATAATTTATTATGCCGACAGGCGTCTCCTAAATGAAATGGACTTGCCTGACCGTACTTGATCAATGGCGGGATTGCATTTCAGTGTAGAACAATGGCCCAAATGATCTGGGCTGTTCATCATGCACTGTTGGCCTGCAACAGTCATCCTGATCTGACTTTTGCCTTTGTATACCATACTAACCACTTCAAATCATGAGCCTATCTGAACCTTTTCATGTTTAAATGCCTAAACTAAATGCATGCAAATAATCAAACCCAGAAAGTCTCTAACAACAATTTTTATATTATTTTTATGGAACACATACATGCAAATGGAGAGCAACTAAACTAATACAACTCACTGGGAAAATGCCCAGCATACAGTTCTGAACTCTGAAGTATTCTTAACACACATGTAGTCATGCAACTGTTCGTCCCGCCAATCCTTGAATTTTTGGGCAAATCTGAAATGTTCTGCACTACATATTCTCCTGAGGGTTGTCGTCCCCAAGAGGATCAGGTTCATGCCTGAAGGGTTTCGTCCTCGCAGCATCACCTTCCTGTAGCTGAAGTTGAGTTTGTTAATATTCAAAAAGATATTTTCTCTCTGCCTTATGTGCTGTTTAATAGCCCAGCTCCCAGTGATCCTAAATCATAGGTAGTCAGTCCACAATTGGTGGCAGCTAACTGATAATTAGTTTCCTCAAACATAGGCAGCTAACTGATTATTAATTTCCTCAAACATAGGCAGCTAACTGATAATTAATTTCCTCAAATTGTGATGCTAACTGACTGATATGGACAATTTCTCTCTGCCTTATTTTATGGAGTAACCTCCCACTGACTTTATTCTAACTGCAGACAAACTTAGTCGCCTTATTCTGATGAAAAGACTTAGTCTTTTTATTCTAATTGTAGACAGAGCACTATTGGAGTGTGTGAGGATCTTGGCTCAACGAATGCACTATGTAGTTGCAAGAATCAATAAATCACAAAGAGGAAGATGCAAATGAATGAATTCCAATACTCAACCAACTGAATTAGCTCACAAAGGAGGTGTACATATAGGAGAGTGAATGTGTAACTCCTCCTAGAATAGTGGACAACACTCCATGAATAGGAATGGGAGTTACAATCCCGGAATAGCTAATCAAATGATCAACCAACCTAATGTATCTCCTATGACACACTAATCTAATAATGAAAGTTAACTCCTATGACATATGACACCGAGATATGATACATGCCACTCAAGTATGACATATGACACCTAAGCAAGCTTACACATGAGAGTAGGGATACTCCATGTGTGTAGGAAACATTCCAAGTATATAAACAAATACAAGGAAAATAATATCCTACACCAACACTCCCTTAAGCATAGCTTAGGTGGGTCTTGACAACAAGGCGTGATGAGGTACCCAAGTACAAAACAACTCTCACAAAGTGGAGAAAATGAAAAAATAAAAACCCGTAGGAAAAAAACTCTCCCCCAAAAGAGATAAAAAAGAAGTACAGAGAGAAAATCTCCCTCACAAAAAGCCCCCTAGACATACATAGAGAAGCTCCTAGAAAGCACAAAGAGAAAGAAAAGGAGAGAACTATCCAGCCTCCCTAGAAGATGATGCCCGATGAACTCCCAAGGAATTTGGTGGATGCGTAAGTCTGCACTTAGTATTGGAAGAAGAGGTAATGAGTGATGTCTCAAGATGTTGCCCAGCAAGAGGTGGAGAGAATATATCAAGAGACGCAGAGACAATCCGATCAAGATTTGCAAGGTGAGAGTCCACAAACATAGTTGCATTGTTAGGTAAGAGGAGCTCCTAAGGAAGTGGATCCTGAAGAAATGAATAATCCTGCTATAGAGATTCTTTGGAAGCCCATGACGAAGCAACAACTGAACTTTGGAATAGCAACAGGAGTAGGAAGAACCTCTCGCCAAAGGGAATCTATGTCCCCAAAGTTGTCATCTAGATCGAAGTCCATACGATCAATATCCCTGTAGAGAATCATTGAAAGCTCTTGATGAAGTGACACAAAATTCGATGAAAAAAGAGAGGTGATGGAGGAGTCTCCATGATATACTCCTGGTGCAAAGAATCTTTGGATGCTCTTGAAGGAGAAACTTTGAACTCGATGCAACAAGTATAGTAGTTGAGCAGTCAATTGTCGACTCCGCATTGCAAGAATCTTTGGGAGCTCTCAAAGGAGCAACATTGAACTCGGATGGGGAAACTAGTGATGGTGCAACCATGATAGAAGGAATGCCAGAAGGGGAAGAATAGTGGTGATCTCATCGTCATCCATGAATGAGAGGATACTCGAGGAAGCATCACTCCCGAGATGAAGAATCAATTGTAATGTCCCCTTTTTCAAAATTAATAATTTGATAAAGTGCAAAATAAATTATTTTATGCACTTAGAATTATTATTAATTTAATTTGTAAAAAAGGGGAAAAGAAATAAATTAGCCCATTTAAAAAGAGAATAAAGTAAATTTTACTTTATTTTAGTGTGGTGGAACTCCTCAAAGGAGGTCGTCCCACTTTAAGTGGGTGGAAAAAGTTAAGTAACATCAAATTAGAAAATAAAGTTACTTTATTAATCCCACATGGAGCGCCCCACTTGGAAAATAAAGAGGAAAAGGTATAAAAGGAGGTGTGGGGGTTCATTTCAAGGATCTTTTGGCCATTTGATAATTTCTAATTTGAGAGTTGGAGCAATTTTGCTTCCTCTTCATCCATTGAGGACAAAAACCCTCCATGGAGGTCTATTGAGGACGAAATCCCTCAATAGCAATCAGATTTGAGGATGAAAACCCTCCAAATCTGCATGGGTGGTCTCATTTCAGAGATCACATTGGGCTACAATCAAATTTCCTTCATGCATTTTCAGTTTTCATGCATTTTCAGCTAGGGTTTCTACTGCAGATCTGATTTTCAGCAATTTTGAGTGTGGAACAACCACAAGGGTCAGTGTTTGGATCAACCAAGGGTTTGTGATCAGAAATTCATCCATTTTCAGAGGTAGCACCAAGTATTTGAGGGTTTATTGATCAATTTATGCCCTCTTCTAGGACTGACGACCCCTTTTGGGAAATTCCGAGCTGTATTTTGGTGTTTTTCTATTGCTGGAAAATTCTGCAAATAATTTTCTATCATTGCTGTCATCTCATAGATCATTTTCATCTATTTTGTGTGATGTAATTCCACATATTGCCCTAGTTATGAATTTTTGAAGTTTGCAGTTGTTTCTGCCCTAAATTAAATTCCAGAATTCTGCATTGCTGTCATTTGATAATAATTTCCAGAAATTCTGTTCTTTCCTTCAAGGGTGTTTAAAAAAAATCAGATTTTAGATTATTCATTGAGGGTTTGATTGAAAATTTTGCATATTTCAGTTGCATATTAATATCTAGGGTTTGGTTTTAGCTTGTCATTTAGGAAATCCAAAATGCCCTTATTTTGGTCCTAAAGGGTCATTACATCAATGTCTCCATGTAGCTATCTGATGAAGGTCCATGCGGTGATAGGGCACTCAGTGTGCTCAAGCTGATGCTGAAGGTCCTTAGATATTATTAGACATATTAGTCTGTAGATGATGTCATTTTTATTCCACCACTCATTTCGTTGTAAAGAGTCACTAGGTTCAGGAATGAGTTCAAGTAGATTGGGCATCAAATCATGCATGATGCAATGATTCATTATCCCTTGTTTCAGGACAAATAGTTCTCTTGAATGTAGGTGAACAATAGATCGATGAAAATTAGTAGCCATGATAAAAAAACCCCAAGGATCCCAAGATGTGGCACTTTATAATTTAGTGTGAGAATTTACAAACCCCCTTGAATTTGGCTTTTTCCCCAGTTTTAAGCACTTTATAATTTCAGTGCTATTGCAAAATGAATAGGCCCAACGGATGGATCATGAAAAATCATGTACTTTTAAAAAAGCGGCACTCAATTCTAAGTTGCCAATCAAAAGATACAACCGTTTCTGTTTTCCACTATTTAACCCAATTAAAGCATATTCACTTACAAATTTAAATGCTCTCCGAGAGGCAGATTTAAAAAAACACAAGGGTGAGGTTTGAACACAAGACCTCTTCAATAACAATGTTAAATTTGATCAATCCTATGCACTCCTATGTGCATGCAAATGAGGAAAAATCTATTTGTCTTTTGTTTAAATCAAGCTATTAAAAAAATTAACATACATGATTTTAAAACTTTTAGGGAAAATCCAAATCAACTCAACTTTTGTTTGGGATTTTAAGCGGGGTTGATGCCACCATTGGAGATTCAGAGGTTGATTGGAGAGGATGGTCGACGGTTGGGAGTTGCCATTTTGTGCTCAAGTACGGAATGAGTCAAGTTATGGAGTATTGAAGCGGCTTTGCGTGCTCGGACGACCGAGGAGGCCAAAGCGGTGAATGTAGGGTCTAGGGTGACATGATGAGTCCAAACAAACCCCAATGACCATTCAAGCTCTATCCAAGACCATACATAGGTTTGGTGCACAAAGTGGCAATGAATTAAGGAGAGCTCAAATGATGAGGTCTTGAGCGGAGTACGTGAGGGTGGAGAGCTTTAGGGCCCCGTGAGTGGGAGTGGGCCTATGACAAATTGAGGTTTGAGCGCCTGTATCCCCAACAAATCTTGTTGTCTTGCTCCTGCAAGATGACCACGAAATGGTCCATTGCTCACAAGGACTTGCAACGTCAAACCGATTTGACCGCACAATCCAACGTCTGCGAAACAAGAGCAAAAAGGCTTCCAAAGTGTGAAGCGTCGGATTCAAGTCAAACATGTTGGTGGAGTAGCCCAATGTGCAAGTGTGATTTTCTTCAAGTGGAGCTCGGGACCCCGGCTAGGGCTTGAAAATCTGCAAAAGACACCACAATAAATGCACACCACGCAAAACTAGCATTCGAGAACCTAATGAGGAAAAACAAACTTTGCACATAACCTCAAGAATAATTTAATGAAAATCGAGATTTCAAAATAAAACTTGCAATACGTAAACTAGACAAATGTATACTAGATTCGCTTTGATACCATATTGTAGTGTGTAAGGATCCTAGCTCAACGAATGCACTATGTAGTTGCAAGAATCAAGAAATCACAAAGAGAAATATGCAAATGAATGAATTCCAAATACAACCAACTGAATTAGTTCACAAAGGATTTGTACACATAAGAGAGTGAATGTGTAACTCCTAGAATAGTGGACAACACTCTATGAATAGGAATGGGATTTACAATCCCGGAATAGCTAATCAAATGATCAACCAACCTAATGTAACTCCTATGACACACTAATCTAATAATGAAAGTTGAGTAACTCCTATGACATATGACACCTAGATATGACACATGCCACTCAAGTATGACATATGACACCTAAGCAAGCTTACACATGAGAGTAGGGATACTCCATGCGTGTAGGAAACATTCCAAGTATATAATTCCATGTGTGTAGGAAACATTCCAAGTATATAAACAAATACAAGTAAAATAATATCCTATACCAACAAGCACTTACTCAATGTTGTGGGTTAAAAGGGGACATTACAAATCCACTCTTCCCGGAATTGCTTTCCCACAAACAATGTAGTGCTAGATGTTCGGAGATTTCTAGCCCCTTCGAATTAGTATCCTCGGTAGGTAGGTTCTTCCAATGGACCAATTACTCTGTGATAGTCTTGTCCCTCAGTTTCTTCTTCCGTATGTCAATGATGGCCTCAGAACCAGATGAGTTTCATCTTCCAAGGGTGACAAATCAACTGATGGTGTAATATGCTGGCCAAGTGTCCTTTTGAGGCAAGATATACGGAAAATCTTGTGATCCGGCCGCTAATCGGCAACTTCAACTCATAGGCCACTTCACCAACTCTCTTCAAGACTTTTTATGGTCCATAGAAGTGGTTTTTGAGCTTTTCAACCCCATGTTTGCTGATGGAAGTTTGTAATATCCCCTTCCGGTTGAAGACCTTTAGCCCATTTGGTCTTCCCGACGGCTAAGGAAGAAATTAAAGAGGAGACTTAAGTTCTAATATCTTATTATAAAGTGCAAAAATAAAATAAAATAAAACATTATGTGCACTTATAATAATTTATTAGTAACTTAAATAAATAGAAAGGGGCAACATAAAGTAAAGTGCATTTAGCCAAAATGATTTACATATCATTGAACACAATACTATGCTTATCTAAAATAGTCCGAATGTGAACGTGATAAGTGGGGTGTTTAATCAAGGTGAAGTAGTAGGCCATTAAGGCCGTAATCACAAAGCAATTGGCTGCCCATAAGACCTGTCCCTTGCTGATAGTCCTTTCCATACTCTTAGCTCGTGACCACCGAGGTGACCCATCAGGTATGCCCCTAAGTACCATGTCCTTCCCCTAAGATTTGAACTTCAGCTCCATGGACTGATAATTTTGGGAAAATTCCCCAAGGGAATGCAACCATTGTATACCTAGAACCACGTGTGCTTCCCCTAGTCCTACAACATAGAAATCATCACATACATTATAATTTCCAAAGGATAACTTGAGTTGTCGAATTACCTTGGTGCATGGGATAGTAAAACCATTAGCGAAAGTGACATTGAACCCTGAGAAGTCCTCCACCTTCAATTTCCTCTTAGCCACAAGGTCTTCATCAATAAAATTGTGGGTGGCCCCACTATCAATAAGCACAGCTGTAATGTCCCCTTTACAACTTGGGAGCCTGTTTTGGACTTCTTGCCATTCCCTTTTTCATGGCAATGAAGTAGAATGAACGGGAAAAGGAAGTGAACTCTCATTGCACTTCGATTTTCTAATTTTTAATGTTTCTTTTTAGTAGGTCGGCTGGGTTTGGTGCATTTTAAAAGCAAAGTAAAGATTTAAATAAGCTTTATATGGGTCAGCCTTGTCCTTTTGGGCCTTGGCGCCAAAGTTGGGGATATAAAAGGAATTGAAGGGCTTCATTTGGAGCATCTATTTTTGGCGCATTTTATCTAAATTGGACCTTTGGGCTGATTGCTCATTGTCTTTCCACTTTTGGGCAAAAATCCAATTGTGTGGCTTTCCAAGAAGGATGAAAACCCTTCTTGTGGTTGGTTGGAGGACGAAAATCCTCCATCCTTGGTTGAAGCAAAGTCATATTGAAGACCTTTTTGCAGATTTGGGGCATTGGAGAATAAGAGATCTACAAATATTTGATGCATTTTAGAACCATTCCTAGTTGGAGCGACTAGGGTTTGATGGTATTTAAGTACTCGCTAGGCACAAATTGCAAATCTAATTTCATATTCTGATTCAACATATTTTATAAGACCGGTATCTATATTTTTATGACTTTTGGTGGTGTTTATCTATCAATTTCAGCATTGGTTTATGGCTGCCCTGCAATTGTCATTTATTTAATTACAACAGTGTGTCTTTGCTGATTTTCTCCATTTAACAACAAATAGAATGGATTTTGTTTGCTGTAATTGAAATAATTATTTAGAAGTATCTATTAGTTGTGCATGATTATTTGGTGAATTCTAAACTCTTACTCAGTTCCTCTAGGGTTTGGAAGGTTATTTCAGCTGCTGTCATAAAAATCAGATTATATTTCATTTGTGGTGTGTGTATTTTCAGATTTGATCCTTGGGGTTTGTGGCCTAACCCATATCTTCGTTTTTGTCCTAAAAAGGGACATTACAGTGGTATTAGAGCTTTGGTCTTCCCAGCCTGAGGGTTTCTTGTGGGAAGAAAAGATGGACAGATTGATGAAGGTGCAAGAAAGACTAGTGGACACCTTGGACTCTCTTGCTTCCACTATGCAAAACCTACAAAGGGGAAGGACATTCAAGGAAGAGTCAAGGTTTCAAAGATTAACAAGGTTGTAACTAGTTTCGAGGAGTATCAAGTGCTTCCAAAAGTTATTCATGATGCCCTATCATTTTCCAAGTTTGTAGGATGAAGAAAAGATAGAGTGGGCATTGGAACTCGGTCCAAGCCCCGAGACATGCACAAGGGTCATGGGAAGGATATCCCAACCCTAGTGGAGAAGAACCCCATCTTGTTGACAAAGCAAGGAGAGGCTACAAAGCTTGCGGAAGAGGGAGCCAAACTCCCAAGTTTGTTAGGGAAGGATAGGCATGCCTATTTTCCTAAGATTCAGAAGGAGGAAGATAGATTGCAACAAGCTGGTTACTAAGAGGGAGCAACCCTTGCGATACTTAGAAACCCCCAACTCTCTTGCCAAATTGGATCTCTTGACGGGGTTTCCAAACAACACCATAGTGACACACGAGTTTGATGAAATCATGAAACACGAGTTGGAAGGTATAAATCCTTTGATATTTCATGATGATTCATTGATTTCTAATGATGACATGTTACAGGAAAATAAAGAAGAAAAATCTGATTTACAAGATGGTAAAGAGAAGTTGAAGGTTGAAGCGCGGTTGCCAAAAGACAAGGAGGATGATCAGTTGGGATAGGATGTTCCGGACAACAAGCAATGGAAGAACAATTGGTATTCCAGCAAGACTCATGGTATGGCCCATACACATATCAACATGCTTCAACAAATGCTCATATGACGAAGAAAGATGAACACTATAAAGACAACCAAAGGTATGGAGGTAATTCAAATTTATTTCTTTATGCCATGCCATTTCAGATTTATGATCATGGGCAATTAGTTGAAAGGGATGACCTTGGGGCAAATTTAATGCTCCAAAGCAAATCACAGCAAATGGGAAGACTTCATGATGCTAAGGATGGAGAAGAATCAGAATTGCATAGGGTCAATGGACCAAGACTTTTGGGTAACCTTGTTGGGGTTCATATGGGTGAAAAGAGTGCTTTTCCGGGTGCCTATGATCACTTTCAGTTCGCTGGAAATTTCAGGACAGCAACCTATGGTAAGCAATTGCATCATTTTCCTAAGGGATTGCTTCATCACCTTCATGCTATGTCCTTACAATATTTTGATCGTCATAAGGAATATTCTAACAATTTTGTGAGGATGAAAGGTACCGAATGGGGAAGGGATTCTACTTCAGCCCTAAGAAGGGAACTCTTTGTGGGCAGCCCTAGGTATGACCATCATAATTCAAAATTTTTGATTCCTCCTATGTCGCTGCTATATTTGTATCATGGGGGGCAGCGAGATCAATTTGATAAGAGAAAGAATATATGGAGGGACAAGGGGCACATAAATTCTTCCTTGCAAATTCCGGGTTGTTTGCACCTTGAAGTTTGGGATACAAGGAACCTTTGGAAGGATGCTATTACAAACTTGAGGTCTGCTGTCTACATCCTTATGGCAGCCATAAGCAAATTGGCAATCACAAGAAAAATGTATATCTCATCCACAGTTGAGGATCTAGTGTTTGCATGGGAAACAAGATGGTCTTCCACCACCATCATGCCAATTTTGCATGAGACAACACGCTGCTACAGCCAAGGTAAAATACTCGTCCTAAATTTGCATTTTGGATGGATAGTTCTCTCCTTGAACAGCTGTAGGTTGATATTTTTGATGAAGAATTTTGGATTTAATATGATATGCGGAAGGGACTTCAAGTATCACAATTGTTACACCCTTCCTATGTCAATAACAATCAAGAATTTTGAGTTAGACTACAGCTATGAGGGGCTGTCCTCTTCAAAACTATGCATGGGGCTGTGCATACCTTCCATGGGCAGCGAGAAAGAGGCTGATTTGGGGACACTCTTTCCTCTTAATATGATGGGTAAGAAGGTTTTCACTTGGAGATTGAGCAAGGCTAACATCCCAACATCTTGGGCATTGCTTACAAAGAAATGTAGGGCTGTTCATGGACACTACACCCACTCATCCGCACTTCTATGGACTGATCCAAACTTAACAGGGAAGGAAATTGGTGGGGTAGCTTCAAGTCAACCATTGGAAAACTAAATCAGCAAGGTAACAACCTTCCAAAAGAGGTGAATATATGTAATGTCCCCTTTTTCGAGACATTATTAATATTTATTTTTAATTTGCATTGTAACCCCTTGGCATGCCTAGCGCTACAAGTGGGAGTCTTTTTAGTTAGTTTAATGTGCACATAGGTTAGTTACTTTTATTTATTTAATTAAAAAATAAATAAAGTGCACATAGTCTTAGTATTAAATATTTTAATGTGGGTTTATGTTTTCCTCCAAAAGGGAAAGTAGATCTTTATTTGATATTGCACCCCTTAGTTCTATAAAAGGGAGGTCACATTTCCTTAAAGGGTATGTTGATTGATCATTTGATTTTCATTCCATGCTTGGAGTTGGGATGCATGCCCATTGATGTTCTTTTCTCTCTTGCGTGGGAGTTATTGTGTTGGTTTGATATTCAATTGAAGTATTTTCATGAGATTTGCAAATCTACTTATTGGTGATTCTTTCTAGCTTTGGCGCCTTTTATTGAGAGTAAAATCTGCATGTTATTGAATATTATGAAGGGTTTTATGGTGCTTTAGATCTGCTGGTTATTGCTGGTTTTTATCTAACTATGGCGACTTGATTAGGGCATTTTTTAGCATGTTTGAAGGATTAAAAAGTGCTGGAATTAATTTGCAGATTTTACCCTAACCCTAGCGATTGGGTTTGGGATTTCGAGGGCTGATTTGAGTGGTTTCTAGTGCATGCAAAGATTTGATATTTATTTTGATGAAAAGCTCATAATTTTCCCTTTCTACTGCAGTTGGTTTCAAGTTAAAAGAGTTAGTATTTTGGGAGTTATTAATTTCCAAAGTTTCAGCCAATTTTCAGCAGTTATTATTTATTATTTTTACTTATGCAAATTGTATCGGATAAAGGAGTGTAAATACCAATTGGATTGCCCATCAAACCCTCACCTTGGCTCACTCCAACCCTATTTGGGTTGTATTGAAGCTAACACTAGGGTTCGTTGAGGTAAACCTAGGAGGGTTTATTTTCTAAGTGTTTTTTTTGCAAGTATTTAATAATAATCAGTTAATATCCTACAAGGGGATATTACAATATAAGTTTTAGCATATGTTGTATGCATCTTATGTAGGGCTGTTCATGGACACTACACCCACTCATCTACACTTCTATGGACTGATCCAAACTTAACAGGGAAGGAAATTTGGTGGGGTAGCTTCAAGTCAACCATTGGAAAACCAAATCAGCAAGGTAACAACCTTCCAAAAGAGGTGAGTATAAGTTTTAGCATGTGTTGTATGCATCTTATGTGGAAATGCAATGATATACTTCCAAGCATGGCTAGCATGAAAAAGGAAGAAGCACATCTTTGGGGCATTCAATGCATAGAGGATAGCAAGGGTTTACTCTTTGGTAGAATGCTTCATGGTGATAATTTATGGTTAATTTTGGGCATGCATAGTATGACCTCTATGTGGGAACACTTGAGGGATTAAGAGCAAATTGGAGCTTTCTTGTTGAAAGCCATTTTTCACGCCAAGTTGGGGCAAGGAAGGAATGCAAGAATGTGGTGTTAAGGGCTAATATGTTTGTTGATTTCAACCATAGGCTTGTTGATCTTCATTTTCCAGCCCATGTAAGACAATTTTCAGTCCTTATGCTACTCACAAATTTGGTTTTTTCCATAAGATTTCAGTTTGGTAGTTATGCCATGGTTATAGGGCTGAGTTTGCAAAAATCAGATTTGGGGCTGCCATTAGCAGCCATGAACAATAGTATATTTTCATTTTTGAAGAACATTCCATCATGGAATGATGAGGGAAAAAGATTTCAGCTGAAAGGAGGAAATAAATCAGATTTGATAGCCTCAATTTGGATAGGATTCCATGTGAATTGTTTTCAGCCCCTCCTCGTCTGATTTGCATTTGCTAGTGAGAGAGATAGCTTGTCAAGCTGATTATGCATCCATTTCTTGCTTTATGTTGGAAACTACATCAGTTTGCAGGAATTTTAATACAACTGAGCATGCAAATAAAGGAGGTGTCATTGTTGTTTTTGAAGTAGAAGATGATGAAGACTTCCATGAAGAAAGGGGCAGTAAAGGTATGAGTTTGTTCGGGACGAAGCTCCATTTAACAGGCACAAGATCCAGATTATAGGAACACTATAACATGTTCCTTTACTTTGATATACTTGGGCATATGAGTTTGCAATTGCTTGGGGACAAACAATTTTGGGAAGGGAGGACTGTAATGTCCCCTTTTCTAACTTGAGAGCCCGGTTTTGGACTTCTTGCCATTCCCTTTTCCATGGAAATGAAGTAGAATGAGCGGGAAAAGGAAGTGAAGTCTCATTGCATTTCGATTTTTTAATTTTTAATGTTTCTTTTAATGTGTTCTTCTTTTTAGCAGGTTGGTTGGGTTTGGTGCATTTAAAAAGCAAATTCAAGACTTAAATAAGCTTTATATGGGTCGGCCTTGTTTTTTTGGGCCTTGGTGCCAAAGTTGGGGATATAAAAAGAGTTGAAGGGCTACATTTGGAGCATTTATTTTTGGCGCATTTGATTTAAATTGGACTTTGGGCTGATTACTTGTTGTCTTTCCACTTTTGGGCGAAAATCCAATTGTGTGGCTTTCCAAGAAGGACAAAACCCTTCTTGTGGTTGGTTGGAGGACGAAAACCCTCCATCCTTGGTTGAAGCAAAGTCATATTGAAGACCTTTTTGCAGATTTGGGGCATTGGAGAATAAGGAAAGAGATCTACAAATATTTGCATGCATTTTAGAGCCATTCCTAGTTGGAGCGACTAGGGTTTGATGGTATTTGAGTGCCTTCTAGGGCACAAATTGCAAATCTAATTTCATATTCTGATTTGGCATATTTTATAAGGCCGGTATCTATATTTTTATGATTTTTGGTGGTGTTTATCTATCAATTTCAGCGTTGGTTTATGGCTGCCCTGCAACTGTCATTTATTTAATTACAACAGTGTGTCTTCGCTGATTTTCTCCATTTAATTGTTGCAAATGGAATGGATTTTGGTTGTTGTAATTGAAATAATTATTTATAAGTATCTATCAGTTGTTGTGCATGATTGTTTGGTGAATTCTAAGCTCTTACTCAGTTCACTCTAGGGTTTGGAAGGTTATTTCAGCTGCTGTCATAAAAATCAGATTATATTTCATTTTTGGTGTGTATTTTTCAGATTTGAGCCTCGTGGTTTGTGGCCTAACCCATATCTTTGTGAAATATCGCTTTTCCGGATTTATTTTATATTCAAGATTTCCAATCAAATTTTCACAAATAACAATTTGATTTTTATGACAGCAGTATATAGAAAAATATGACAACAGAAGAGTACAGTTATGGCAGCAAGGTATAAAATTAGAAAATAACCAATATCTTCACTTTTATTGCAATTAAACTAACATGCAACAACATGCAAGTAACATGCATCAACAAGAGGTTTCCATTGATAAAATAGATGATGTCTCTTCTCGAATATAGCTATCTTCTCTTTCGGACTTGAAATTGGATCAACAAGCCTCGAAACTACGAATTTGACAACCCGATCTGAATAAACTCCACAATAACAAACTAGGGCTGGATCTTTCACCACCGAAGAGTGCTTCTACTAGCTAGGGTAGATCTTTCACTACGAAGCTAGGGTTCTGTGGAATTTCACCTCCACAAGCAAGGAAAACAAGCTGAAAGCTCCAACATAAGATGGCAAAATGATCCCAGATCCTTTTTCCTCCCCAAACACCACCTTTTATAACTTTTTCCATCAATAAAGTGCCCATAAAACCTTAATTCGACCCCCCTTGGAGATATGTCATGTTTTAATCGTCACTTAAAGTGGATATATTTCTCCTAGGCAAAAAAGTCCACTTAAGTGACCCCAACGAAGAAAATAGAACATTACCCCACCTTTTTCACATAAGTCATCATAAAGTACATGCATAATGCCAAAACATAACATATAAGTGAAATGTAGGTGAAAACCATATCCAACAACCATCTATGTCACTAGCCCCTTGGGTATGACCAAGGCTAAGACGGAAAACCGATCATTAGACCGTGGAGGTAGGAATGGGGACATTACATGATCCGCCCTTCCCGAAATTTGCTTGTCTCAAGCGAACGTAAACTAGGTGTCTTTGTAAAATCTGCTCTCCCTCCCAAGTGGCATCCTCTAGTGGTAAGTCTTTCCACCGCACTAGATATTCTGTGATTACCCTGTTCCGAAGCTTCCTTTGTCTTACCTCAATAATAGATTCTGGTTCTAAGACCAACTTCCCCTCGTCATCTAATGGTGGTAAATTTGTGGAAGGTGCAATATGTTGTCCAAGTGCCCTTTTGAGGCACGAAACATGGAAGACATTATGAATCTTACCGTGCTCTGGAAGCTCCAACTCATATGCTACTGCCCCAACTCTGCGCACTATCCTGTATGGCCCATAGAATCATGGTTTTAGCTTCTCTGCACCACTCTTCTTGAGTGAGGATTGTCTGTATATGCTGCAACCGTAAGAAGACCAAATCTCCAACCTCGAATGATCTCTCAACTATGTGCCTGTCTGCATATACCTTCTGCTGATTCTGCGCTTGGTATGTTCTCCTTGAGAGCCTTTAGAATGTCCTGGTTCTCCTATACCCAATCACGAGCTTTGGGAGCTCGGCTATCTGATAATACTAGGTCTACAAATGAGGATGCCTCATAACCATATAATGCTTGAAAAGGAGTCATACCAATACTCATCTGGTAGGTGGTATTGTAACAATATTCACCCATATGTAGCCATTTGACCCATGCACGCTGATGTCCTGCAACATAGCTACGCAAGTAGCCCTCTATCCACTTGTTCACTATCTCAGTCTGCCCATCAGTCTGTGGATGATAGCTGGTACTAGGTGTCAGCTCCGTACACTGCAAAACCTCGAAGATCTCATCTTATCCCTATCGCTGACAATACTCTTAGGCAACCCATGATGCCTAAAAATACCTGTGAATAAAATTTGAGCCAACTGTGTTGCCTTATGCCCTGAAGGCATAGAAAGGAAATGGGCATATTTAGTCAACCGATCAAACACCACATATATGCAATCGTGCCCATACACTGAGGGAAGACCTATGATAAAATCCATGGATATACTCTCCCACTTCTGTTTCGGAATAGGCAAAGGTTGTAGAAGTCTGTTGGGAAAGAGTGCTCTGCCTTGGTTTGCTGACAAACCAAACACTCCCTAACATGGTTAAGGACATTGTCCTTTAACCCCTTCCATGTGAATCTCTCTCTGATGTACTTGTATGTCTTAAAATATCCTAGATGTCCAGCCAAGGGTGTATCATGCACTGCTCGAAGGATCTTCTCCTTCATTTTGGACTTTGGTACAAGGAAAATTCTATCCTTGTAGTAGATGAGGTCATCCACAACTCTGTATTGATCATCTTGAATAATGCCATCCATAATCTCACATGCAAACTGATTTTTGGAGTATTCAACAAGTATATGAGCCTTCCAATCAGCTGAAATCTCTGACATAAAGCAAATCATAGAATCAAAGCAAGGTCTCCTAGACAGTGCATCAGCCACCACATTATTCTTACCTTTCTTGTATTCTATGTCGAAATCAAAAGCCTGTATCTTATTTACCCATCTCTGTTGGCGGTCATTGAGATCCTTTTGCTCCAAAAAGAACCTCAAGCTATTGTGATCCGTATGAACCACAAATTTGCTGCCCACTAAATACTGTCTGAATTTGACCAATGCATGCATAATGGCCAACATCTCCTTGTCGTAAATTGAGAATCCTCTCTATTGGACTCAATTTCCGATTCTCATAGGCAATGGGATGCCTATCTGCATGAGGACTGCTCCAACACCCACTCCATGATGCATCACACTCGAGTACAAATGTTCGAGTGAAATCTAACAATGTAAGAACTGGACAAGAACTCATCACTCCCTTAAGGTGATCAAAAACCTGTTGTGTTGAATTTGACCAAGCAAAAGCCCCCTTCTTGGTCAAGTCTGTCAAGGGTGCAGTCAAGCGAGAGAAGTTCTTCACAAACCTCCTATAATATGTGCATAGTCTAAAGAATCCTCTCAAGTGTGGCAAAGTCCTAGGTGGTGGCCAATCCAAAATCGCCTGAATCTTCTCCCTATCCACCTTGACTCCACCTCCTCCGATCACATAGCCCAAATATAGCATCTCTGTCATACCAAACTCGCACTTAGAAGCTTTCGCATAAAGCGAATTAGCTTCCAAAATTCCGAACACCTCATCAAGATGTTGAATGTGATCCTCCCACATCCTATTGTAGACCAAAATGTCATCAAAGAAGACCAATACAAACTTCCGCAAATGGCGGTTGAACACATGGTTCATGCAGGACTGAAATGTGGCTGGTGCATTAGACAACTTGAATGGCATCACCAAAAATTCGAAGTGGCCATAGTGGCACCTGAAAGCTGTCTTATGCACATCCTCTCTGACCTTGATCTAGTGATATCTAGATCGCAAGTCTATTTTGGAAAAATAGATTGCTCCATGTAGCTCATCTAGTAGTTCATCAATGCGTGGCACATGATACTTAGTTTTGATTGTCTTCTTATTCAGTGCACGATAATCTATGCACATTCGCATGGTTCCATTCTTCTTCTTCACCAACACCACCGAAGAAGCAAAAGGACTAGAACTAGGTCTAATATGCCCCATGTCCAGAAGCTCGTGTATAGTCCTCTCAATCTCATCCTTAAACCGTTTGGGGTGACAGTAAGGAGTAGTAACCACTGGCTTGTTGTCCCCAAGCTCAATCACGTGCTCAAACCCCCTGTCTGGTGGTACACCTGGAGGTATGTCCAATAGCCTTGGACATCCACATGATACTCTGGACGGTCACTCCCTGTATTCTTGGTCGAAACCAAGCAATGAACGGCCCAATCCACCTCATCGTGCCGAAAGATCCTCTCCATCCTCTTAGTTGTGACTACCCTGGGTGCTCCTGTAGATAGACCCCTCAAGGTCACATTCCTGCCCTCGGACTTGAATTTCAGCTCCATCGTCTGAAATTTAGTACGAAATTCGCCAAGGGAGTGAAGCCATTGAACTCCCAACACTACGTTGGTCTCTCCAATGCCGACAATATAGAAGTCATCAGTAGTGGTGTAGTTCCCCATGGTGATGCTCAACTGTGGAACTTTACGAGTGCATCTCATAGACTCACCATTGGCTATAACAACGTTGAAGCCCTCAAAGTCCTCTGTTTGTAGGTCACGTCTCTCAACCAAGGATGCATCAATAAAGTTGTGGGTAGCCCCACTATCAATAAGTACCACAACACGTTGCCCCTGCATAACTCCCCTAACTCTGAATGCCTTGTACCTCGGGGTACTAGACAAAGTGGCTATAGTCTCCTGAGGGAAAACCTCCTCCTGCTCATCAGTACCATCCAAAGCATCTTCATCTCCGTCATCCATCTCTTGGGTCTCTAGCTGCTCATCTCCATCACTCTCTCTCTCTCTCTCCTCCTCAAAGACCTCAATGAATTGGGCCTTGCCCTTTCTTGTGCAATCATGTCCCTGGGGCCCACGGTGAACGGCAATCGAAACAAAGTTTCTTTCGCCTCAGCTCATCCCTAAGCTCTCGTGAAATAAACGGCTTTCTAGCCGTCTCCTGTCTTTGTGGTGGCCCCTTCGGCTGGAAACCATCAGGTCTAGATGGGGGTCCTCTTTGTTGAACTCGAGGTGGAAACCTCGGCTTCGGAGTGGCTAACTCCAAATCTCGGGCTCTCTTGATGGCATCGTGTAGTGAAGAAGGCTCGAATGCCTTCACAAACCTTGTTAGTGAATCTATCAGCCCTGCTATAAAAAGTGAAGTCAACCTCACTTCAGAAACATTAGTAACCATCACTGAGAACCGCTGAAAATCTGCAATGTACCCATCCAAGGATCCTGTCTGTCTCAAATGAGTCAACTCTCTGAAGAATCTGTCGAGATCCCGCTTGTCAAACTTGCCCACCAGTCTCTCTGCAAAATCCGCATAAGTGGTAATATGCGTGTGTCCCTGTGTGACAAGGCCATGATGCCACCAATCATGTGCATCTCCCTCAAGATGTAGGATTGCAAATTTTATTGCATCCTCTTCGTGCATGGGATTCAAGTCAAAGTAAGTTTTTAACTTCTGAATCCATGATTGCGCGGTACACTTCTTGGATCTGTCGAAGTGTGGAACTGAAATCTGCCCCAATCGCCTCTGTAGCTCGGGAACATGAGGGTAGTGATCCCGCTTGGGCCGCTACCGATCTTCATCCTGCAATACTCCAGGAAAGGCATATTAGCTTTGAACCCTTCACTCAAGGATTCATACTTCTCCCAACAAGTCTCCTCATCAACAATATCCCCTTGTTGCCCTACCAGTGTCACTTCCGGATCTTTTAGGAAAACCGGTTCATGCATGCTCAACCGTGTGTTTTGGGATGGAGGAGTGTGTTGCCCTGATCGTTTTCATCTCTGTGAGTCCGCAGCCCGGAATTACTATTTTCACCTCTTTCCATATGGTTCCCAAGGCCACCCTGTGATAATCTCTTTGTGAGTTGGCTCAAGTAGAGGTTTGTAGTCTCTTGTTGTTTCACCATATTTATAAACATTTTCTTCATAAACTCCTCATTTAGTTGTTCCTCTGATTTTCCATCTTTATCCGCCATGTCTGGACCTTCTTTCTTGGGTGTATTCCTCTTGGAATAAACCTTCATACACTACCCAACAAGCTGCAGAAAAGACCGCTCTGATACCACTGAAATATCCCTTTTCCAGATTTATTTTATATTCAAGATTTGAAAGATCCCAAACCGCCCCCTTTTTTTATATATTGCTCAAGCTCGGATCTGAACTGATAATGTCAAAAGAAACCATAGAACACCATACTCAAACTGCATAGATAAATTAAATAAAACAAACCCCGCAAACCAGGTGAATATAGAAAGGGTGCCTAGGGTTTAAATTGGCAGATTTCTTCATAAACAATTCAGCCGTGTATTGAATAATGATTTTTGATGTTAAATATTTACGGCAAACAATTATAAATCTGTAGATAGTTTGATAACAAAAGATTGTCCAAAACCCAACCGTAAATGATTCAAACCAAATCGATTTGATATATAATTGATCGTTGAAAGGTACAATAATTATCTAGCATGAAAAATACCTCAAATCTTGCATAAAACAAGCTGTAGAATAAGTCGCCCCACTCTAGAAGAAGTCGAATGCACCTTTGCTGCAATTTATTTCTCTTTGAACTGCTGAAATGATAAAAGACTGTGATTACAATGAAGATCCCTGAATAGGAACTCCTCTCATTGCTCCTGGGGTTTCCGTCCACAAGAGGAATAATCTAGAGGATTTCCGTCCTTGGATTATCTCGCAAAAGCTCGAGCTAACTATCGGGAAGAATAATAATAATAATTTTCATAGTGCTTGGCACAAGTCACACTTTTCCCTTATAGCCAAAAACCCTTCCAAAATGCTAGTCGCACTTTTTCCACGGGAGCATAATTAATTTTTAATTAATTTATTCCCTATCCAAGCAAGTCGCATTTTTGGCTTATTTAATTTCTCCTCAAAGCAAGTCACACTTTTTGCTTAGGAAAACACATTAAATAATTTATTAATTTGTTTACATGTACTTTCCTAAGTAAGTCACTTAAAAAGTCTATTAATTCATTATATGTGCTTTAGTGGTACTTTATTTTATTTTTGCGATATAATAAAATTAATGAACCGAAGTCACCCTTGAAATCACCCTTTGGCCATCGGGTAGACAAAAGGGCCAAAGGTCTTTGATCGAACTATTCGAGAAAGAGGGACATTACAATTTCCAACCAAATTTTCACAAATAACAATATGATTTTTATGACAACGGTATATAGAAAAATATGACAGCAAGGTATAAAATCAGAAAATAACCAATATCTTCACTTTTATTGCAATTAAACTAACATGCAACAACATGCAAGTAACATGCATCAACATGCAATGACATGCATCAACAAGAAGTTTCCACTGATAAAATAGATGATCTCTCTTACTGAATATGGCTGTCTTCTCTTTCTGGACTTGAAACTAGATCAACAAGCCTCTGAAACTCTGAATCTGACAACCCGATCTAAATAAACTCCACAATAGCAAACTAGGGCTAGATCTTTCACCACCGAAGAGTGCTCTACTAGCTAGGGGTAGATCTTTCACTATTGAAGCTAGGGTTCCTGCGGAATTTCACCTCCACAAACAAGGAAAACAAGCTGAAAGCTCCAACATAAGATGACAAAATGATCCCAGATCCTTTTTCCTCCCCAAACACCACCTTTTATAACTTTTTCCATCATAAAAGTGCCCATAAAACCTTAATTCGACCCCCTTGGAGATATGTCATGTTTTAATCGTCACTTAAAGTGACTTTATTTCTCCTAAGCCAAAAAAAGTCCACTTAAGTGACTCCGACAAAGAAATAGAACATTACCCCACCTTTTTCACTTAAGTCATCATAAAGTACATGCATAACGCCAAAACATAACATATAAGTGAAATGTAGGTGAAAACCATACCCAACAACCATCTACGCTGCTAGCCCCTTGGGTATGACCAAGGCTAAGACGGAAAACCGGTGATTAGGCGTGGAGGTAGGAATGGGGACATTACACTTTGGTTTTTGTCCAAAAAGGGACATTACAACAACAATCCGTTGTCCAAATAACTCCTCACAAATTTATAATCGGTGATATCGTGGTGCTCTTGAAAGAGATGCAAGTGTCCCTTATCTAGTGCCGGTGTTATCTCGCGCCAACTACTTAGGCTCATGCCCTTCAATCGGTTTTTCAGTTTCATGTTGCCTTTCAGATTTATCAATCTAATAACTAGTCTCCTTCTTCGAAATTTATTAGAAAAATAAATTAAAATGGATAAAGGTAAACTAAGAAGCAACAATAAAATGGGAAGAAAAGCGAACAATAAAATAAAAATTGATTAGTATAAGAAATATAAAAATATAATGTAGTTAAGATCAATTACATTAATTTGGGTTAGGTTGATAAATAAATGGATTAAGTCAATTAAATAATGAAAATTAAAATACTGAGAAAAGAAAGCCAAATAAAATAGAGTAAAATAAATAAAATGGGATCAAGTTTTTAAAAACATAGTAGAGTAGGGTCGAGATAAAAAAGAAAGCATGGAAAATGGATCGGGGGTTTCAACAATGACCCAATAGGTCGCTTTTCGATCTCAATAGCGTCTCTCGATCCTTTTGTCTTTCCAACTCCCTTCAAAGGCTAATATTTTGGCATCCAAGAGCATAACATGTTTTGTTTTCGATTCGTGCTCTCGCTAATGCAGATCTCTTAATATTTCCTAGATGTAGATCTTGAGCATGTTTCTTAAGCCTGGTTTAAAAGGATCTACGAGTCTCACCAATATAGGGAATCCCCCATGAACATTGTATCTCGTAAATCCTCTTGTTAAGCCTCGGTTCGCGCAGATCCTTTGCACTTCTTTGTAAACTCCTAATGGTTTTATCAGCTTGAGATAAGTTTTGATGCTATTTCTTTTAAGAATTCTAGCCAATTTCTTTGAGGTACCTTTGACATATGGTAGATATGTTTTCTTACCTTTGATTGTGTGTTGGTATTAAGGCAACCTTGGCATGTGTTGGCTTTATTGAATGTTTTCTTGAGAAGCCATTTTTGATACCCATTTTTCTTTAGAGCCTTATGTAGGTGTCTCTTTCATTTCTTGAGTGTTCGAGGATTAGATATTATGAGGATCTTGTGTATAAAGTTTGTAAAACACCCGTTTTTGAGATTGGTGGTGATGGGTGTTGGCTCGACATAGACATTTGTATGTGTTTTCTTTCTATAAACTTGTTTAGATAAGGTACCATCCGCTCTTCTCGTGAGAAGGATGTCAAGGAAAGGAAGACGATTATCTTCCACCTCCATAGTGAACTTAATATGCTTATATAACGAGTTGAAGTGATTCAAGAATACCAACAAATTTTCTTTACCATGAGACCATTTTACATTTGTATCATCTACAAACCGATGCCACCAATCAGGTTTCAAGGGGACGATGCAATGGCAATTTTCTAAAATCTTTCCATGTAGAGATTAGCAATAATAAGGGAGAGAGGAGAGCCTATTGCTTTTTTAGCTCATGAATATCTCCTTGAAAACTGAAATAGGTAGATCAGAGGCAAAATTCAACTAAGTGGGTTGTTTCATCATCAATTATTTCTTTAACAACTTCGAACCTCATCTAATGGAATCTTGATGAAGAGAGAGACTACATCAAAGCTTACTAAAATTTCATTGTTACTAAGCTTGGTGTTGAAACAATATTGAGGAAATCACTAGAGTCCTAAATGAAAGAAGAAGAGTTACCCACCAATGGTATTAATTTCTTTTCAAGGTAACTTGTAAGCGCATAAGTGGGAGAACCAATCGTGTCCACTGATAGGTCGGATGGGAATGTCGGAGTTTATGACTTTTGGGAAGGCCGTAGATTTGGGCAAGGAGCAAGCTTTCACCTTAATTTGATGCTAAGGGAAGAACTTTTGATCAAGTTTGTAATATCTTTGGTTACCTTTTTTATTGGGTTTTTGTATAACCCCAGTAGCTACCACTAGGATAAAGATGGTCTCTCATTGTATGCAAGTAGGATTCCATGTCCATAACAACTATAGCATTCCCTTTATAAACTTTTGAGATAATGATGTCTTTATTATTATTGAGCTGCTTTAGTGCAATTTTTTCTTCTTTTATGATATTGCTTTTGGGAGGTTTGGCTTTGCGTAGAGTAATTGAGCAATCTTGCCTAATTTCTTCGGGCAGTGTGCAAAGGTAAGCTTTCAATTGTACCCTCTATACTCACCATGAAATTCTCATACTAAATTTTGTGCGGAGCAATGCCAAACCCTAAGCCCTTTATTGAAAAAGTTGAGGAGGGAATGCAAGCATAATGGAAGACAGAGTTTACTCCATTATCTTGACCATTCCAATCGAAGTTGTTAAGGCAAACTCCATCGGTAAGGCTCGATATTATAGAATTTCCCATTGCTTTTTTATCAATGTAGCTATCAGATGTATCGATGACGGCTATCTCACTAGGTTGGTTAGTTAATCTGTTAGAATGCAAGTCGTGAGAGTTGGAGAATTGACCATCAAAATTTGGCATGGCACATTACAAGCTAAAAAAAATGCTGCTACAAACCGCGCGTGACCCGTTTTCCATGCTAGAAAGTGAATTCTTATGGTTGGCATGAGTGGAATAAGGTGATAGCTAGGGCATATGGCAGCAGAGTGTGTTGGGTGTTTGTCGGGAACGTAAGGTTGAGTGGGAGTCACTTTAAATGGGTTGGGTGCATGTGGAATTAAGCTAGGCGTCAAACTCTTCATTGCTAACAGCCTAGGTTGAGGTAATAATTGATTTAGTTGGTGTGTTTTGTTGATGGAGTAAGCAACAAAGCATTGGAATTGTTTTTGTATAAGACATTAACCATGTTCTTCTGTATTGCTTTGCCCTATGCTTAGTGCTCTCCATTTTCATTGATGAATATAAATCTATTTTCCACCATAGATTACTATCAAGGAGTTTTGCTAGCTCTAGGTGAACATCAAGCAGGCTTTTTGGTGACAACATCAAGATCATAACTGCTTTTCTTGAGCAGACCTTTGAGTAAGAGAAAGCCTGTTTTCATAAAAAATTGGTCATATAGTCACTCTGGGAGATTTGAGCTGGTGGGCAATGGCAATGCAAGATGGGAGAATGTTCGTATCACAACACCTTTTAAGAAATGTAAGGTCTTCGATATTTTAAACCTTTTTTGACCTCAATCTTTGAAGAGTCTACAACGCTCAAATACGACACCTCCATAGAGGGCTGTAATTTTAGTTTTGAGACTAGTATTTTCACAGTGTAGTAATCTATAATAATCTTCTGGAGACAAATGTGTAAGAGAATTGTTATCCAACGTTTTGGATCTTACTTTTGGATCCATCTTCAGGGAAAGAAGAGTGAAGCCAATGTTTTAATCTTGTACTTCAAAGTCTCAAAAGCTTCATCATGTTCCTTACCCCAATCAAAACCCTTACCCATGGCTGCAACTATATGTAATGGTGTTGTAATAGTAGAGAAGCTTGGTATGAATTTCCTCATGTACTAAACTGCCCCTACAAAACTCTTAGTCTTGGTGGCACTCCTTGGTGTGGGCCAATTGGTGATGGCTTCTACCTTGGTGGGATCCATTCGTAGTTCACCTCCAACCACATGCCCAAGATAGACTAGTGATTGTTTAGCAAATTCACATTTCTTCATGTTGCACAACAATTGTTTCTCCTTTAGAACTTGCAAGACTTGCTGCAAATGAGTTAGATGTTCTTCCCATGTGGCACTAAAAATCAAAATATCATCTAAATATACAATTACACATGTATCTATCAATGGCGCGATACATCATTCATCAACCTTATAATGTAATAGGTGCATGACATAAACCGAATGGAAGTACTAAGCTGCTCCTACAAACCTTGTTTTGTTTTGAAGGCTGTCTTCCATACATTATCCTCATTCATCTGGATTTGGTGATACCGGTTTTAAGATCTAACCTCATAAAGTATTTGGCATGTTGAAGCTAGTTCAAGAGATCATCTATCGTGGAAGTGGATTTCGGTTCTTGATGGTGACCTTGTTGAGGCCGAAAACCCTTATGAATTATGAATTTTGTCTGAGTTTTGTAAGCTTTGCAAATAAACTCCCAAGGACGACAACCCTTTTGAGTTAGCTCTAGAGGACGAAAAACCCTCTTGAGGATTAGAGAAAGAGGAATGAAAACTCTTCTTTCTTGTGAGAGGATTCTCCATTCAGGGGTTTCCATTGAAGATCAAACTTATATTTGTGTTTTCCAGTAGTGTTTGAGGGCTTTCCAAGAGGGGCGAATGCTGTTGTTGATTTTAGGTACAACTAGGGTTTCATCTACACATTTCCAGATTTTGAGCTCTGTTTTGGGTGCCTTCCACCCATTGAAAAATTCTGATTTTGGTATCATTGGAAAGCTTGTGATTTTATCTTCAATTTGAGCTATCATTTGTCAAAAATTGTTGGGTATTTTCGAGTTATGAATTTCTGAAGTTTTGGTTGTTTTCTGCAATTAAAAATCAGATTTTCAATATTTTGCAAAAAATTTAAGTATTTTGAGATTTGATAATTTAAGGGCTAGCTACAGGTTTAATTTCATAATTTTTGAAGGTGTTTTGAGGCTATTTTACACCCATAGGCAAGTCGCATTTTCCTATAGAAATTCAGATCTGCACTTAGTTATTTTTGTATAATTTCTACTACTTGCAATTTTATTTGGGATTTGCGGGAAATCCATCTAGGGTCGAAAATGTCCATTTGGGGACATTATAGTGGTATCGAGTAGTGAATCCTCCCACTGTGAGAAAAAGAAGAAAAAAATCAAATCTAAATGCAATCGGGAAAAGATGAAGGGGACCCAAGTTCCTTTTTTGATGGTACTAATAAAATTTCTGCTAGATCTTGGTTGAAGGAATTTGAGACATTTTTGCAATGGAATCCTATGTGTCAGGATGATGCCCTCATGCTCATCTCTAGATACTTGGATGGAATAACACATAAGTGGTGGCATCATTGTTGAAGACCCGAGGGGTCGAATCCATTGCCTCCCTTGAAGATTTCACCCAAAGGTTCCTAGAAAGGTTTGATGTGCAAGATTGCAAGGATGAGCAAGGTAAAAATGCCTCATTAATTGAAAATGTTTCTTTGCCTTCTAATGATTGCATGCATGGTGGTGAAGTAACAGGAAATGAAATCATGGAGTATAACCCCAAGGAGGAAGAAAATTCAGATCTACAAGTTGGGAAGAGAGTTTTGTGGCTAAAGCCCAAATTCCAAATGATGAGGACTACTTTCAACTTACTTTGCTTTTCTAGAACAAGCTGTACATGAGGAGATATGGGATGAGGATGGTGTGGAAAGAGGTATGTCATCTTGTTTATTGCAGTAGTTATATCAGGAGGAAATTCAGCCTATTGTGGACAAGAATGATGAGGATTTGATACAACAAAGGCAAGATATCATGAAAACAAGAGGAAATGAAGATCTCGATGACATTGCAAGGTATGAAAGGAATGATAATATGTCTTATTTATTGCTGCATATTCAAATTTATTTTCCTCATGAGAAGCATGATAAGATGGAGGATGAAGTTTACTATATGGAGTATGTTGAACCATTGATCCAAGTTCATGTCTATGAGCATCAGGAGAGCTATGTATTTTGGCAAGAGCTCTCTCATTTAACAGGTACATGATCAAGACTTGTGGAGCACTACAACATGTTCTATCTGTTGCATATGGCACTTGGGTGTAAGAGTTGCAATTGCTTGAGGGCAAGCAATTTGGGGAAGGGAGGATTGTAATATCCCCTTCCCGATCGAAGACCCTTAGCCCAATTTTGTTTCCCGATGGCTAAGGGGTGTTAAAAGGGAAACTATAGTCTTAATAAATTATTATAAAGTGCATAAAAAAAAATATTATAAAAACACTTGTATTAATTTATTATAGACTTAATAAAAATAAAAGAGAAAAGATAAAGTGAAATTAGAAAAAGAAAAAGAAAATGTCACTTTATGTTTTATTTCCCTAGGGGAAAAATGTTGAGGAAGAAATAAATGCCAAAAAGAATTAAATGTGGGAAAAGGCATTTGATTGGTGGTTGTGGGTGGCTACTAAGCCAAGATTGCTTATAAAAGCAAGTGTGCTTGGCTTTGTAAAGCATCTCTTTTATTTTATAAAAATTTGAATTTTGTCTGAGCTTTGTAAGCTTTGCAAATAAACTCCTAAGGACGAAAACCCTTTTGAGTTAGCTCTAGAGGACAAAAACCCTCTTGAGGATTAGAGAAAGAGGAACGAAAACTCTTCTTTCTTGTGAGAGGATTCTCCATTCAGGGGTTTCCATTGAAGATCAAGGATTTATTTGTGTTTTCCATTGAAGATCAAGCTTATATTTGTGTTTTCCAGCAGTGTTTGAGGGCTTTCCAAGAGGGGCGAATGGTTATTGTTGATTTCGGGTACAACTAGGGTTTCATCTACACATTTCTAGATTTTCGAGCCTATTTTGGGTGCCTTCCACCTATCGGAAAATTCTGATTTTGGTATCATTGGAAAGCTTGTGATTATCTTCGATTTGAGCTATCATTTGTCAAAAATTGTTGGGTATTTTCGAGTTATGAATTTATGAAGTTTTGGTTGTTTTTTTCTGCAATTAAAAATCAGATTTTCAGTATTTTGCAAAAATATAAGTATTTTCAGATTTGATAATTCAAGGGCTAGCTACAGGTTTAATTTCATAATTTTTGAAGGTGTTTTGAGGCTATTTTACACCCATAGGCAAGTCACATTTTCCCATAGAAATTCAGATCTGCACTTAATTATTTTTGTATAATTTCTACTACTTGCAATTTTATTTGGGATTTGCGGGAAATCCATCTAGGGTCGAAAAATGTCCATTTGGGGACATTACATCGCCTTCTACTACATCAATAAAGCGAGTGTTAGCTAGATTTTTTGCATAGCATAAAACCTAGGCGATCATGAGATAAATTTCCCTTATTTACCGGTGAGGCTCTTGTGTCGATTTGTCAATTTATAATATGTTAATATCTAAATGAGGTTTTACTTTAACTACTCAATTCATGAACCATAATCGAGCAGATTCTGCAGTTAAGTAAGCTTGTTGTTTTAAAGAAAGAAAAATTTATAGAAGAAAGGTATTATGTAAACACGAGAAGAAATGGGGAAGATGTGCATCCCAATCAATGAATAAGAGTTGATTGCATGCACATAGAAGAAACCAATAGATATAAACATAGAATTCTAAGCAAAGGTAGCTCTAGATCTAGATCTGAAATAACACAAAGTCTATTAAAAGATCTAAGATAAAAAACAAGAAACACAATACACTGTGACACAAAGTTCTCCGGAAATCTGCTCCTGTATATTCCTTTGCTTCAAGTGGCTCTCAAGGGTTTCAGCACAAAGTCTGGAACACAAGGTTGCTGCTTACAAATTCTGATCATTAACCCGAAGGTTCTTCCTCTACTTATAGAATGTAGAGGGGCAATTACAAGTCGGAAGCTTTTAGTTGAACTGACACATGTGGAAGTCGGAGGAAAGAAACAACTGGTAATCTCCATCCTGGAATTCCTCTTTGCATGACATGTATGATTTGCAACTGAAAATAGAACCTTCTATTTTGTATGTTGCCACCTATCTCCAAGTAGTTGACTTCTTCAAGTAATGGCTTTTAAACCAATCACTTTAGTTGTATAATTTAATTGATCGCTCAATTACTTTGTTGGAGGAAAGAAGAAGGAAGAGGAAAGCTGTAGTCTTGTCCTTTTTCATGTCTGCATGCAGTTGATTCTTTTGCCTTTGATTCTCACCAAACTGGATCTGGGAGTAGTTGGATCTGGAAGCAAGCTGGATCTGGAAACAAGCTGGAATTGGAAACGATTGGATCTGGAAACAACAAGCTGGATCTGGAAGCGGCTGGAATTTTGCCTTCGCCTTGTCTTCTCTTTTATCCTTGAAGCTTTTGCAGTTCTTCTCCTGTACATGCATTAGTGCAATGTTTGCCGTAAATAACTCTTTATTTTTAATTGCATATGAGCAATTAAAAATTCTGGAAAGCACTCCGGGTGAATGCAACTTCAATGAAGGTTTCAACTTGAAGATTGGAAGCACATGCACAAGATCTTGGAAGGAATTTTCCACGCACTGACTTCTTCACGGGCTGCATTGAAACAAGAGGATGAAGCCTTTGCTGTGGAAGCTTTTGCAATTATGAGATCTGGATTTGGATCTGCGTATGGATCTGCATCGCATCGCACTGCATCGGATATTGATGCGCACTGCATAACAAAAATCGCCAAAGGGTTGTGGATGGAAAAGCTGCACTCGAATAATTCCATTGCTTTTAATCTGCACGCATGAGTGAAGTCTTTCCTGCTCTGGATCTGTCTATCAATTTAGCAAGAGGTTAGAGCCTAGATCCGTGTCTCTAATATCTCGAAAATTTAGAAGTGATGCATGACTCGTTGTGCTTTTTTTTCATCTTTCTTGCCATAGCTTTGTCTATCTTTTACGAACAATTCTTTTTCTTCTTATTTGTTTGGAATTCTTCAAAACTGGTGTAGATCTGGATAATCCTTCATATTCGGAGGAAATATTCAATGTATTGGACATTGATATAAGTTCCTTTTCTTTATAAAAGCACTTGTATCTCACTCCTGCAATTAATTAGACAAAGATGGCAACCGAAGCATGCACGGTGAATTTTAATCATAAAAATCTGCATAATTAAAGCTTGCTGCCCCAAAATTTGACTTTTTATTTGCATGTAAAGCAAACATGAATTTTACCAACATCACACGAGCACTGTATCACTTCTACAAACAATTATGCGAGACACAAATCAACCTTCTTCAAAGCATGCGCCAAAATTAGAAGCTTTTAAACATCAAATCCACCTTTCTCGAGCAAAATCCTTCTCCAAATGGGGTGCACTTTTCCTCTGGGCTGCACTTCTTCACTTGTGAATTAATTAATTCATCCTTATGGCAGCCCATGCTTATATAACCCTCATAATTCTATAATTAATAATTGCCCTTCCTATTCCTGGCAATTAATTAATTAAAAATCATGTTTTTCTCTTTAACTGGTGTGCTAAAATTGCATGTTTAAGGACAACCATCCAATAAATTAAATTTAATCAATTTAATCATCCACCCTTCACTCCACTTAAGCTTCACAGTGTGCTTTAACCTTAGCCACTGAAAATAGGAATTAATTTAATCATTTAATACTTTAAAAAGTATTATTTCTCTCCCAAATGGGGCTGCATTAAATAAATTAAATTTATTTAATTTTGGAATTCTATTTTTAAATTCCTTTTGTCCACTTCCCTTTGTTGACTTTTCCACAAGCCTGGGTGCCAAAATTGGGTGAATAAATATTAACAAATATTTATTTAATGCATTATTATTCACCCAAGGTGGGTCGCACTTTTTGGAATAAGGAATTTCTATTTTTAAAAGTCACATGACAATGGGATTATTTACCCTGCAAGGCAGCCCTGAAAATCCCATGATTCACTTAAGTCGTTTGACTTTCATAATGAGATTATTTACTCTGCCAGGTAGGCAATAAAATCCCATGATTCACTTAAGTCGTTTGACTTTCATAATGGGATTATTTACCTTGCAGAAGGTGCAATAAAATCCCATGATTCACTTAAGTGACTTTTCTTTTATTCCACCATGGGAATTTTTAGCTTGCAAGGCGAGTGCAATAAATTTCCGCCCCCCTTCTTGCCTCTAATTTTTCCACTGTAACTTAAATGATTTTTCTATCATGGAAAAAAGTACCTTGCTAGGTAGGTACAAAATTCCCACCACCTCTTACTTCTAATTTTCCCATTATCCACTACGATTCTTTGTTTTCCAAAAATGCGGCCCGATCCGAAGAAGAGGCTTTTGGTGCGCGACTTTGTCTTTTCTAGTGAACCGGACCTTGATGGCGACTTCCTACGGCATAACGTGCGTATATGATCCTCGGTTACTTCGGGCCAAGAATCGAGGCCAAGCCGTGCAAAGGAATTGATCAAGAGAAATTTCACACAAAACGAAACGGGAAAACACAAAAACACAAAAATTGCCAAAAGTCACAAATAAAGCCCAAAACTTATTCTTAGTTAAAACCCTTATGGTATATAGGAATAATGATATGTTCGATCACAACAGGGTTAAATTGGAGCGCAAATTGCCTCAAACGGGGCTCAAAATAATTAAATACAAATTTCTCACAGACAAATCCCGACGACAGAATATAACAATTTTGGGCATCGGGTATTTGGCGAAAATGGCTAATATGGCTCTTTGGGAATATTTGACGCAATACAAGAACTTTACGGCAATAAAAACACAAAAGCGACCCATTATTTTAAAAGTACAAATTTTTTTTCGGATAGGGTAGTCACAGATTTGGGATGAAATGCGGGGACACCACTTGAGAATTAATTCCAAAATTGAACTGTATCTTCTAGTAACCTAAATGTCTACACCCTTTTTCACCCATCCCAAAGGATAGGAGTGTGGATGTTCATAAGTTTCAAGACCAAGCTTTCTCTCAACCGCATTAGAAATCAAATTGGGTGAGAAACAATTTCAACTAATGCATTTACCTTAGTTTTCTTGATTTGAATCTTGATTTGGAATAGCTTACTCATCTCTTCTTCTTGTTCTGGCTGTACACATTGGCAGCCGTGCATCCCAACCTCTTATCTACATCAGAATTGTCCTCTATTTCAACCTCAACCTCGGTCTTCAAAGCCTTGATGATGTTGGCTTCTTGGAGTCCTTGGAACGATTCTTTGGGTGCAACTCCAAATGTAACTTCCAACATGTAGCATCAATATGTCCATTGATATCACAATGTTTACAAAAATTCTTGGGATCCTTACAAGTGTTTAAAGTGGTGGCAGCCTTCTTACCCTTCCACTTACCCTTCTTGTCTGAATGGCTTTTCTCTTTCTGGGGCTGGTTTGTGGGCCATTTTGTCTGTGACTCTCCATCTCCTTGCTTCTTCTCATCCTCTATATAGTAAGCTTGCACACAAGCTTCATTGAGGTCCTTTGGCTTTGTGGAGATGACCCTCTTCCTTAGATGAGTATGCAGTCCCCCCAAGTATTTGGTGAGAATGTCTTCATCCTCCAAGTCCATATTCAACAACATGGCTTGCCTTCGGAATTTTGTAGTATAATCTTGCACACTTTGACCACTAGATTGCCTAAAATATTGCCATTTAATTATTTGATCAATTTTATGCCCAATAGGATAAAAAGTTAGCTCTTAGCAATTCCTTAAATCCATCCCAACTATCTACAACATACCTCTTTTTGTTTCCCACCAAACAAGAGCATGACCGTCCATCTTGAGACGTGCAAAGGTGATCCTTTGTGCTTCCGTAACATTATGCACGCTAAAATATACCTCCATTTGTTTCAACCATTTATCTAGTAATTTTGCATCTACTTGTCCCTCAAAGTTCTTAATCTCAACCTTAGTTTCAACTTTGAAAGGAACATGTTCAGATTTTACCTTATTTTTGCCTTTGTCTCTTGGAGGTTGCTGCTCTTCTTCCTCATGCTCTTCCATGAATTCTTCATCATGGCTCTCTCTTCCTCCTATGCCAAGCTTCTTGGCTAGAGCTTGAACCACTTCATCCATGGCTTCTTGCCTATTAATTGTGAGCTTTTGTTGGTCTGAGATGTCCTTTGATGCCTCAACATCCTTTCCATGGTGGTCTCTAGTACTGCAACTCTACAGGTCAATTCTTCCTCACCTTCTCTTGTCATCTCTCTTGTCCTTTGATTCCACTCTCTTGTAGGTATCTCTGGAGCGCAAGGTAGTAAGTCTTTGCCTTGTGACTTTGTCATTGTCAAACAAGAACAAATTTCTAGTCCCCAGGAATATATAACCTGGCTTTGATACCCTTCAGCTATGCTAGAAATGACAGATAATTGTTCTTAGTGAATGAGATTCGTAGTGCTTAAATTGCCTGCAAAACAATATTTATGAACTGAATTATACACATGCAGCAACATGAAACAAAATTTGGACGATGACACAAGATATGATTTCTGGAAAACCCCAAGATGAGCGAAAAACCAGTAGGGAAGGGCAATTGCTCTCTTTCCCAGATTCTTATTGGCCAAAGAATGAAATACAGATACAATGAAGATTTGGAACAGAGTACAACAATGCTGTTCCACTCCTGAGACTTCTTGCAATTGTTCTGCTTTTACACTTTGCTTCCTCAAACAACTAACAACCAAATGTTCTCCTACTCACTGATAATGTTTCCAGCTCTTCTTTTTGCTGATAACATCCTTCAGATGTCCTCCATGCATTGGAGAATCAGAAGTGTTTGGAAGGGGAAGAGATAGGGTCTCTTTTTGGTGAACTTGGACGCTCTGCCTACCCCGTGGTGGAACCGCTAGTGTGGTTGTGTAACTGCTGGGGGTGGTCTTCCAACCATTTTTCAGCTTCTCATTTTTCTCTGTTTTCTTTCACTTTTCTTCCTCCTGGTGTGTTCCCTTGATGAAAAAGTGTTTTTCAAGATCCCTATGGATCAAAGTCAGCAGAACCAAAATATCTTATTAATTGTGATTTCTTTTCCTTGGTAAACCTTTTGTGAGAACATGGGCCATATGATAAAGCTGTGTGGGTTAAGCTTGGATGCAATTCTTAAGATTCTAAACGTGTGCCACTCTTGAATGTGCTCCATAATCATTGCATCACACCGTTTTCGAATGTCTTCTAGTTTTTGGAGATTAATGTAATTTTGGTAATATCATGATGTTAAATTTCTTTTCATAGTATTTGGTGGACAACTTGCCAATTTTTTTAAGAATAGTTGTACTCATTTCTTATTGGTCTTTTTGGGATCCTTGCACATTTATTGTAATTAAGAATTTTGGCAATGTTGGTCTAAATTAAGATTTTGTCTGTAATTTCCCCCAAAAGCTTCATGAATTCATTGCATAATATAAAAAATTCAGATTAATTGCAGTTTTTATTTGAGAAATTATTGCAATTATGGTAATATCTTGGTATATAAAATTTTCCATAGGTTTGTTAAATTGACATTTTTTTCTTAAATATTCGCTGCCATTTATTTTCTATTAGTTATAATGGGATCCTTCACCATTTAGGGCAGTTCACAATTCTGGCAGCATTGGTCAAATTTAGGTTTTTAAATGTGTGTATATGTTTTCCCCAAAAGCTTCATATGATTTTTATGTATAAAAACTTTTCAGATTAACTGCGAATTTGGTAATATATGTGTGTAGAATTTTTTTCCATGGTTCTTTTTGCAATTGTCAACACTGTCCATATTTTCCTATTAATGTTTTTGGGATTCTTTACCACTTATTGCAGTTAAGATTTTTGATAATGCTGGTTTAGATAAGGATTTTTATGTCGACCAGATTTTTATTTTTTCTAGACTTCTTTATTGAAAAATTGGCTAAACCTCCCAATTTTTCTGTCATTTTTATGGCTCTTTCTAGAATCAATGCCCATTTTTAAAGGTCACAATTTTGATAACTTTGTTCTTAATTAGGACTTATTTGTTTGTATACATGTTATTTATCATCATAATTCTTTTTTGAAATATTGACAATATTTTTCAAAAATTTCTGTTCCGTTTTCCTATTAGTCTTTTTGGGATCCTTACCTATTGTAGTTCACAGTTTTGGTACCAGTGGTTTAAATCAGGATTTTTATGACTTTACAGATGTTTTTAGTCCACAAAAGCTTCATGAAGGCACTTATAGTATTTAAAAAAGTTAATGTGCCATAAGAAGACTAATAAGAATACTAATCTTTCTCACTCTACAGTCACATAAATCAAACGTCAATTTCTGCCAATCCTGTGGAGGGCCAACTAAGCAATGCATCCCGGAAGGTGAGGAAAAGATAAGAGCGGTGTGCACACTTTGTGGGAGTGTTTACTACGAGAATCCTAAAATGGTCAGTCTTTCAACAATCCCAAAACAGTTTTCTTCTTTGTTTATTTTTTGTAAACTAAAATTCATGAAATGCAGCATATATTCCACCAACATAAATGATTAGAGCTACAACAGATGAGCAACAGTTGTACAAGGAACATTGGAGCCTTTACTCCGTGAGGCATAAGAGTTAACATCTTTCTGAAAACAAGCATTTTTGGCTTTAATACGCATATTAAAATCTGGATAAAGATTTTAAACCATCTTATAAACTGAGTGTAGAACCGTCCTCATTAAAAGTTACCTTGCATATTGCCTTCCAAAAGAAATCAATGGCAGGCAGCCTTATTGTATGCCACATTATGCAATATTTCATTAACTAAAGAAAAGAGTTATACAGTCAACAGAGAAGCACAGCTGGAGTAAGACTGCTATAGATTATCTCTGCTGTAGAGATGCTCTGAAACACAACCAAAAAGACTTGAAAAATGCAAAAAGAGTCCAAACCAGAATTTCTCTAACGGAATGAATTTGAAGCATTGCACACTTGGCATGCTCCAACCAAAGGGTTAATGAAAATTAAGCAGAAAGAGAGAATGATTTTATTACAAGTGCCCTGATGAATTCTAGTAAATGATTTAATCACAAATGTCTGTAAAGTAAGCGAAAATTTAAAAGTCGGGACAAGTTCCTTGATTTACCTAGGAAACTACTAAGCAACCACTCAATTCGGTTTCCACACAGCAAAAATTTATTGCTTTCAATAGCACATGCAATCACATTTGTGTATGCATTTTTCCTTTTTTATTCCATTGCAGGACAATTCCAAACAAATTGCTCTTGTTACCATCAATGTGTTTGGGAAAATATTGCAAAATTCAAAGGTGCCTAACTTTCTATAAGGGACCAAAAGTGAATCACAATACTTTGTGCAAATTTTTGACCTTAGGATGAAATTGTATATCTTTTTCCCTTGCTGGATCTTAACATACAAAAGGCAAGCTTACCTAAAGTAACAATATAGTTATTGTTATAGTTTTTTCCTGCTTAGGTTATTAATGGAAACCAACTTACACCAAGTACGCAAAGAGGCTAGACCCCATGAAGGGCAGCACACAAGAAATCAAGCAACCCCTTGATAGCAACATCAAGATTGCAACGCTACATAACACTCAGACATGGCCGTATAAACTACATTTATTAGTAAAATAGGTGCTCCAATACTTTCAGCTTGCAAACCATATCAAGGAAGGATTAAGATTCTATCTATTCCTCCGAAAGAAATTGTGGGTTTTGGAGTTTTCCTTTCTTCATGCTAAACACCACTTTCTGCTGTTCACTTTCCATGACTGGAATGGTAAGCCTCTCATTATCCTGATCTGAGATGAGTCTAGGAATAGTATCCAACACTATCTTTTGGGCCATCTCCTCAAGAGGTTGAGATGTAAATAACTGATAGAAATACTGCTTTGCAATTTGCTGCATTCCTTCCAAAGAATGCTCTTTCTTCCCATCTTCTGTTGTGAGGGAATTGGTGTGGTTATGAGCTTGTCTGGCCAGCAAGGATTTATGAAAGAAGGCAGAATTTTAATCACCTTCTTTTAACCATTGAATTCTGGATTTTTGCTGCCACATAATCTCTTCTCTGGTCTCTGATTCATGAATAACATCTTTTAAAGAGAGCTCCTGATGGATATGATCAACATTACTTGCAGAAGTTCGAAGGTTAAAATTGAGCTCTTCTAGCTGTTCTAGGAGCTGTTTTTTTTCTCCTTTATGTCTCCAAACTCAGTCCAATTCCATATTTTTAATTTAGCCTTAAGGTAGTTCAAACGTTTGGCAAAGGAAAACATATGTGTCCCATACCTGGGTTTTCCTTCCAGCCACCACTTGTGAATAAGATTGCCTATATTTTCATGGCGAAGCCACATCAACTGGTACTGTAACAGAGCATGAAAAGGAGCAGATTTCCCCATCTCCAAACATACTGGCCAATGATCAGACCCAATGTTGTTGAGAATCTGAGCCTTAGGGATATACTCCTTTAACCAGTATTCTTCGAACACCAGATAACGATCCAGTCATTCCAGGATACAATCTGGACCTTGTCTTTTGTTGGGCCAGGTCATCAACCCATTGCCAGTTGGAGCATCCACTTAGTGAAGAGATTGTATGTATCTAGCCATATTAGTTGAGCTGGAATCCAAGTTAGAAGTTCCTCCTTGTTTTTCCTGTAAATTAAGGATTGTGTTAAAATCCCCTCCAAGAATCCCTGGAACATTAGGCTAGGACCATATCATAAGATCACTATGCTGCCATTACAACAACTTATCTTCTGTAGCAGTGGCAGCATAAGTATTAATGAACAGAAACTGCTCGTCATCCACCCGAGAATAAGCATGCAAGAGCAATATACCTTAGCTATGACAAGAGCTTAACACTGTAATCATTTTCGGATCCCGGATACACATAACCCCTCCGAAGCTTCTTGAGAGCTAAGAGAAATAACCTGGGCCATAGATCATATCCTTCCAGCTAGAACATTTACAAACTCTATCCAGGATTTAGATTCTTGAATAAACACCATCAGAGGACGATGAGTTTGAATCAATCTTTTAATTTTCATTATGCTCGAAGGACTGCCTTTCAACCATAGTTATGGGGCGCGCCCCCATTTTTGACACGTCCGGGATGTCCCGGATGTCACGGGGCGTGGGGAAGCGTTTCCCCATGTTTCCCGATGCATGCTTGATTGGAAACGTCTTGGGGGCGTTTAAAGAGGCTGAGGAAACGTCCTAGGAATGGGGAAACATGGGGGCGTGGGAAAGCGTGGGGGACGTCCATACGTCCCCACGTGGTTTGCCACATTTTGATCTTAGTTTTAGGATTTTGATCTATTTTCCTTGGGGTTTCACACTTCCACCAGGGTTTCTAAACACCATCCTCTTCAATAAACATACTTCACACAAGAGCAACAACATTCAAAAATTCATTCACTATTTATCAAACACATGGATCAATGAGAAATCCTATGCATAGTCCACTTACCTCTTCAAAGATACATTAATTTTGCCCTTTTTAGAACCTCCATACTTGAAGCATCCTCTAGTTAATCACACACACACTGTACCATCTCCAAAACCTGCATACTCATGCAATGCATTTCCAAAAACAAAGAGTTTCCCTTCTACACATGAGTAAACGCTCTAAATGCATCTAGTTTCAACAAGTAAGAATAATCCTCTCATAATAACAAACCTCCATTCTCAGAATCTCATTAGTCTTAGAAACATCACAACATCCAAGCAAGAGAAACATCATACACATTTGTTCAATCATGAATTCATCATATAATACAAGAACTCAAGCTTTATTAGTGTAAGATCTGTTATGCGAAGTTTACATGATCTCAAACAGATCAATTTGAGGCTTCTTGGCGCTCTAAAATCTCCCTCTACCTGTTTTCCCTTCTCCAAAACCCAAGAACTCTTCCTCATTTGAATCCTCTGTGAAGATTTCGAGGAAGGTAGTTCAACTTGACTCAATCTCATCCAAAACTTTTGAGTTCAAGTTTCACCTTATTTAAATCTCAAATGGTTTTATTTCAGCTTATTTATATAATTTAGTCACTATATCTTTATATTTTAAATGTTTAAATATTTTTAATTAGCTGTCCCCTGCCGTCCCCAAAATTTAGAAATTTTTGCCGTCCGGAAACCCATCCTACTCATCCTACTGTCCCCCATCCCAGTAACTATGCTTTCAACCCTCTTATATTCCACGTGATCACTTTCATCGGGAGGAATAGTTAAATATCTCTAATTGTTCTTGTGTTACTCAACTTCTGACCTTCTTTTTGGAGGTTGAGCTGATTAGGTTTACGCCCGACCTTTATATTCATATCCATCTTCATTTTTTTACTTTTGTCCTCGGCTATTCCTAAAGGTAAGGCCGTTTGTTGTGGCTCTTCAGGATTAGCCATCAACAATAAAGTCTCTTCTCTCCTCTTAGTCCCTCCTGTCTAATGATGCAGGTGATCAAATTGCTCTTGAAACTTGGTTTTACGGTGATAGCTTTTCAAGATATTACAGACTTCATCCTGCTTATTAGGAGCCTGAGTCACTGCTAGCTGATTATTTTCTGCCATCACTGGCTGAGCAAATTTTGTGTCTTGTTTGTTCATCTGGGTCTTTGGTATTTGGGATTCCATGATATCCTCAGTATCTTTGTCTTCATTATCATGTTGGAGGTTTGCAAATATGTTACTGTTGCTGCCATTCAGATTCTCCTGAACATATTTCCTTGCTGTTTTCTTTTTTTTTGGAATGATAAAATCATCTTGAGATTTTTCTTCCACAGGACCTGATGGATTCTTGATTGAATTCTACCAAACTTTCTAGGATATTATTAAAGGGGAGCTCCTCCAAGTGGTGGAAGAGGTGAGGACAGCTAAAACAATGTTAAAGGAAATAAATAAAACCTTCATAGCTCTTATTCCTAAAGGAACAAAAGTGGAGGATATTTCTGGATTCAGACCTATAGCTTTGTGTAATGTTTTGTACAAAATCATCACCAAAGTTATGGCAGAAAGGATGAAACCTCTTCTTCATAAGATCATATCTCTTGAACAAGGAGGGTTTGTCCTAGGGACGACAAATTCATGATGAGATTGTGTTAGCACAGGAAGCTTTACACTCCATGGATATCCAAAAATCTTCTACTATGTTTATTAGGCTTGATCTATCCAAAGCCTATGATAGAGTGGATTGGGAATTTCTATGTCAAGTTTTGGCTCAGTTTGGCTTCTTTGGGGAATGGATTGAATGGGTTTGAGCTTGTTTATCTTCAGTTTCCTTTTCTGTCCTTGTTAATGGCACTCCCTCTCAGATTTTCTCAGCATCTAGAAGGATAGATCAAAAAGATCCTTTATCTCCCTTTTTATTCATCATTCAGGCGAAGTGTCTTGGTAGATTGACAACCAAAGCTTGTCAAGATAAAAAAATCAGTGGTATCAAAATGGCTAAAGGAGCCCGTTCACTCACACATCTTCAGTTTGTGGATGACTCTACGCTTCTAGGCAAAGCTACTTGCTTGGAAGCCCACCAAATGCAGAAAATTCTTTAGGTATTTTCAGAGCTACTGGTCAATTGGTCAATCGTGACAAATCTAACATCATTTTCTTTCATTTTTCAAGTAGACAGGAGGAACAAATTCTTAACATCTTTCACTTCAGAAGGGGCTCTCTTCCGCTCCAATATTTGGGGGTTCCTATAGCAGCTAAACAGATAAGAGAATGGGCAAATATGAAATTGTAGAAATGAACTAATAAATGGCTATCCTCAGGAGGAAGAATGACATTGGTTAAGGCAGTCCTCCAAACCATGCCAATATATGTCTCCTCTATTTTGAACATTCCAGTTGGAATTCTGAAACAAGTGGATTCTCTTTGCCAGAAATTCATGTGGAGTGGCTTACAGGAAAAGAGAAAATAGTTTCTAGTTAAGTGGGAGTCTCTTTGTCAACCTAAAGAAATTGTGGGTTCTTCCTGTTGTCTTTAAGCTCAATCTTCTCTAGTTTCATGTGACAAAACCAATGATGGATATGATTGCAGATGCAATGCATATCCCTCAACAGATTGGCCATATTCTTCTTCAAGCTAGCATTCTTCACCCCTACATTGTGAACAGTTTCCATAGTGTTTTCCAACATGATGAATTTTCTGTTACACCTGTCTAGCTCTTCTTCAAGACGGATGGGCATGCTGACCATATTTTCTAGGGTATTGCTAAGAGCTTTGGCAATCCTCTTGTCCTTTGTACTACGAGTTATTTGATCCTTTTGAAAGAAGCCAAACTCTCAGCTATATTATACATGAGGGTGCTTGGGGCTTGAAATATTGGTCTTCTGTAATATCCCCCTTACGGAATATTAGGGAAAAGGCAACCAACAAACTCTTCAACACTCAAAATTATTAGTAACCAATTGCAAATAGTAAAGTCCAGCCAAAAGTACTTGAACCATTCAAGTAGATGACTCAATAAACCCAAAGGTAGGGGTTTAATGGCCTCTACTAAATAGCTTAAGCAATTAATTCTCAGTGGAACTAATGAAACTCGGAAAATCAGATTTCTTTCCTATAAATATGAAAACCCAACACAACTGTAAATACTCGAAATGTGCATTAAAAATCTGCCCAGACTTCCCAGATTAGTTCGCTGGGACTGCTCATTCAAATGCTCATAGAATCAGACCTAAACTTCACATAGATCGCTGTATATCCATCAGACAAGTATGCCAAACTAACCACAAACTTGTCAATCAATTCAGAGGCAAGTCGCTGCTCTAAAATGCATATAAAAATCAGTCAATAGCCCCTAATACACTTCTAGACAAGTCGCTGCCTTTACCAATCAATATTCATGTAGATCAAATTGAGGAAGAGATAGTAATGCACTAAAAACCAGATCTAAACTCTTTTCAGGAAATCGCTGCAAGGAATTATAATTATAAATTTATAAACATGTGTTTCGCTGCCCAAGGACCACGAAGTCTATCTCATATAGTTCGCTGCCACTGAAGGTTACCAAACATCAATAGACAATGCACTAACCCAGTCGACTTTCTTCAATAAACATTGCCAGAGTAAACTGAAATTAGATTTGTTACAAGAGTCCTCAAATCCCCTTAATAACATGCAAAATGCAGTTCGCCCAGACTGGAGTATAACAGCCACAAGAGAGATTATTTAAACAAAGAAATTGTTGCCTAAACATATACTTGCAAGCAGATTTGTCTCCCAAAACTAGACTTGCAACAGCAGATTATTAAAGGCAAAAATTAGATCATTAGTCACAATATTTTATTACCCAACATGCCTCAAACCAATTGCTGCAAATAAGGCTGTGAATACCAATCGATTCACTCTAAAAATGCCCCAAAACAGTCATCAAACAACATACATGAATTCGATAGGGCTAGAGAATGAATCACTCTTCAAAAACAATTCGCTACAGTTGGAAAAAAACCCGAGGAAATTCGCTGGGCAAGGGAACTTCACACACAAGCAAATCAATTTGCAATAACAATAAATTCTTCCATTTGACATTCAAATCAGCTATCGGGGATCTTCAATGCAAATGGGAGCAAGCATTATGGTGGGCATACATCCCTACTCCAAGCATGGAGTCCAAATTGAATTTATCATAACATAACATAAGTTTTTACAATGATCCCATGACCTCCTTTTATAGGCAAGAGGTACAAAATTCGAATTCCCTTTTGGAGGGAAAACACAAATTAAAAATATTTTATCATCCCTATGTGTGGCGTCCCCTTTCTAAGGGTATTTTTGACATTTAAAAGCCACTTAATATTATTTAATTAATTCCCTTTTAATTTCATATTTTGGGGAATTAAATTAAATAATAAATTACATCAATTGCTCAATAAATATTCTTTTGTGAGCAATACTCCAAGGTGGTGGAAAAACCACTCAACATCCATAATTAAATAATTAAATGAATATTGTTTTATAATAACAAATGATTAAAATCACTCTCCAGGCAATATCATTTAATTACTTAACATAATTTTCCCCTTGCATCATCCCAAAAGCCCACGGGGAAAGATAGGCTAAGGGTCTTCAACAATGGGGACATTACATCTTCGTTCCACAAGTTGCATTGTATTTTGTTGGAATGCTCGTTGGCTTTTAGACATCAATATTTAAAGCTTGCTGCTTTGGGGACTTAGCCTTTTTGTTTGGAATAATTTGCCTCCTTGAAACAACATTTCACCCATCTCTTGATTATAATGTCTTGCGATCCTTCCCCATTGCATTTTTCTCTTTTCTAGTGTTGATATTGTACTTGCTTGTCATGTCCCCTTTTCAAATAAAGTATGATAAATTAATAATATAACTTAAGTGTCGAAAAAGTAACTTTATAAAAGACACTTATGTTTTATTATTATAAAAAGTAACTTTTTGATAAAATTTTATTATTATAAAAAGTTACTTTTGAAAAAGCAAGTCATAACGAAGGAATAGAAATGGAAAGTTGCTTTTGGAGGCTTTTCCTTGGGAAAAGTGAAAGTAAAGTTATAAAAGAGTGTTGAGGGGTCATTTGGACACATCTTTTTACTCTCATCTATTTGGACATTGAAGGTTTGAGCTGCTGCTACAACTTCTGCATTTGAGGACGAAAACCCTCCTTTGCAATCCTCCGGTGTATTTAGATTTGTGGATGAAAACCCACTAATCTTCTGAGGTAGTTCCAATTAGGAGCTACATTTGGGCTTACAATCAACAAATTTGCAAGATCAGATCAAAATTATCAGCTAGGGCACAATTTGGATCAGATTTCAGAGATTGGCAGCAAGGGCATCATTTTCAGATCAGATTTTCAGAGTTTCTTGGGTTGGAATAGCCAACAATCAGGTGATATTCGCTTGGGATAGTTTTTGGACAGTTTTTGCCCAAGTTTAGGGCTAGGCGAAATTGTAGGGAGGTGGGATGTAATGTCCCTTTCTGGGGACTCACATGAAACTATGCAAAGCTGAAGATAAACAACACTTTTCAGATTTTTAGTAGGTTAGTGACTGAAATAAATATGTAAAAACCCTTAATTGCTGCCAACAAACATCCTTCTAGGGCAGCGACCCGTTTTGGGGTTTCAAACCCACTTTTGTGCCTTCAAAACCTTTCAAATTAGCTTCCCTTAAGTCTCTAAAATTATTATATATCACTAACAATCATATCATGTAAGAAAACTAATTTTTAGTGCCCTAGAATTGAAGATATGAATTTCTATGAATCTACAAGCAATTCCTGCTCTTGGAAAAAAATGAATTAGTGGCTCAAACGGGCAAAAAAATGATTGTTTTCACCTTTAATAATTAGTATAAGTCCATCTATGCAAGAAATCATACCATACATCCATCAAAACATATCCAACATGCTCATGATACAAGTCGCCTAGGGCTAGATAGAAAGATATTAGCTCCAAATTCCTTGAGATATTCAATAACTCCAAGTATCCTTAAGCGAGGGTCTTCGTCCCCAAGACAAGTTTTAAATCGTTGAAGTTGTTTCAAACAAGGGTTTTCGTCCTTGATGAGAGAGAGGAAAGGTACAACCTTTACCCAAAAGAAATAATAAGATTCAACATATTACATAATGGCCAAGCATCCTCCTTTTATAACATAAGGAATGCTACATCATAACTTATGACCTACCTTATAATGAGTACCTTTTAATTATCTAATTTGTATTTGGAGCCTACATGCTCAATACACTTTATATTTTAATTAAATGAGTTCTTCTATTGGAGTGCTTGGCTTCCCAATAGGAATACATGATAATAATGAAAATATCTATTTAGAAAATGTCATCCAAGTCTTCCCCTTGCTTCTTTCCTTGAACCCACGGGGAAGAAGAATGGGTTAAGGTCTTCAATTCCGCTAGTCTCCAAAAAGGAACATGACATGGAACAAATCCCTTAGGAGGCCAGTTTAGTTGTGAAAAGGGTTATTTTTGGTGCTAGGGCTTGCACAAGGCCTAAATCTGCCCTAGGGCATCATTTCCAGCCTTCCAATCTTCAAATTTTGTATCAAATAGTCATGTGTTTTTATCTTCCATTTTCAGTTACAAAATAAATTCAAATCTTTGTTAAAAACTTATTTTCTTGCATATACATGTGCCTTGAGGGTTCCTAAAGGCTTTGGGCCTTTTGGGTATTGTTGCTTTGTGGTTATTAGATGAATAAAGGAAGATTTCATATTGTTGTATTTGTTTTGGTAAGGGTTTTAAATAAAAATCAGTTTGTTGCATATTTGGTATAAGGGTTTGTTGGAAAACCCAAATTGTCTTTATTTGTCTAGGAAATGGACATTACAATAGCATTAGAGCACAAATCTTCCCTGCATGGAGGGTAAGAGACAACACAATTGTTTTTGCAACTTGTGTATTTGAAAAAAATCATGGAGTTAATGAGTAAAGATGATTTGGGAACAAAGCTTTGCAGAGTAGGGAAAAACTTGAACCACCTCAATTGAAAAATGTTTTACTCAGCTTTTTAGAGAAAGTGACAAACTGTGTCCATGATGAGACAATCACAATGTAAATGTCTGTTTTGGGCAATGAATCCATCAATGACTCATTTAGTTAAGCCCAAGTTGTTGGAGTACTCAAATCCGGTTGTGAGACTTTGTAATGTCCCCTTTTTCGGGATATTATTAATATTTATTTTTCATTTGCATTGTAACCCTTGATATGCCTAGCGTTACAAGTGGGAGTCTCTTTAGTTAGTTTAATGTGCACATAGGTTAGTTACTTTTATTTATTTAATTAAAAAATAAATAAAGTGCACATAGTCTTAGTATTAAATATTTTAATGAGAGTTTATGTTTTCCCTCCAAAAGGGAAAGGTCGGTCTTTATTGGATATTGCACCCCTTAGTTCTATAAAAGGGAGGTCGCATTTCCTTAGAGGGTTATGTTGGATGAATTATTGATTTCATTCCATGCTTGAAGTAATTGGGATGCATGCCCATTAATGTTCTCCTCTCTCTCTTGCGTGGGAGTTTATTGAGTTGGTTATGAATTGAAGTATTTTTTCATGAGATTTGCAAATCTACTTGTTGGTGATTCCCTTTCTAGCTTTGGCGACTTGGTCTTGGGTATGGGCATATTTGTTTGAAGCATAAATCTGCATTTTTGTGAAGGGTTTGATGTACTTTGGTGATTATTATTTTTCTGCAATTATTTTAGCAAATCGACTTGGTTTGGGGTTTGATCTATCATATTTTGAGGTTGTTTATGCTAGATCTATTTGCTGTTGTGTTTAATTAATTATTTCAGAGCAAGGGTTGATTATTTGAATATTTTTGAAGGGGTGTATGAGCTGGAATTAATTTATATGATTTACTCTAACCCTAATGACTTGAAAGCAAATTTTTGGGGTTGTTTTGGCAAGGTTTTAATGCTCAGAAAATTCAGAATCATAGTGCATTGGAAAGACATTGGTTTCTAGTTTGTTTTGCATTTTATTTCATGGAAAAATATTGAGTATTGGATGAGTTATAAATTTTTGAATATTACAATTTTGTCAATGAGCTATTTGAACATTGTTAATTAATATTATTTCAGATCTGCAGTTTTGGGGCCAAGTTAATGTTGGATTTGGTTGTAGAAATTAGGAGGAATAAAGAGGAAGTGATTTCATAATTTTTGGAGTGAATTTGATGCCCTAAATGTGTTGGGCGACCTATTTTTTAGGGCAAAATTAGGGTTTTATGTTGGCTGTGCAAAAACTGATTTTGGGACATTGTTCTTCATATTTTTGTGGCCCAAAATCCAAAGTTTGAGAATTTTGCTTGGATAGTTAAGCGAGAAATAATTTTGGAAGATTGCAGCAGTTTGGGTATTTATTTAATTAATTAATTGCTGTTAAAAATCAGATCTGGGTGATATTAACATTCTAATTAGTTTTCCCATCTAACCCACTACTTTGACATACTCCAACCCCATTTTGGGTTGTATTCTTGCCGACATTGGGTTATTTGAGGTCAAATTAAGATCTAATCTTTTAGGGTGATCGGGATAATTAATTTTTGTAGATTTAAATAATATCCTAAAAGGGTATATTACAAACTTGTAGTTATCACTTGTATTAGTGAAATTACTAGGATATTAGCTCCAGAACAACTATACAATGACAACACCACAAGGAAATATTTCAGTTGATGGTGGAAAGTTTTGAGGGTCTAGATGACATCAAAAGTCCTTTTGCTAGGAGGGTCACTATTCTAGAAACTATGGCAAAAACCAGATCTTGTGTTCTATTGTTAGATCTTGAATGTGATGATCTTATTCTTCAAATGTTTGAACATTTCTTTGCTACTGTTCATATGAATCATGCAGAAAATATTGTTGCATCAATGCAAACAATTATGTCATTGACTTTGAATGAGAGTGATGATATTTTCCAGCCACTTCTAACAATTTTATTGGCCAATGTGAGAAAGGAGGAGCAGGAAGTTTCGTCGGCAGCGAGTGCATTGGCTAAAAGTGTGGTTGATCAATGTGAAGAAAAGTTGAAACCATACTTAACAATAAAAATGATAGCTGAATTGCACAAGAACTCTCATAAAGAGGACAACAAAGAACCTTGGGAGCCAAACCACAATTGTCTAGGCAAAGGACATGGAGAAGTGTTGTCAGATGAAGAACCAAAAAAAGAGTTAGATACAATAGAACCTCCAAAGGTCAAGGAAGAAATTGTGTTAGTGGAGCATGAGAAAGAAGAAAATTCAGAGTTGCAAGAAACTGAAAGGAAGCAAACCATGGAGGAACATGCACCATCCTTCAAATTTCCAAAAGGTGAGCTCCTTGTTGGCAGTCTAAGGTATGGAAATGATGATCATAATTCAGATTTGTTGCTTCATCCTATGTCACTGCAAAATTCTTGTTCTCATGAAAAACATGCTAAAATGGGTGATAGTGTAAGGGATACAATGTGCAATATGGGACATGTGGACTCTTTGATTCAAGATTGTTTTTGTATATGGGATCCGGGTGATCTTTTGAAGGGTACAAAATGGAAAGAGGATATTTTCGTAATATCCCCTTGTGCGATATTAATAATATATTATTATTTACTTAAGAAACAAACAACTTAGAAGTTAAACCCTTCTAGGGTAACCTCAACCAACCCTAGTGTCGGCTACAATACAACCCAAATGGGGTTGGAGTGAGCCAAGGTGAGGGTTTAGATGGGCAATCCAGTTGGTATTTATACTCCTTTATCAATATATTTTTGCAGAAGTGAAATAATAAATAAAACTGCTGAAAATCAATGAAAACTTTGAAAATCCATAACTTCAAAAATATTGACTCTTTTGGAATGAAACCAAGTGCAGCGAAAAGGGAAAATTATGAGCTTAATCTGAAATAAAAATCAGATCTTTTCACACACTTGAAACCCCTCAAAACAGCTCCCAAAATCCCAAACCCAGTCGCTAGGGTTAGGGTAAAATCTGCAATACAATTTCTGCACTTTTTCTCACTCTAAAAGTCAATAAAATGCAGTTCCAGATCTGCAATTAATAAACCCAAACAACAGATTTATAAATACTGAAAATTCACTCCAAAATACTCTTAACACATGCCCAAACAAGTCGACTTTATGAGGTAAAAACCAACATGTAAATAAAGATATTCATAAAAAAATCATACTCCAAACCCTCAAAGCAAGCTTATATCATCTCCAAAAAATGGCGCCTTGTATATATAATGAGAAATGATTGCAAAACTTAGCACTTCAAGCTTTCATGGGCACACACACTTCACAAATGGTGGTGTTAATAAACACCTTTTATTTTTGATCATAAGTGGGCATACATCCCTTCTCCAAGCATGAAGATAAGTTTTATAAACCGTCAACATGCCAAAAAAGGAGTAGCCATCTCTCTTTTATAGCTTTTGCTTGCTCATCCTCCAAGGTTCTTCTCCATCTTTGGCGCCATCATCTAGGAGGAAAAATCATTTAAAAATATACCTGAAAGTCACCAACAACAAATATTAAATGCATTGGGATATTAAAAAGATGCTCTTATGGGTCGACCCATGCTTAGGAATAATCACTTTATTTCAAATATTTAATTATTACATGCTCCCAGGAAAATGCGACTTGCCTAGTCACTTGTTTTATCTTTAAAAATATTTATTTATTTCCTCAAGGTGAAGTCGAACTTCCCCTTTTTAATTTGATTTGCACAATTTATAAAATTTCATTTAAAAATTGTATGTGCAAATCGACTTATCTTCTTTTTAATTTTTTATAAAAAAGGGGACATTACATTTTCTCTCAATTCCAAGTTGCTTGGACAACAAGTTGCTTTGTGGTGGAGAGCATGCAAACTATTTCATCTTTTGGTAAGCAACATAGTCTTTATGTTGATATTCAAAGGCTTCCAATACAACATAGTTTGGTGTTCAATAATATGTCCCCAGGATTGCTATTAGATAGAGGTTTCCAATATGCCATAGAGTTGAACATTGGCTGTAAGCATGCCATTATTACTCCCCATTTCTCAAAGACTGATTTGAGATCTAGCAACCATCAGATTTCTGTTTGCAAGGATTATGTGCACAAGACAATTTTTAGATGTCTTATTGGACACACTGAGTTCTTGGTCATGCCATTCAATTTGACTTATACACCAGCTACTGTCCAATCTATGGTAAATCAGGTATTCAAGGTTCAGTTGAGACAATTTGTTTTGATATTTGTTGAGAATATTTTTATATGTAGCCAAATAGGGAAGGATCATCTAAGGCACCTAAAATTGATCATGGGAATTCTAAAGCAACAGGCTCTGGTTGTAAAAGAATTTAAGTGTGAGTTTGTGGTCACAAAGATTCCATCTTTGGGCCATGTCATTAATGACCAAGGTATGCAGGTGGATGATAAGAGGATTCAAGTTTGTCTAGTTTGGGCATCCGCTATCACACTAACTCTATTGAGGAGACTCTTTAGCTTATGCAACTATGATAGAAAGGTTGTTAAGGGATGTTCACATATAGAAGCACCCTTAACCAAAATGACAAAGAATGGAGCTCATGCATGGAGGGGTAGAACTCAAGAAGCTTTTGATAAGCTTAAGAAGGTTTTAGCTCATGTCTTGTATTTTCCATTTCAGATTTCTCACAACTATTTGTGGTAGAAGGTGGTGTTTCAAGAGGAGGTAATTTAATGCAAAATGGGGACTCCATTAAAATTAAGGGCATAAAGTTGAAAGATTCAAAAAATAGTTTCTCTATATATGACAAGGAAATTCTTGCCATCATGCATGTTTTGGCAAATTTCAGAAAACATCTAGTTTGTGGTGGATGTGTGGTTGAGATAGACTACCATGGATTGAAGTTCTTCTTGGGACAACTTGACTTGCATGATCAACAACAGAAAGGGGTAAGGAAAGTCTCAGATTATGATTTTGTTATAGAGGGGGAAAAGAATGTAGTTGTTGATATTTTTCTAGAATGCCCATTCTTTGTTTTGTCATTTATGATGATTGGGAGGTCTCTATCATGGTAGAATGTGTCAAGAAAACATTTGCTGCTAACATCTTAAAAGGAAATGTGAAGGATGACAAGTATATGCTAGCAGCTGGACCCATTTTGTATAAGGATAGAATCTTTCCATTGCTTGAATCAAAGATGAAACAATGTGGAAGATCTTGCATGATACACCCATGGTGGGACACTCTAGAGCCTACAGTATTGGCAGATATATAAGAGAGAGATTCTTGTGGAGGAGCTTTGAGGAGGAGGATCTCCAATGCGTCAGGGAGTACATCAACCACCAACAAAATGAGGTAAAGCATGTCCTTTTGGGAAACTTGTTTCAGCCTTTGCTTATTCCCAATTACAATTGTAAAAGTGTGTCCATGGACTTCAATATTCCCAAGGTACATGATAAAGTTTGCATTCATGTTGAGGATAGGCTAAGTGAGTATGCATACTTATTTGCTATTTATGTGGAATTCAAAGCACATCAAGTGGTAGAGTTAATTTTTAGAGAGGAGTTTAAGTTGGATGGTTTACGTGAAAATATTATCAGTAATAAGGATGGTAGATTTCTCAACTTTTTTTGGAAGGAGTTGTTTTTCTTATCTAGCACCAAGCTCACTTTTGGAATTAGTTATTACACACAAACAAGTGGACAAGTAGAGATAGTGAATTTGAGGATTGAAGGACACTTTAGGGAGCATTTTGATATGAGCCAACACAAAGATCATATTGCCCAAAGGTGTTTACACATTTTAATATGGGATCCAGGAGATATTTCCAGACATCAACAGGGTCAAAACTATGGTAAGTGCCAAATTATTATTGCTGAATATAAGGAACTTGTAAATACTAACAGGGTTCAGTGGTTGCAGCTCATGGGTCATTCTTTGGAGCTGAAATTTGCACTTAATAAAAAGTTTTCAGCTAGAGGACAAAAGAAAAGTTGGAATTTTCCAACGATTTTCAGGATGCAATTAAGGTGGGAAGCCTTGAACTTGAGAAACCAAGAGAAGAGCAAAATTTCCAATACAAAGCATTTGAAGGCCAAGTTAAGGTACAAACATATATTGATCAGATTTTTCAATTTTGGCTGAAATTTCAGAATAAAATTATAGGAAATGATAAAGTTTTCAAAGAAAAACCAGATGATCCTAATACTGTTGCACAAGGAAGTTTGGCAAAAGTGATTTCTGGTCTAGAATCTTCAGTTTTCAATTATACTAGAGTGGCGACAAGAAGCATTTCTTGATATTGAATTGGGATCTTGGAATTTGCAGAGTAGTTTAGTCAAAAGGAATTGAAGAGTTGGATCAGTCATTGCTTGAGGACAAACAATTTTTGGGATGGGTGGATTGTCATGTCCCCTTTTCAAATAAAGTATGATAAGATAAGATAAGATAAGATAAATATATTAAATGTCCAACAGGTGACCACAAAAGTAGGTCAAAGGGAGTGCACCATACAAAGGGACTAGAAGCCACTAGAAACCAAGACGGATTTCCACGAGAAAACAAGAACAGAAAGACAAAAGAGAAGAAAGAAATAAAACGAGGGCCAATGGCCAAGAAGTGCCACCACAGAAGCGTGCACGACCCATGACCCCAGAGGGGGACATGGGGAATACAATGTAGAAGAGAGAGAAGAAGAGCCAGAAGGAGGGGAGAGAATCCGAACAGGAACTCTCTCATCTAGCATCCAAGGTCAGCTGAAAGAAGCTAGTAATGTCTGATGTCCAATGGAGGACGTAGTGGAAGGGATGAAACGTTGATGTCCGGAGTGGGAAGCTCTCGAAGGTCTGGTGGATCTCTGTGGACGTCTGTGAAGGGATGATCTCGGCCTCGTATGTGTCTGGAAGCTCTGGGTGGAGGAAGGTGCCTTGGTTCCACACCGATCTGGTTTGGGGGCTGTATTGGTGTCATATTGCCGCTTGGTGCCCCTCCCTGAAGGAATCATTGTGAAGGAGGTGATCTGTTGAGTAGTCGGATTTTTGTTTAGACGGGGTGAAAGGTCTCAGCGAAGTTTGAGAGTCTCTTGCATATATAAAGCTAGGCACCTTTGGTCATAATATTTGAAGAAACTGGTAAGGGTTGGATGCTCTCTGAAAAGACAGTGGAATCTCCCTCTGATCTCGTAATAGATGGGACACCGGAAAATGAAATGGTCCTCTGTCTCGACCTCCTGAAGTGAGCAAAGTTGCAGATCCTATCAGAACATGGCAACTGATGGTCGCTTTCCACCCCAAGCCTGTGGGAGCCTACTCTGAACTGGCCAAGAGGAGCGCGGAGGGCATGCATCCAGTGACGAGAGATGTATTGGGGTCGAGCGATAAGACCATTGTTAACCACTAGGAAGTGCGTAGCATAGAAAGCCATCTTAGGATGTAGCCCTCCTTGAGGGTTAGTCCATGTGATCTAGACAAACTGTATGTAAATGTTGTCTTAAATGATTTTGTTCAAAGCCTGCTTGCTCGGTAGGAGGTGGGATGGAGTGTCCAAGGAGTAATTGAATAGTGGAAGGTGCATCTGAATGCCAATAGATCCCAAGAGGCTCGAGACTCGACATACCAACAACGAGAGCGACCAAGGTGGTCCGATAAGGCTATGGCCTCCGAGGAGCAGTATGCTAAATATGGGTACTGTCTCTTCCCGCAGCAGAATCAACAAGTCTCCGAACGTGATGTAGGAGCGAGACGAGGCCAAAGATTGCTTCCAGTCGAAATGGACGAGCACCAAACTCAGCTAGGATGATATTGTGGGGTATGGTCTCTTTGCATCTAATGATGCGCCGGAGCAAAAGAATCTGAATTCTCTCAACAGTAACCCAATCTGACTCAAGTAAGGACGGCCCCTAGATCTCAGAGCCATAGAGGACCATGGGCCTAATGAGGGAGTCCGTGAGGGACATCTTAGACAAGGTATCTTGAAAGTGGTGTTTGAAGCACTGTCTTTCCAAGAGAGCTAAAGACCCATACCCTTTATTGACCCGGGGTTGAAGGGCTGGCCGCATACTGAAGCGAGGTCCAAAGAATAACACTCCCAAGTAGGTGTATGAGTTGGTAATCTCAAGCTCCTCCCCTCTGAAGAAGAAATGGAAATTAGATGTCTTCAACCCATTGAAGAGCATAACCTTGGTCTTGCCAAGGTTGACCGTCAACTTGCTTATGGTCACAAAAAAGAGCTAAAGCATCCAGTTGTCTTTGTAATCCTTTCGGGAAGAGGCGAGGAGTACCACATCGTCAGCAAAGAGGAGAATGGATATCGAATCCCTGGTGAAGAAGACAACTGTCACCCTCCTGGATATGATCATGGAGAAAATTCTCCAACTCATCAATGTAAATCCTGAACAAAGTCGGGGACAAGGGGCAACCCTGTTTGACCCCAATGGTGCTCCTGATGAAGTTTGACAACCCAAGTGGCGGTGCGGAGGCGGCCAAGGACCTCCTCATAAAGGTGACATAATGGCAGCAAGAAGGATTTCGGAAATGCCAATGTCTTTGAGCCTACAGAAAAGGGCTTCCGCGGAACAAAGTCAAAGGCTTTTCGGAAATCAACAAAGCAACAAAAGACTTTGAAGAGTGGTGGTGTGCTTCCTCAATGATGGCCGAAGGGTGAAGATGTGATCATTGGTGCACAATGATGACGAAAACCCACTTGTCCCTGGCTCTAAGGTGTCGTGCTCCAAAACTCGAAAGATGCATGTGGAGCACCTTTTGCATATAAAACTTAGAAAATGTGTGACCCACCATAATCGTTCTGTAGTTATTGGGATCTGAGGTGGGGCTTGACTTATGGATTGGGTGAATAATATGATGGGACCAAGTACTCGGAAAGCCTGTACAAACCACCTGGTTAAAAAGATCCACTAAGTAGTTGTTCAGGACGTGAAGACCATGCTTGAAGAACTCTGCTTGGAAGCCTTCCTCATCCTCTGCTTTGCTGCTGTTCATAGCTGAAATAACATCTTTGACATTTGTGTAAGTGAAGAGGTGGCAAGACGATGGTGGAGACACAACCTAAATCTGAGACTGCCCTAGGATATCATAAAGATTGGAAGTATGGGAATACATAGAGTTAGTGTCTAAGTCTTGAGGGGAGAGGGAGGATGGTACGCCAAAAATGTTTAGGGAATGAATCGGGGAGACACAAAGCTCCTATCTCGGGCGAGGGAAATGTAAGTACGTTTCTTGTGGCGAAGGAGGTAGCGATAGGAGGTTTTGAGTGAGGGATAAGAGGGGTGAGCATGGGTGAAGGCGACACGAAGGCTGCCGGTGAAGGGCCTTGCATTTCTCGTCATACCATGGGTTCATGGGGCTAGTCCTCTTACATGGGAATAAGAGTTTAATGGGGATAAGAGGTAAGGGTGCCATGGATAATGGAGGAGAGGAGGTTTTATTTAGTGTTG